>CM068367.1:543312338-543809838 GCA_034769895.1 Magicicada septendecula | reverse complement strand
GTTTTCGTCTTTATTTAGCGTTTTTTCAGTTTAAGTGGATATTTATTCAGTTTTAGATGGGTGTAATGAATTACACAATGACTTCTAGATGCTGTTTCTCATCTATCCATTTGTCGTATACAATAAAATAAATGTATTCATATTTACTCATATTTTTCTTGTTATTCTAATGTATATAAATTCTAATAGGCTATTTTATATTTGAAACAAGAATTTATTGTTTATATGTTCTTTTTTTGAAAATGTAACATATTATTATTCCTATAAAACATATGATATGCGTCTGATATAGGCTGAGCCTATCAAAATTACAAAAATCTTTATGTTATTTAGGGGGGCTTCCAAGCGCTCATATCCACTGGTGTAGAAAGCCACGATTTGGAAATGTTGGATTACATTAAAATTCCTTATAATGTGATTGACTTACGTTTTCAAAAATAATGAAAATTTTGTGGACCATTTTATTAAGTAGGATTCTGATGATAATTAAGGCAGTCTTTCGTTTTGGAATTTGAAAATTATTGGGACGATGCATACTCTACAAATATTCTATTAGCCGGAAACATTCGGTTCCCACACATTGGTAGTATCATTGAAAAAAAAATTACTTTATATAATTAAGTTACGTAAGTGTAATATTAACACCTACCATGAATTGCAATATAAAAGGTTACAAAATAGTGAAGATTTTAAACGGTGAATTTTTTTTTAGTGGCGAATATTTTTAATAGAAGTGTATAAAAGTTTAATGAAATAACATTCCTTGTGAAGCTTTTAAGGAGACAAGCTGTTAGTTTAAGTGGCATTCTCCCTAACGGTTTTGTGCTTGAGGATATTGTAATTCGCTATGAAAATTTTAAAAGCGTTACCCATTTTTCAACTAGAAGGAAGAGAAGCTTTTCGTATGTTACTTACATACTAATGTAACGCTGTAATGCCTAACGCGCTTATCTTTATTAGCTGACAATTGTTTATGATTTTTCGCTTTCAAACGATCATTAGTATACATTAACAAATTATAGAAATAGACCTTCTATGATCTATTTTTTAATGTTTTAAGAAAATATAATCGTAAATTATATTAAATGCACAACTATGTAAGGCTTATATCAGATTATCCTTTCCTTGAATACACAGATTATTTTTCAGAATATTACGCATATTGCGTAATATTAAAGGCGATTTGTTGAAAAAGAATAGACATGATCCCATCAGATAATTTAAAAGACTTCATTCGTTGTAGCACGAAACAAAACTATTTGGCTTTACTGTTAATACGAACCACAAACTGTAGAGCACTCAACGCTTTAAAGAGCGAATCGCTTCACAAAACAAAGCGTAATGTTGCTGGGATGGTACGCGCTGCGCTACTGACTGAAAGTTACTCAGTTTAAACAAATGTAAGTAATTAAGCTAAAAGCTTTATATAGAATATATATGTAAATATTTTGTGTAAACACTTTGTTAATGATCTTAATACTATTTTAATACTACAGCTTTTAAGAAAGTAAAGCTATATGGAAGAAATATAAAATGAAAAATTCAAATAACGTCTATTTAAAAAGAAATTAATATCTAATACTTTTCTACAATATAGTTGACATAATTTTTTGTTTGGTAGTTAGGCGCGTTTACTGTGGCAATTTAAAATATACAGTAAAATTTTGTAAATTTAATGTTGCCGTTTTAGCTCATTTTTGTTAGTATGAGTAAAATCAGGTACTTATCAGCAGCACAGATATAAGGAACGAAGAAATTACCAGTCGAAAGAAAATGCGTTCGCATAACTTTAAATGAATTTTGAAAACATCATAGCGTTTTTCATATCATTTACTGCTGCGCATTGAGTTTCAATTGAAAAGCCGTTATTATGGTATGCTACGTTTCTGTATAAG
Organism: Magicicada septendecula; assembly: GCA_034769895.1. Lineage (NCBI taxonomy): Eukaryota > Metazoa > Arthropoda > Insecta > Hemiptera > Cicadidae > Magicicada > Magicicada septendecula. Next base: position 543,807,943 of record CM068367.1, on the reverse strand, counting down.
CTTTGTGCGTGAAGGTCTGCTTTAAGAAATTGTGTTACCTTCTGTCATGATTGCGTAATAGAAAATTTCAGGTTAATTATGTAATGGTAACGTTATTTGAAGCATTCAATTATCTCGTACACCTGTCGTACAATTTTAAGATTGCCTGTTCACTGCTACAGTAACGCTGCAGCAATAGGCTACCCTTTGTGTCGTAGTATTTTATACTCTTTCCTGTCAGTATATTTTGTTTATAAAACGTAAAGTCAGATTATGAAAAATACGTTTAGCAGAAGCACGGTTATGTTGATGTAACGAACACAATTTTTTTTATGAACTATAAGTAATTTGTTCTTCCACACTGAAAAACAGCAGACGGAAAAATAAACAACTCCAACCGTTTTAAATTACATTTTTCCTCGCGTAAGTAGCATTCCAGGTCGCTACTCGGATTTACAGGTTGTCTCACGCATACCGCAATCGTATATTTTCTGGTTACCCCTGTCTAGGTATATTAACGTGATGTTAAATATTTATTACTTTCTCCCTCTTGCCGGTCGACGACCTTGCTAAAATAAGCAAAAGGTTTTCGTTCCACTCTCGGCTTGTACATTTTCGGTTTTGTCTTGTGTAATAACATTTTGCGCTAGTTAATGATATTGGCTACGTATATCAGTGACACATAATGTAGTATTTAACCAGAAGCTTTATTTCATAATTTACGATTAGGTCATCTACTGTACCGTACGTAATTGTCTATTCTGTTTTCTGCTTAGTAAGTAGACTATGGAATCAAGATACCCATTTTCCATATTCTTTTTATTACAATCTCAGTGTTGTTGTTAATGTAGGATCGGTTATTTACCTAATTCTGATTTTAACTAAATATCACTACTACATTAACGACTCGGAACACTAGGTTTTTTATAAGTAAAAGCATAAAGTTTTACCTTATAGCCTGAACCAATTTTCTCCTTTAAAAGGCTTCTTCAGAGGCTGCCGCTGGTAGCGCTGTCCGTCTTGTTGTGGGTGACGGAATCGAATTTCGAAAGATCGATGTTGTGTGTGTGTGGGGTGAGATATGGTCGAATAATGCGTGCGATTTGACTTGTGTCTGTTCGTTTAGGATGTCGTTTTTATTTGTTTTTGTGTGTTTGTATATTTCCAATTGTTCTAGAGTGTCTAGTTTTCGGCCTTTTGTGTGTACGTGTAGAATGTTCATGTTATTGTCGAAGGTTTTTATATGTGTGGTTTGCTTCAATGAGGTGGTTTGCAAAGGTGGATTCTGTAGTGGAGTGGAGTGCGTTTGTGTGTTCAATGTATCTCTGTTTGAAGCTACGTCCTGTCTGGCCTATGTAGAATTTATTGCAATTTGAGCAATTTAGCTTGTAAACACCGGGTAGATCGAATTTGTTTTGTGCTTTGTGTGTGTGTTTTGATAGTGTATGTGCCGTTTTGTTAGTAGTTTTGTAAGCGATTCTGTATCCTGCTTTTTTGAATTTGTGTTCTATTTTTTCAGTTTGTTTGTTGATGTATGTTAGTGTTATGAATTTGTTGTTTTCTGTCTTTGTCTGTTGTTTGTTTTGTGTTTTGTGTAGGAGTTTACTGACTATTGTTCTGTCATATCCGTTAGATTCTGCTAGATATTTTATCGTGTTTAGTTCGTCTTTGTAGTCTTTTTCACCTAAGAGGATGTTGTTAAGTCTATGTATCATGGTTCTGAAGGCAGCTAGTTTGTGTTGTATTGGGTGATTGGAGGTGTTGTATATTAGTGTGTCAGTTGTAGTTGGTTTTCTGTATATACTGAATTTGTGCCTGTGTTCTAGTTTTGTGATGGAGAGGTCTAAGAAGTTTATGGTATTGTTGTGTTCGTATTCGGCAGTAAAGCTTATGTTTTTATGTATTTTGTTTATGTGCGTTAGTAACTGTTCACATTGTCTTTTGTTTCCCCTGTATAGTATTAGAATGTCATCAACGTATCTGTGCCAATATAGTATTGTATGTGAGTGTCTGTCATTGTTTGTGAGTATTTTTATTTTTTCTAAGTGTTGGAGGAAAACTTCTGCTAGAATGCTGGATATGGGGGAGCCCATGGGTAAGCCATCGTTCTGTGTGTAGTATTTATTAAGTAAAGTAGTTTTGTTTTGTGATAATGTTCAGAGTTTCTGTTATTTCGTTGATAAGTTCGTCTGGTGTGTTGTTCTGTTTGCATTTGTTTTGTAGGATGGTGATTGTTTCAGAGATGGGGATGTTTGTGTACAGGTTTTTAATATCTGATTTTAATGTTAATAGAAGCGAATTATCATTCCCTCAATTTTCACGTAACTCTACTTCATGGTGCTACATAATTATTTCGGCCTGAGTTTAATTTTCCATACATTCAAAATACATCTACCACTGCTTATTATAAAAGTGTTATGCATGAATTCTTTCTTAACTTTCAGTACACTTTTGCATCAGAGAATGCTATAATTTTCAGCGGCTTTTCTTCCTTGAATAGTTCTATATCCGAGGCAAATCTATTTATTCTATATACTTGAAACTTTGTAAATCGCTTATAATTGTAAAATTTATCGTTTATTTTTTGCGTGCTTATAAATATGTCCATATACTTGTACATTTATTTTCAGACACCGGCTGAATATAACTCTATGACTTGTATCAAGCCATGAATAATGTTCTAATACGGTATAACTGTTGCATTAAATAGTGCTTGGTTTACGTCATATAATTTCACAAGACAGATGTATTTTTATATTTCTCAGATTTTATTATGTTTCTTGGCGGTTTGTTACTACTGGAGTCATATTATTTTAATATAGAGACATCTGTAAAACCATAACAAAAATGGTTTCTCCCTGTGTGTGTGTGTGTGTGTGTGTGTGTGCGTGCGCGCGCGCGCGTTTGTGTGCATTAATATACTCACAAAATGCCATATCGAATCGTTGCAACTCCAAACTGTTTTTGTGGAATTAAAACGTATTTGTTAACACGTATACAGATAATCTTTATAAAAAAATAATTCTTTTTAGTTTCAAGGAACTTAAAGAGTGCGGGGCAAATAACTAATGAAATAGATTGTAAACATTAAATTATGGCATACATATTCCAAGTGGGTACTCTGAAATTCTGATGAAGGATACTCAATGTACCATAAATCAATTTTAATGAAGAAAGTTGTGTTAGTGGTTGAAATCACAAGCAGAATGATCACTGTTGCACACCACTATATAAAAATTATATATACAAAAATTATAAAAATATAAAAAAATATAAAAACATAAAATATAAAAAATATAATAATTATATATATAGTAAAAATTATATATTAATTTTTATATAGTGGTGTGCAACAGTGATCATTCTGCTTGTCATAAATCAATTGTCATTTCCATTCGTTCTCAAGCCGTATGTGCTACAAATAGAGGTTTTATTTTAAAGTTTTTTTTAATTTTTACACCGTTATGAAAGTACATTTCAATAAATTATTGATGAAATTATTCACAATATTTCCATTGTTTATTATGAAACTGAAACTCAAAGTTGAATTATTAACTTATAAGTTATAACACTAAACGTCGAAGTAAAGGAACCTGAGAAAATTGATAAATCGTTGAGTAGCATTGTAATTTTATTATTAATTTTTCATATATAGAAACTGTTTTATACGCGTAAGAAAACGTAACATTAACCATCTCTTGGAAACAAACTAGCTCCTGTTTAGGGGGAGGGGTCGTATTTAAGTTCCACGATTTGCTATAAGCTTGCAGCAAAAGCAGACTTTAATTGGCTGTGGAAGTCTATTTGAAAGGTCAGATATTCAACATTGTATGTATGTTGCGCACTGCAAAGGAGTTTCACGCAGTCTCTGTTTCTGGAAATCCTTTGTCGTACATTATTAATGCTGTCACAGCTCGATAGCAGCAGTTTGTGTGGCACCTTATACAGTAACGTGCAGCATATTACATATTGCAACAGCACGGACTGGAACTAGTTACAGGGTCAAGACATGTCTTAAACTTCATTCATAACGGTTCATTCTTTTTCGAGCGATTACCTACGTTACAATTATGTCATTAAAATGTATTCTTATAAAGTAATTTTGTTGTTTTAAAAATATTGGTTAACACTTATCATGTTGTTAGAACAAGTTAGAGACATACCTATTTTGTATCTAATATGACACCTACACTAGCTGATTGTTTTATAGTATCTGATTGTTTTATGATATCGTGATTGCTTTTGTGGTTATGTAGTTTCCATATGCGACAATTTATGAAATTTCTAGCACATCATAAAATTGATAGAAGCGGAAGGAACTATAATATATGAGAGCTAACATAACAGCAGAAGATAGAAAGCAGAGGTTGGAAGAATATATAAAGCGGCCATAATGGTTAATACAAGAGTCCACCTTGAAGTACATGAGAATTTAAATTAGAATAAGTGTTGGAGAAATTTGAATTAACGTACGGCGGTGCAAAAGACAAGAACATATGGAAATAACCGATCGTTGGGTTTATTTAAAATGAAATTCTAAGGTCTCCATGTTGAACATGAATTTGAGGAAGAATTACGCTTCTAATTGACAATCTCCAAGCTGTTTTAACAGATTCCGAATGGAATTTTTTGGCAAATAAATGATTTTTCATTAAACAATCACTTCTTATTAGAATGTTCAAATTTACCATGAGGCATGAGAATGCTGATTCCTAAAGTTAGCTTTCTAACGGAACAAATACTTTCATGCATACGTCTCCTCTTTATAATTTTAAAACAACCTCCTTGACTCTAAAATCTTTATCTAGCTTTGTTTGGAATTAATAAATTAATTTTGAAAAGGTATCCACTGATACAAGCATCTCGCCTTTATTTTCCCGGTTTGCTATCTGTCTGCTAAAACGGAGGACGTAAAATAAGTGTATCCAAACAACTACAAAAAATTAAATTACTCTGTGGCACTCTGCAGCGCAGCAGATCCCAAACACTAGCACCGTCTATATTCATGTCTATTCGAGGCTTTAACTTTCATCTACTCATACGACCCTCTACGTTGTAGGTAATTCAAAACATTTATTCCTTTTCTACATTTTATGTGCTTTCCCTTCCATCGGTCCATTTTCCGTAGGTTGTGTCCAACAAAGTTTATTTTTTTCCTCATTTTAGAGCGCAGAATTGTTGTATCCTCCTCGATTATAGTTCTTTTGCTTCTTCATTGCTTCTTTTATCCATCTACTTCATCCCTTTTATTCACGTTTATAGTCATATGTTCAGTTTCTCGGTTCCTTCTAGGTACCTCTTACCCTTTCCTCATAGCCAATGGTTCTGGCCCATGTAGCGAAATATTCCGTACCAAAATACTTACCAATCTCTTCATCAAGTCCAAGTTTATTTAGAACGTTCCCTTTCCTGTGGTTATTCCAGGTTTATGGTCATTCTATAGTTGCCCTATATTTTCTTACAAGGGCAATCTCCTAATCCGTAATGAACACTATCCCAGGGTATCTTTACAATTGTGCTTATCTCTCCTATTATTAACTGTCATATTTGTAATGTCATATATACCGTATAATCTGTTGTCATAACACACGTTTGTTCCCATTATTCCATTTTATATCCTCCAAACCTGTTCTCTACATTTATAACATTCGTTTGTAATTTCTCTATCATCCGATAAGATTACAGTGTTGCCAGCAAATCTTCTCCAGTATTACCTCCTTTTTCTCAAATATTACTACTACTATGAATATAATAATTAAACAACAAAAGTATTTTATAATATTTTTATACAATTTAATAATCTTACCTTTATATATATTAAATTTCATTTATAATACAGAAACACAACACGCTTAATTAAATAATAAGAAAGGTGATTGGTACCACAAGGTGGTATGGTCACCATTTACAGACATCCGGAAACAAACATGGGGAACGGCGACAAAATGTGATAGGTGGCTGTTTCGCATCCATCCTCGTTTTTCTGAAGAAACAGGAAAAGGTGAGACTGTGAACTGATCATAAGTTATTACAAAGCGACAGCAAATCAGGGAGGAATAATTCGCGCATGCATATATAATGCATTATTCATGTAGGGAAATCGATATTCTACTTATATTTTACTTACACACAACATATGTACACAGATTAATGCACTCTAAAATTTACCACAAATAGAATGAGTAGTGAATACTCACAGTGTGTCTCATAGTTTTACCACATTCGTTGCAGAAGTACTGTCATATTGACGATTATTAATAAGATCATTGAATGTGAATGCTAACGTTAACTTAATAAATTAGTGTCACATTTCTCGTGAAAGAATAGAACAGAATGTGTTCTTGTCAATAAAATGCATGAAGAAAACTAACAATTGTTTTATAGTTATGTCATAAATACTACTTTTTCATTAATAATATTAATCTAAACCACGCTGACTTGCGTAGCTAATTTGTTTACATATGTATATGAAAGTAAAACCAAACGCGCACGGTTTGAATTTGTTTAAGCTTAAGAAACGTATTAAGAGAGCGGTAACCAGGTTCACCAAACGGAAGTGTTTATTGAAGAAAAACTAGAAGAATAATTCCGTCACTTTATCAAAAGCACGTACCTCCTAAGGGACTTCAATCTCGTCTTCGGTCTTTACCTTCAATCTGTTATAAAAACTTTTTAGATACTTTGTTTTCCAATTCCATTTATTTACTTTTAATTTACTTAAGAAATCTGAATTTGTATATATTTTGTTGTAAACCAGAAGTGTAAACTTACGAGAAATAAAAGTATTCTGAAAAATTAGACCTCGTGTAGACTTTAATCTGTGACGCTTATTTCTTTTCGGGATTAGAGTGAGTCCTTGCTAAAGTCTGTTTAAACAGGCCACAGGCCAGTAAAATTTAAACAGTATTTTGAATATTTACCAGAAAAGGTTTATCAAACCAATAAGTATCAACAGTCTTAGATAATGTTTACAGATACGAATGAAAATCTATTTACAGCGTTGTGTCAGAATTACCGGCTTTAATGCTTTAGTTTTGTTTGTATTCTTTACACTTTTGGCTTGCCTGCTTGAGGCTCATAGAATAAATTGGTATATCAAAGAAAACAGTTATAATGGAAAGAATTTATTTTTATTGTAAACTTAATTGTTACCGGTATTGATAACACGTGGAGACAGAAACACATTGAAAAGTTACGGTTGTAAAAATATATGACAAGTATATGCTATATCATTTCGGAAGTTGAAAAACAAGACGGACGACAATACGATATCACTGAACATTCACAGCACATTAGCCGGTAGGCTTATTACTCAGGAAAGCGGTGATTCCCCGAAGATTAATTAGTGTATCTGGTACTTTGCGGACAATGCAACCGCAAATACATGGGACAGAGAAACCGCCACATTAGCCAGCCCAGGCGAGAACACACATTAGCAGTAGCAGGAGGAGTCAACGTACCGGCTCTTTTCTAAGCTACACGTTACAACCACAATACGTATTATACAACTTGAAGGCATGGGAGACTACTAGGCGGGTGCGGATTTCGCTTAAACGACATTACAAAATGGTTAGCAAAACAACATGACACACACGTGCGAGCGAGCGCAAAATATTAATAAATATTTTTGAGACATCAAGTACAACAAAAAACTAGGCATACTACACATCATAACCGATCTGTCAATCAGGTCGATCGATTTTGGTAGCGTTCTATGTACAACACAGTACACACGGCACATAAACTTTAGGAAACAGCTTCAGACAACCAGAGACTTTTACACAGTATCGATATATCTCGAAACCAGATACGGCTATGAATCGTCCGAAATTTGCAACTTCTTAAAGAAATCTAATAATCAAATTCAAAGGAACAAAATTTATATTCCATTCTTTCATTTTCTGCAAAGACAACTCAAATTATTATGTGTAACTATATCCTAGTGTTTACACGTCTTCTGTAATATGTAAAATTGTCTACTATTTTTTTTAGTTATCCATTTTTCAATAAGTAAAATAGAGAACATTAAACTATGAAATCATAAATCCAATTTCTCTAATAGGTATACATCCCATGCGATTCTCAGTACGTTTTTGTAAAAGTGAAGTCGATTATTGATAATTAAATATATAATGCAATTTATTGCTGTAGTTAGAAACGAACATAATATTGTAGGACTGCATTTGAGAGACTGAGTGTAAATTATTCTTTGCAGTTAGAGGTGTTGCCAGCGGATATACATGAGAAGGGTGATGAACGAATGACTTCCTGTAGAAACTTGAAGATATGTGTGTGTGTGTGTGTGTGTGTGTGTGTGTGTGTGTGTGTGTGTGTGTGTGTAAAGCACCAGCACTTGTTCTATACTGCTTTTTGAGTGTTATGAGTCATTACATATGATACGAATGCATGTGACGGGGACGCTATCATATTGATTGATTTTGGGGCAATTTTTTGGTGTTTCGATTAAGATTGTGTATGGTATGAATGACCTAGCAACTGTCTTTAAATAGTACAAATTGTACAGAATAGACAAGTAAATCTTTCCTGCTGCGTGGCCATTGTAGCGAATGGGTTACACAGTCCGTATTTAGTTAAAGTTAAAAATTAGTCTATAAAGTCATATGGAGCAATGCGTATCCTGCCTAAACTGGCACTACTAGCTACGCAACTGCTTTTACTACCATTACTACTACCACTATTATTACTACTACTACTACTACTACTACTAATACTACTACTACTACTACTACCATTACTACTAGTACTATTACTACTACTACTACTTCTACTACTACTACTTCTACTATTACCACTACTACTACTACTACTACTAGTACTACTACCACTACTACTACTACTACTACTACTACTACTACTACTACTACTACTACTATTAACAATAATAATATTGATAATAATAATGATTGTTATTATTAATATCAACATTAGAAAAAATTAGTAGTAGTAGTAGTAGTAGTAGTAGTAGTAGTAGTAGTAGTAGTAGTAGTAGTAGTAGTAGTAGAAGTAGTAGTAGTAGTAGTAGTAGTAGTAGTAGTAGTAGTAGTAGTAGTAATAGTAATAGTATTAGTGGTAGTCGTAGTAGTAGTAGTAGTAGTAGTAGTAGTAGTAGTAGTAGTAGTAGTAGTAGTAGTAGCAGTAGCAGTAGTAGTAGTAGTGGTGGTGGTGGTAGTAGTAGTAGTTATTGTTGTTGTTGTTGTAGTAATTGTAATTGTAATACTAACATTGCATTGCCACTGGTATTATTGGTACTAGTGTATAGTAGGTAATACTTTTATTTTATCGAATTATTTAATTTTAATATAAAAGTGTGTAAAATTCTGAAAAATTATTTACATAAAGTATAGTAATGTTTTCAAGACTAAATATTGTGTAGCACAACTCCGCCATTGTTTCTCATTTCCTTTCTGGGTACAGCAATGAGTTTCGTTTCTCAGATTGATGCAGGTTGTCTCAGACAGAGACCCTCACTTTATATTCTGTGGTTCCCACTGTTTAGTCTATTGGAGAATAAGGTTAAATATTTATTAGGATATTTGTCTTGTTGCTGAACCAGGATAGTATCCCCTGAGGTAGGTATGTAGTTGGAGGGAGAGAGAGCGAGAGAGAGAGAGAGAGAGAGAGAGAGAGAGAGAGAGAGAGAGTGAGGGGGAGAGAACTGACAAAGGGAGTTAGGTAGACAAGACAGAGGAGAACTATATAAACTCTGTTGTTGTTTGTACAATAATTCGTATAATTTCCTACCTGGTTAATCTTTATCAAGCCCTGTGTGTAACGTTCCGTATTAACTATTTCTGAAAAATTTTGTTTCTACACACATAACTGCTGAATGTCATTACGGTTCTGGTCTCGGTGAAGGGAAAGTACCGACATTTACTTCCCCCATACTAGTGAGATGCCAACGAATGCAGGTTCCGAGAATCTTCCGGGATAAAGAGATCCCCTTTTAGCAGGTTCCAACGGCCGTCAAGGAGTGCGGAGCAGGTAAAAGGGCACCCTCTTGCTCTTGGGCTGGGAAACCATACGTATTAACTGTCAAGTTAACGGCCCCCGTGGGGGGGCCTGGGGCTTTTTTCCAGGGGAAAGAGGTTGGGGCGTATACCGCCATACCCGGTGACCCCCTCCTGTTGTCGCCCACTCCGGGTACACACTGCCTCACAAGTGGCGCGGAGGTGTAACTGTTCCTTCGGCTGGATTGGAGCTGTTGGAACGGGTTAAACGTGTGTGCTACGTGAACGGCACCAGGGTCTTGTCGTCCCTGGTCAAGTATTTGGCACAAGAGTGCAGTAAAGCCTAGTAGCGGGCGCGAAAGGGACCAGGGTTTCCAGCGTTCCTGGTAGAGTAGCTGCACGGGCTGCAGTGGATCCAATTAGCGCTTTTGGGAACCAGGGTTATCTTCCCTGGCACGTAGCCTAAAGGCGACAAATTCTTTGGGTAGCTTGCGGACGAACACTAGACACGCATCCGCGACGGGCGCGCTGACACATCATTAAGAAACGTTGCGACCCCTTAAGGTAGCCTCGGGGAGGGGTCCGGTGGCATCATGGTACCAAGGCCGGTGGCCTTCCATGAACGAAGAGACCCCGCCCAGACACGCACTGCTTTCGAGTGTAGGGGGTACTCTGACCATCGGTGGCATCGGCACCGTTGGTTGCGAAATGTAACCCGTGCGAACAGCGAGGGTGCACCCTTGTGTCAGTAGCGCATAGCGAACGGAAGCTAGGGTGGCCGGTGGCCTGTCTCTGGTCAGTAGATTTGTTGGACTTCTCGTCCCAAGTCCGTGATGTCCTCTTAAAGCATAGTCGAACCCTAGTAGATTCGGGCTCGGACCACTCATCCCCCCTCACGACGGACTGGCGTTCGTTGAGTCGGTGGAGTTCTGCGTTAGTTCAAACGAGAGGGGAGGAACAGCTCCTGTCCCCACTGCGCCCGTGTGATAGTGTTCCCCTGTCGTGCTGGAAGGTGGAGGAAAAGTCGTAGACCACCCGAGGAAGATCCATTCAGATCGAATCCAGCGGTCCAGCCCGCGACCATTCAGGGCATCGGGGATCTATATGTGAGCCAAGGAGCGCTCAAAAATGGTACCACGGGATCGTGAACCAGCCCGTCCGGGAGTTCTGTCTGCCCGGTGTTCACGTGTTCAGGAAAGGTTTCGTGGCGGTTGTGGTTTCTCATGCTGATGGTAGATTTAGAGGCACCCCCAAATATTTCTGGAGAGTAGAGTACGAGCCGAGCTGTGACCTACAGTGATCTGATGCCGTGCTCTGCATTTTCCAATCTCCGGGCCGTTAGACTATCAAGTTAACGACATAGGATCCAGAAGGCAACGAGAAACCACTCCACTAAAGATCCAATATGATATCCCTCGTTTATGAATGTTGCGAATGGTAGGTAATCTCTAGCTGGAAGTTTGGAAAACTGGAAATGGATAGACGAGGTGATTAGTAGACTCTGTCGAGATGGGAAGAAATTAAGGAAACGTAGAGACATTGAGGTGTAAAGAGAAGAAGATCATGACTCCTAGCAGCTTTCAAGCTCTTTGTTTACCCTTTGGTCCCAAAAGTCTGGTCCAGTTGCTACAAAGACTGAGGAATAAAATATTTTCTGCAGTAATAGTGATTTTATTTTTAAATGCATGTGTAGGCGTGTACAATAATTTGTTAAATTTATTTTATCGGTGCTGAAGGCAACCCAGAGCGACGTCAGGAACAACAACATTAATAGACGCCACTTTCTTCGCTGTTATAGTTAAATTTTGCTTTCATTTTCTTTTATGATCATTAGTATTGGTAGCTACTCGTTTATTCCTTCCTTCGATGGTGTATTTTATTACATCATCTCAATATTAATATGAAATTAGCGCAGATTTTACAACAAATAATAACAAATTGTTAGAGTACCTAGATTACGTGTTTAACATAAAAGCTTGATATGTACCAAAGTATTTCAAAAATATAAAATTTCTGTGTAACAGGCTTATTCGTAAGATTTAATTACTATTTGTAATAAGTTTGATAAGGTAAAAAATGGAGAAATGAGAGAAAGGATGATTATATGATGTGTCAGTGTAACTGACACAAATGATGCAAACAGATTCAGACGGTGTGGGCATTGGTGCCGTTTGGTTGATGATAGATGGCATAAGGAATGTAATGGCACAGAGAAATATGAAGGATGATAATTGCAAAGACCGTAAATTTGGAAGTTAGGATGCGACAAACAACTTTCAGGAATGTTGTTCGAATATAGGAAATACACTCACATATGTAATATGTATTATGTGGTTAAATACTATCCGGAATGACCTGTTATTTAGTTTTCCAAATAACTTATAATATTTTGAACGCATACGGAATGTTATACTAAATGTATTTTTACATGTATGGTAATACCTATTTCTTACAAAAGTTATTGCTGACTGTGTACTATCATAACAATAGAATTATTGCCAAAAGGAAATTATATTTTATTTAAGGAGCAGTGGCATTTAGCGTAATTTGGAAAGAGCATTACAAAGCGCAATTTCCATCGTGGCGACGTTAATATGTGATGTATAATTAACTTGTTTTGTCATGTAATATCCACATACCTTTGTTGAAAATTTATCAATGTGCTTTTTGAAATAATTATATTAATAAAGTCGGAGGCTTATGGGATCAGCAGTAAGCGGGCTTAATGATTTTTGTTTCCTCAGTGTGAAATCAATGACTTATAAACAATCATGTAATAGAGGGTGGGCGTAGATATATTTACGAAAAGAAGAAATGATCATTATTTTTATTCTTAAATGTTAAAGAAGTATAAAATCAGGTAACATCATGAGAACATTTTTGGAGTGATATAGCAAGTTTTTGCAAATTTATTATTGAATAAATGTAATGAATCAAATGTAATATGCAAAGATATTTATGTTATTGCAATGATCATAAACAGAACAACAAAATTATTGTCGTGGCATCCATATTGAGTTATTGAGAGAGTGCTATTTTGAATCACTTATTACGAAAAGTGTATGGATCCATTTCCTCCGTCCATCCGTGTGCGAGTGTTTGATACAGCTACTGACGTCCGCCGCATCTTGGACATTGCAGGATTCTTTTGTTCCAATCACCACGTTCCAAACCTTCTACTATTTCATCCTGTTTGTGTGTACTCCTTTGTCCTGACCTCTACGTTTTAGGTCTTAATGTACGAGTAAATGAATTGACTGACGACAGTATGTATATGACTGTATGTGATAGTGTAATGATGTTATATAAGTTTCATAAGTAGTGGGGGAGAGAGAGAAAGGGAGAGAGGACAAATGACAGGCCTATTCGTTGCATAGAGTAAATTTTAACAAGCGGTTTTGTGCGGTGATATACGTGAGAGACACTTTCATTTATCCTACATATTATACGTTATTCCATTGTAATATTTATAAAAAATAAGTAACTAATTATTTTTCTTTAGGTATATTTGATTTTTGACAAAACTATACAGTCCGTTAAACATAATTAGACAGAGCGAAAGCTCCTAATGATTACATCTGCAGACTAATTAAGCTAATCTTTACTTGATCGCAATCTTCAAGTATTTTAAATATACACATTGTAGTTCTATTAAAAAAAGAAAAACAGCTATTTTTGTACATTCGACATTGTATCTGTAAACATTTTATTTTCTGCCACATCCACTGAATTTACATCGCTACTTATAAAAGTAGAACACCCCGAGGCGTAGCTAAGGGGGAAGCCAAGGGGGCAGTCGCCCCGGGCGGCATAGCGAGGAGGGCGGCAAAGTGAGCATAGACTTGAAAAAATTGTTTTCTTAGTTTATAAAACTATAAACAACTTGTTTCATTGATATAAGTATTTCTTTCAAAAAATAAGGAGCATAACCAGCCAGTTTGTCTGTTGTCATAAATATTGCATTGGTAAACAGTGTTAGTCTGTTTATGCTCATCATCGTAATTACGGTTCATTTTGATAAACAATTTGTAGTGACTTTGTAGTGAGTTGTTGTGCTGGAAAGGAGAACTGATAATCATACAGTATTAGCTTTGTATAGATAAACTAAATTGCTATTCGTATACAGACGAATATATTATACGTATAAAACGTATAAAAAATATTACGTTGGCTATATACATGCAATTCTTCCTGGTTCGACGCAGAGAACGTGTTTATCATCAATTGTTGATGACTATCTTGAATGTGCGGTTTGTATCTGGTTTGAACGTCTTGTGGGTATAACTATAATACTTCACGTCTATGTCATGATACTAACACTGTTATTGAAAATTGATTTTTTTTTTTAATTTTATTTGAAGCGGATATGAAACGATGTGAACTCAGTGTCGCCGAGTTTAGGAAAAGGAGGGAAGAAAGATTAAGAACAACAACAAGTTCCAAAGAGTTCATGAAGTATTTTATTCAAGGAAAATCGAACCCCGAGTGTCAAAATATTACAAATAACAAGGCATCAACTTGTGAACATAAAATCTTGGATGTTGTTAGCGACGAGGCTGTTATTATCGATAAATACAGTAAAGTTAAACGACGTGAATACTTCAGACTGTGAAAGTGTCAAAGTACAGTTACAAGATTCTGTTGGTTCTAGTACCATGGATGATGTTACATCGTGCAGTATTGAAATTACAGACGATGAAGGACATAACATTATTAGCAGCAATGTAGACCGTGCTCCCGGTGCTGCTCTACAAGATATGGGAGATTGCCCAAGCGAGATATATCAATCCTTCCGAGATATAATGATGAATAGAGGAACATGTCATTTTCCTGAAGATGAAGCTGGTCGATGTTGATATGATAAATACTTGCAAAACGACGAAAAGGTAAATCGCACATGGATATGTTTCTCTCCAACTAAAAACTCTTTATTTTGCTTTTTTTTGTACTTTATTTCCACAAAAAAAACTGTCAAAGAAGCCATTTCAATAGTGAAAATCGGTTTTCGTCTTGCAAAAGTTAAATCCCCGATCATGAAAGTAGTCCTGCTCATTGCACTGCATTTTTTGAATGGAAGGAAATGGAACGTTCTTTAAACAAAGAGGGACTTATTGATGATCTGCTTCAGGAACAAATGAGTAAACCAGCTAAGACATGGAAAGAAATCCACGAACGGGTCGTTGCCTCAGTACAAACTCTTACACAAACAAAATCTGGCACTGAGAAGACGTCGAGAGTCAATTACTAACGATCCAAATCCTGGAAACTTTCTGGCTTTGTTAAAATACTTGGCTAAATTTGATCCTGTCATGAGATCTCATTTGGATTCAGTGTCTGGTAAATCTGGGAGTATATTTATCTTTCGCCAACTATTCAAAATAAGATAATAGCCCTGTTAGGAGAAAGAGTGCGCAAATATATTATTACTGCATGTAAGAAGACGAAGTACTTCAGTATTATATTTGACGCAACACCAGATGCTGCACATGTAGAACCAGTGCCTCAGATTATAAGATTTGTAGAAATTAAAAACCAAATTATGTTGATATCGAGGAAGCCTTCATAGATTTTATTCTTTTAGAAGTGAAAACAGCGGAGGGGATCACACAAGCTATTACAAGTAAACTTATGAGAGATGTACTGAATCTTCTTAGACACATATGTAAGATTATCTTCTTAGATTAGAAGAGAATATTAGATTTGAATCCACTAGCTGTGTTTGTTCCCTGTGTCAACCATTCACTTAACTTGGTTGGAGTTTATGCAGCTCATGTAAATGTTCAGGCAGTGACAATTTTTGGGAAAGTAGAACGTCTCTTCACCGTCTTTTTCTGTTCCACTTATAGATCCAGTGTTTTGAAAGACTTCGTAAATATTACTCTAAAAGGACATTGTGATACCAGGTTTAGTTCAAAAGCAGATGCAGTGACAGCAATATCCACTCAGCTGGATGAAGTGATCGCTGGACTGGAGAAACGGAGGGATACACCGACTGAAACAATTGATACGAGGGAAGATGCAGCATTAATAATTAATGCGATAGAAAACTGTAATTTTGTGACCTTGCTCTTTTCTGAAAAGATATTCTTCTTATTCTTCATCTATGGACAAAATCCAGAAAATCTTGCAGACCAAAGCAATAAGCTTTATTCAAGCATTGACCCTTCTGGAGGAGCTAACGGACATATTAAACGTTTGGAGGAATGAGCTGTGTGACAATGTCATTTCTAAGGCAGAACAGGTGAATGTGGTGTCAGTATCACATAAAGAATAACAAGGAAGCGCACGATGCCAGGGGAGTATGCACACGATTAACCGTTCGGCAAGAAATGCGACGTTCTCTATTAGCAATTTTGGACAAACTGTCAGTTGAAATTTCAAACCGTTTCTCTAACATAAAAGAGTTACAAAAACAGTCTGGGTTCCTCTGTAAATCTGAGGCATCCGTAAATGATGGGGATATACATTTTAAGGAACACCTTTCCCAAATCAATATTAAGTGCACAGTTCAAAACTGTATCCACATGACCTAAACAATGAAGAACTGTTCAGTGACTTTAAAGACGTCATAATTTTATTAAAAATGACAAAAATGAACGGAGAATAAATGGACTTTACACCTCAGGGACTAGAACATTACATATTTTCAATGGGTTAGAAGCCTAAAAAACACTAACAACAGCTTTAAAAAGTTTTTCTTATTTTACTTTGTGTCTTCTTGTGAAAGATCGTTTAGTAAACTTAAATTGAATAAATCGTACCTACGATCAACAATATCTCAAGTCAGGATATCAAATCTAACGATACTTTTAATTGGAAACGAGATTGCTTCGTCTTTAGATTATAGTGATTTAATAACCAATTTTGCAGCAATTAAGATCAGGAAAGTTACATTTAAATGTCTCTTTTTAAATATATATTAACGTTAAAAATACGTTAAAAATTAAGCGTTTATTAATAGAAGACGGAACCATTAACCAGTAATGGTAAGTGATTTATTTTATTACTTTTCTTTGTTTAACTTTAAGTTGCTTCAGAATATTGTTTTGACGATGCTCTTTAGACCTACAAGGAATTTGCGTGTTTATTAGATATAATTTTTACGATATAAAATCGTCGATAAAATGATTGTTGCATTTTTATGATATAATTTTTATATTACTACATTTTTTATAGTCTACATTTGTTATTAATAAATGTATACAAACTGAATAACTGTAATATTATAATATGTAATTTCTTAATTTTTACTTAACAAATATTCTTAAGACGTTTGCTGCACGAGCTTTCATACAAAAATCTACACGTTTGCATTTAATAAGTACTTTATTTACTGGATGGACCTTCATTTTTGCTCTTTTGTCCCCTTTTAATTGTGAAGGCAAGGCGGCCGACAATCTCCTTCCCCCGGGCGCCAAAAAGCCTAGCTACGCCACTGAGAACACCCACTGTTTTGTAACTGACAGTTCACCAGTCATAATTGAATTAAATTTGCATTTAAAGTCCTGGATACTATGAAAAGTCTGGTACTTAGCCATCCGCTCTATTGTAACCTGCCTTTATTTTCGATCTTATATACAGCTGGTATCCTTCATGTAACTCTGTGGTCATCCTGTCACATTTCTACTCTCTGACCCCCCTCCCACTCGCCCCCACACAAACGTTTCATACACTTCACACCCGTGTTTGCTACCGTAATGATATTTTCTTAATTCTGACTAGAATAAACCAAATAATTTAGTTCAAGTACACTGTGTCAGGAGAAACCTCAATGGAAAATATAGAATACAGTCAGGAATAAAAAATTTAAATTCAGGTTCAATTATCTATATACTTAAATCTCTGATGCAATCAAATAATGAATCTCTTAAGCACAAGTGCACAAGTGGCTCACTCAGATTCAGTTTATTCATAAATATAGTTTATTAATTGAAACCCTCAGAATTTAAGAAGATCCTTAAGTTTACATTGTCAGCGTCATAGATTAAATGGTATCGAAGGTACAGTCTTCGTTAAGTGTGAAGTTATACGATTTATGTAAAAAATAAGACTTAAAAAAAACCAGAAGCTTTACAATCATTACGGATTTGTTAGCTTTGCTAACTATATTCATCGACTGTTCATTAGACTCTGTAGCAAATTGTTTAAATTATAATTATTTTCCTGTGTGGTGTTTGCATATAAGTTGTAATTGAATCTGTTGTTTGTGCAAGAAATCCATGTATTTCACTTTTTATCAAGCTGTAGTAATAACTTTCCGTCAGGATTTGGACATCATTTTTGAAAATCTTTTATGAACTTCCAGAGCCAAGATAAAGGAGATGAATGAATAGGTTTTCGTTTTGACATTACCGCTTAAAACTGGTTTAAATAGAAAGTGTTGGTGGCTTTAGGTAAAGTTTCCGTGTGAGAAACATTAATCTCAGCCCGTCCGACCCGCCGACGTCTCTACAGGGATTACAATATTATACCCACGACTGCTGACAACGTTCTGTTTGTGATGACCCTCCCTATTGTTTCTACCCCCATCTGACAGTGCCGCTCGCTCACTCACGTTAACTCGTTCTGATTCTCTCTCTCTCTCTCTCTCTCTCGCTCTCTCTCTCTCCTCCCCAACCTATCACTAACTTTTTCCTCTCGCTCTCCTTCTTCTTCTTAATCACGTGCTGATAGAAGCAAAACACTTGGGATTAAACGTAATGGAAATAATCTGTCATAAATCACAAAGAAGCATATTCACAGTTACTATCATTACGACAAATTTTTCCCACCCTGTACTTATACATTATGACTTATATAAGTTCAATAACTTTTATTTCACCTATTACATTAATGACAGAAAAGAAGCAAATGCAATTAAATGATAAGTGCGAGTTATTGTTTCTTTACAATCCACTGATAAAATTTTAGTAACAACTTATATACTGTATGTAGTATACTGTAAAGAACTTGAAAAATAAGAAGTACACAGTACCAGAATGGAGACACGCATGCACTCGTTCACATAGGCCTTTACACGTATGTTCTAAATGTACTACGTGATAGCAAAAAGACAACGAAATGTAACTGTTAAGTACAATTAAGTGATATATTTTATGAATTAAATTGTATGCAACTGAGAAAGTAATAGAAAAAATCTTACATTACTACACATCACAGGTGTGTGTTTGGTGTCGTAGCAATTCAACAGTTGCTCTCATGGTGCCAATAAATTTGTCGAAATATCGATACAAATGCTGTAAAAATTATGTCTTTTCTTACTGACCGATATTGGATAAATGTTTCATAATTGTAGTAAACAAACTTAATTTAAAATTTGCTTTACCGTTTTGACAGACTTCTATTTCAATGCAATTTGTTTTCTATTTATTCCAAAAAAATATCACTTCTACGTAAGTTATTTGTTTATTGTGATCGTTTTTTATGTTTTTTTAATTACGTTCATGACTGTGAAACGAAAACATATCATCTCGCCTGTTCACTGTACATAACACTGTGACACATTACAAATTCTGGGACAATATAATACAATATAATTATCTAATTTATAAAAAATAATAAATGCTACTATCACATAAATAATTACCAGTTACATATGAAGGAAAATGTAGGAAATAAACAAATTATTGTTGAAACTGTAATCGTTTTGTATTTGTGAATGAAAATTTCTTCAGTGAATTAAATTCTACCATAATATTTTTTGCACGAATCGTCACCTTTACAAGAGTGGAATAAATTAAGTGAACACCAGAAGATTCAATACTAACAACTGTAATAAGTTTATATAAACAAAGCTACAGTAATCACTAATCTACAATAATTGTTCGAGTTTACAACAGTCCAATAATACTACCGGAAAAAACAGTTAACACCACTTAATTAAAACTATGGTAATATATAATAAAAGTCACCAACTGCAGATATCCACTATTACTTTACACTAAACGCACACTCAATCACAGTCGCAATTTGTCTCCCCGCTTCCGAATCATCTCGAAGTATATAATAAGCAAAATTGCGGGATTGTTCTACGGCAACGCTTTAGATGTGGAGAGTAACATAACAGCTTCTGGAAGGAGTGGAATGGTCGAGGGCTTTCGGAATTGTGTAGTTAGGCGACCATGTGACATCGCTGCTACACATGTGACGTACACGCTATGCAGGTTGACTATCTCACAGACGCAAGAATATAATACGCTAAGTAGTACAAATTAATTTTTAAGTTGAGCTTCTTCCCCTGCCCATTTTTTCTGTTCACTCAATTGCGCAAAAAACAAAAAGAAAATGCAGAAACAGACGATGTCACATTGGATGCAAATTTAATTTCATTTTAGGCTCCATTGGGTCAAATTTTATTTCAAAAACTTCAAATTTAACCATTTTACTTAGTTGTTTATGATTCACTTTAAAAACACGTAGTTACATTAAATCAAATACTATTTGATAGTGATAAGCAAGATGGTAAAACTTATATATGGTAAATACTGAAGGTGTCTTCCATTGTAAAGGAAGTAACTTTATAATGCTTTGTCAAGTCCTAGGTGTATATTAAATACTAAACTGAACGCATTTTTATGACTGTTCATTAATTATTATAATTCTCGTAATCAATCTATAATTTTAAAATTGGAAATGTTTATTAGGACGTGTCGCACATTTTCGGCCGATCGCTGGTGCGTGATCGAAAATGGGAACCGGTGAGTTTCCATAGAAACTATTTCTTTGTTGTCAATAACGTAGTACACATATAAAACTTCGCTTATGAATGCGACTGCATTTAACTTATAATCTGTACATTGGTAAATGAAGAATGAATTCATTGATTGGTGAATGAACATAAATATACATATTTTTTAGATTTATTGAAGCATTTTCAATGCCCTTCTCTGTACATTGCATTTGTGCAATGCCTGTAAATTTTTTTTTACCACAACAGACAATTAATAAATTTGAAGCATTATAAATAAATTCAAATTCATGAGTAAGTTTAGTAATTTCATTTTACGTCAACATGAAACAACTGCACTTTTATTTAATTGAACGAATTAATAAAAATAAAAATAATTGTCTGCAAAATGTTTTCGACTTATCTCAACGAAACATAAGCTGTTCTAAGCTGAAAACTGCACACTGTTGATTAATTTCACTTGGTGTAAATGCCTGCTAATCCTCGCGCTGTATTATTAATGTCGTCACCAACCGGGCTGCAATTTGTATTGCACCACTGCACTTAACAGGTTGCATAGTGTTACCCATCTTAACGCGAGAGACGTTAAATGTTGCGTTGCCTCTGCTTTACGAAACATTTAATGAAAGTTTCAAAACGTTTTCTCTCCACTGACTTACAAAAATGCATTCATATAACTATTGCACAGAGAAGATACTAATAACACACATAATTCTGTAATAACACTACAAATGTATTACTAATGAATAATTGTTACGTCATTAAGAAGTATATACCACAAAAAGTTGTTGTTAGTCCAGACAATGTGTAAACATGTAGGCATAATGTTATTTTGTATAGTCAGAGGCTCTCTCTCTCTCTCTCTCTCATACACTCAAACGAAATTTCTAATTTAATATGTACTGTATTACTGCGTGATCACTATTTTACTATCAAATAATTTTGACTTGACTAATTACAACACTCTTTCGTCTTCTGGTAAAGTTCCAGGCGTCCCCAAACAAACATTGTTTTAATTGTGTACTGTTGGGCTACTATAATGCTGTATGACCTCTTGTCCCTAAGCTTTGATCTCAGAAAATGTAATAACTTGAACTTCAACAACCCTAATGCAATAATGTTTCTCTTTTGGATTTTTTTACAATTATGAATATCATTGAGGCTGACATCAACATTTTAATCTAACTACCTATGTCACTACCAATTTCCATAACACAAACACACTTAAACCAGTTGTCTGCTATTTCAAAGTATCCTAAAGACACAATTGAAGTGACCAACCTAGCGGCGGTCGTATCATAACTGATCAAATTTTATCAAATAACGTAATAGTAAATAAAAGCAGCATTTGATTATAAATAAGTAAAAGAACCCAATAGAAATATTAGTTTATTTTACTACATATAGTTTAATGGAATATACTTTAATACGCCAATTTAATATTGAAGAATCAAGAAAGATAAGAAATTTATTAAATAGAGAAATTATTTTACCGGAGACACAAGAAATAATCCAATATTCAAGTATTACACATCAAAGCCAAAAAAAAAATTGTTCATTAGTCACAGGTAAGGTGAATATCGTGGAATGATGGAGGAAATATTTTAAAGACCTGCCAGATATAATTAAATTTACTGTAAAAAAAAGAAGATAAGTTTATGTTCCGAGGGTTGAGTTAATCAACGAAGAGGAAATATACCCATAAAGGAAGGAGAGCTTCTCCGAAAATTCAAATTAATAAAAATTGTACAATACTTCAAGTAATTATAGCATAATATAAATCGATGTTAAGATTTATGAAGGAAGCAGCAAAGAAATACTGCTAATATTTTGTACAAAATATTGAGTACAAAAATATGCCATCTGTTTAGACTAAGAAAATTATATTATCGTTCTACACAAAATGAAACATAAGGGATTAACAAAAAGTACAGTAACTTTGCAGTATTAAATATTACTGGAAAATCCTGAATAGCGTATTAGAGAATAGATTAAGATATTATAGTGGAACCATTTGAAAATTCGCAGTATGGATTTAGGAGAAGTAGGAATTCAGTTGTCTCAGTTTTTGTATTACAACGAATTAGCAACCCATTGGAAAAGAAATATCCACTTATGATTTGTAGATTCTAAGAAAGCTTTTGACAAAGTGCAAGAGTCAGATGTTTGGAGGATTTGATAGCATAGTCTGACTGATGGAGAAATAACTGACACATTGAAGCGCAATACAGAAACAATCAAAATGTAGTTAAAGTGAATAACGAAGAGGCAAGAGATTTCAAAACAAAAGTTGGAGTGAGGAAAGTCCACTATTTTTCCGTATGGTGTTGTGACTAGTCTAAAATTCAAACAGCAGAATGAGAAAAGTAAAATTAACTTTCTGGAGATTCGAGGAAACCCAGCTGAATGAGTTGGCGTTTGCTGGTAATATGACGCTCACGGAGGATTCAGAAGAACCGCCGCAGTTTAGCAAAATGTGTTGCGGGAAAAATTAAAGAAGCTCAATATGATAATAAATAAAGAAAATTGTAATAAAAAATATCACAGGCAGAAAAGATAGTATAAATTAAAAGATAAAGATATCAAACACATTAAAATATTTAAATACGTGGGCTCCATCATTACTAAGAATAGTACCAATCAGAATGATCACAGTTGCACACCACTATATAAAAATTATCCCAATTAGCGCTTTCAAGCTTCACAGCCCATCGTCAGAATATTCCAATCTGACGATGGGCTGTGAAGCTTGAAAGCGCTAATTGGGATAATTTTTATATAGTGGTGTGCAACTGTGATCATTCTGATTGTGATTTCAACCACTAACACAAATTTCTTCATTAAGAATAGTACAATTGTCAGAAAATCTGTGAAAGAATAATAGAATCCGTGACAGATTATTTATTGAAATGTATAATATAATTGTAATAATTAATATAATTGTAAAACTTGATTTTCTTTATTTGAAGAAAAGGGAATTCGGAAGTATGTATTATTTTAAATACTCAAGACGGTAGTCGAACCTACGCTCCTCTACGTTAGTGAAGCTTGGACTATGAAATTAAGATACAAATCAAGACTTAACGCCATGGAAATGACAATTCCTGGTTGTACTTAAAACAATATAAAAAAGGGATAGTATAAGGAACAAATTCTTCAGACTATTTTTAGAGATAGAATCTTTACAAAAACATCGGTCAGAAGAGATGGCTGCGACATATAACCTATTACGTATGCATGAACCTACTAATCGGACGAAGAGAGGTTTTGAAGCGAGAACTTGGAAAAATCACAAAACAGGAAGGCTGAGTAAAACGGCGTCAGTTATATAAACTAACAAGTGGAAAAAAGTCCTTAGATCGGTGGAAATAAGGCTTATGGTAACAGATGTAATGAGTATAGACAGGAAGGGTATATACTCGTACACTACTGTTAGGTATGTGTATAATGGAATTTACATAATATATGTTTTGTTACTGTGTTTTGAATGTAATATTACTGCATTGTTAGCGTGTAATTAGTGTATTACCATTGGATTAATGTTAGGTATATTGTACGTACGCATGTATATTGAATGTGACCCTTACACTCGTAAGAGTAGTCAGGATGGAAGAATAAATAAATGAGTAACAAAACACTTAATAACACCTTCAATGTGAAACTAAGGTTGGTCTGCTATGGCCACTAAAGGAGAAATTCATATGGCGTCGTGTTGTTGTTAATCTCAACAGGCAAAGGAAAGAATGAGGGAGACGTCCCTTATCTGTGTGTCGTGAGATGTGGTTTGAAAACAGACGTAATTAGAGGGAATAACGGAAGCAACTGATAGTAATCAAGGTCAAAATGTCTGGTGAGCATTCTACTTTGAGTAGCCGACGGGTAAAGTGAATTAGACTTGGTCTGGTAATATGATGGAAACAAGAGAGGGTTGCAGCAAAAAAATTATTTATTTCTACTGCATATAGAGGTGTACGTTAGTTAAAGCTAAGGTAGTTACATTAGTAAACGCTCTTTCTTACGTTTCTCCCGTAACTCCAGTCGTTTCGTTTCCAGCAAAACACACGTTTTATTAAATTATTTTCTAAACACCAACCAAGACACTAGCTAAAGATCATTAACATAAACTGCGTAAACTTCTACTTAACTGTGTCAGGTAATGTAAATCTATTGCTGCCCGTTTTAGAGTTGATTTTATGCAAGCAATCCTACGCAGAAAATCGTGCATTCTAATCCTAAAATATAAACTAATTTAGTTAATAAGATAATATTCAACAAACGAAGTGGTTACAATGAATGAATGTATTAAGTGCATTTACTTAATTTCAAAGATATTATAGATTCTCTGAGTGTTCTATAAGGTAGGTACAAGAACTAAGTTGCAATAAGTTAATGCAAGAAACAATAGGAAACGTGAAGTAAAAGTAAAGGCTATACATATGAGTAAGCATAAACGGAACAGGTAATTAAATAATATATTATTTTGAGTAGCATTTGTGTATTTCGAGAGAATAAAACCTTACTCTAATCGCTGTGAAACCACATCACTACTTTCGAGAAACACAATGTCTACAAAAACCTGTACGCTACAAAGAAGAGATAAACCAACGAACTCTTGTTTTAGAACGGTTTGAAGCACACTCGCAACACACACTCAGTGTGGACTATTCAAGTATACTTTGCTGATCAAAGAAAAAACGAATACTAAGAAGTAATGTACAGTCGAGTCACATTTTAAACACAAACGTAACTACAGACTTTGAAATGATAACATTCAAATATTTACAAAACTGTTCATATAATAAGACAGTCAGGGTCACGTTTGCTTCACAAAAACATATCAAACGTTTATTACTAAAACATTGGGAGTATTAAACGAACGGTAGGTAGGAGAAAACGTAGAGAGGAGCCGGTGAACTTTCGTAAGGCCATGGCTGTTTCTACTCTCTTCTAAGGAACTCAAACAGGAGATACAATTTAAGTAGGATACAAGATGCTGAGACGCAGTTTTTGCAGCATGTAAATGGTTTAAATCACGTATACCTTAACTGAAAATATCAGTATTGACACCGTAAGATAGGCGTTAGGTACTTGTTCCCAAGATAGAAGAATCAAGAATTATGAAACCAGGTGGGAAGTACATACTAACAGCATGCAGACTCTTACGATATATTCTGTACTAAGCAGCAAAAGATCATAAAGGACACCTCTAGAGACAGCTTGACGGTAGAAGTCGGAAAAAGTAACGTTTCACGTAGTTAGTGATGTAGACAGTTCTTTAGTAAGACTTAATTTTTGGTCATTTTATTTTTCCTCCACACACCCCTACGCCATACCAATCCGCCCAGGTACAGAAGGACACCCGATAGAGGAACAGGGGATAAGTATGATAGAAAGGTTCATAGGACATTATTATATTGCACTTGAAAAAGACTTACGTCTCGGGAATTTATTGCGTTAAGAAAGAAGATGTAATCACAAGAAAACTGGAAAACAGTAAAATCAAAGTACTGCGCTTCAAACAAGCCATCCCACAGAATGAATGTGGGAGGTCGAACAAGACTGTCAGAAAATTCAATCCCTTACTGCCCGTCGAAACTTAATTTGGCACAAAAGAAGCCAAGGACATCAACATAGAGGTTGGCAAATTCAGTGCACCTTACAACTGGACAACGTAAAGTTGCGTAAACTTAACCCTACACGGTGTGTGTTGGTAGGGATCATGAAACCAATGTTCATGGGCAACCCATTAAGTCCAAGAAGAACTCGATGAAAAAAGTGCATGTCAAGAGAGAAAGAAGGCCAAGAGTTTCCGTGACCTCCACATCATGACCCAACAAGTTAAATCGGTCAAGCGCAAGAAGCTTCTCTGAACGCTCTCAGTGGAGTTAGCTGTGTATTCAGGAACTCACAGTTCCTGTTCCATATGAATAACACATATTCTAGACGGCTTCGGAACAAAGATTTATAAAGGACTCACACAGGAATCCGTACTCTCAAAGTATATCCCAAACCATTTAAGACAGCCTAAATACCTGCGGGCTTTGGAGACAACACCTTCAACGTTCTGAGGTAATCCACAAGAACACGTCGACCGTACACTAAATTCTTTTTTTTACAGCCCACCATCTATTTTATAAGTATAGTAAGGCGGTTTGGCCAACTGGTGTACTTGGCTATTACATTTTTCTTACGATTCAGGGGCATGCAGTTCCTCCGTGACCAATCTATAGTATTATCTGTGCATTGCTGAAGTGCAAGATGATCTTGCCACTCATGGGAAGTGAGATCTTGATATTTACATCTTAAAATTTACAAAAATTTTTACATCGCAATTTATTGACTGATGTTACGTCATCTTGATGCTAAGTATAATACACGTTTAACTTATATTATAAACATGGACATTAGAAGTATTGTTATGGGATTCGATTTGTAATGTGCATGGTTGAAAAAAAGTATCAGCAACGTGAAAGTCGGATGCAGCGACAAAAGTTGCTGCAGTCGGATGCAGCAACTATTGTTTGAAAGTTGAAAGCACTGCACACGTTCTCTCTGTGCGGTAAAAATAAAATTCTTGCACGGAATATAAAACTTGTCTCTACCCTTTTCATTTAACTTTATTTAACGTTTATAAAGTGCAATCTTTTGCAGTTTCACTCCTTTCTGTTAGAGTAGTTGGTAACCTCGTTATATATGTAACTTTTTTCAAAACTAGTGAACCAGGTTTTTATTTCTCCCAGAACTGGAATTTCTAAACCAGAGGAAATAAAAGTTTCTGTAAAAATTTTACCCAGTTTAAACTATAGTATGTAACGTTTATTTCTGTTTTATGTAAAAGGCATTCATGTGTTTTTAAAAGGAATACAAGTTTTTTGTTTAAATATGAACAGAATTGTTTTGTCTTTTGTTTTTGTTTAGAGATAATTAAGAGAAATCAATAAGTGAAATTGTGTCAGCTAATGTATGTAGGCAAACATCTCAACTGGGATTGTAATGTTATATACTCAGCAAATGTCAGCAATACGTTGTAAATGAATTTCTTATTAAGATAATGAAAGTATATGTCATGCTTGTAGAATTATTTGTGCACAATAGTAATAATAATAATAATAAACATCATGATCATCATTATCATCATACCAATAAATAAGAGAAAATAACAAGAGAAGTAAAAATGATAATGTTGATAATGACAAAAATAATACTGTTAATTTTTGTTAATCACATTAAAACTAATTCCTAATTAGTTTGGCTATATATGGCATCATTTGATGTGAAATAGCGACTGATAACAAAAGACGAAACAAGTCGCTCAATTGAAATTTATTTTAAACTACACGTTTATTGTCGGCAGAGATGAAGATATAGACAATTTCAGTAGATAATTTGGACATTATAGTATCTGAATATACTGGTAGGTTTCAGTACTCGACACTGTCTGCCAAGCTAGAAATACATTTGTATAGTCCGGAATGACATTCATACTGAAGATGAAATTATTCTAGTTTGAACAGACTTTGGACCGTTTTTCTATAAACTAGGAATCAACAGCTTTGTGGATGAGAAGAAACAGAAATCCCCTGGCGAAAAAGTTTTATTGGGATGATCCCTTAGATAGACATTGGTGAAGAGGCGAAATTGAGGAAGTTTCAGAGGAAGCTTGAGATATTCTCTAAAGTCGGCACAGTTATTAAGCTTGGAGATGAAAAAGAATTAGAAGACGAGGAAATCATTATTATGACGATGACGATAGTAATAATACAGAAAAAGAAGGAAATAATGTAAAAAATTGTTCAATGTAATATGAGGGTTAAGTTGACTTGGGTTATATTTATATTATATGTTATATTTAATATCACATACAACTTTATACGTTTGCGGTTAAAAGATAATTAATTGAATTAAATAACCAACATGACATTTGCCATAACGAAAGTGTAGTCATATATGAGGGTAGTGTTAGAATGTTTATTTAACCTCACATGAAATTTTATAAAAATTTATTTTAATCAGTTGTACTTTGAACAGCTTAAACTTTTCAGATTCGTTATCTAATAGTTTTCCAAAATGATTTTATATACTTACTCTATATCAAGTTAAAAAAATGTACGTTGTTATCAGATGAGGTAACGATATTTGACAAAATTAGGTTGTTTGCCTGGTTTGCGGATCATCAAAATTTTCGCAAATGTACATGCGTTGGCAAAGTCAAGGAATAATTTTATCATTTGAGGATAAAATTTTATCTTTCATTAAATGAAATCTGAATGGAAGATAACAAATGTTTAGAATATTGAAAAACAATTTTTTTTAAACAGCTACTTTTACGAAACAATAAATGTAATCGTAACTGTTGCTAGGGCACAATTTCGTGTACATATAATCTGGGTATGAATGATGTAATTACTATTAAATTAGGAATTCTGATATTTTCAACATACTCTGTAAGCAAAATGAAATGTATGTTCATCGTATGTATGGTGGACATGCCCTTTGAGTACGCAGTATAACGAGCTTGTAATTACTAACATGTAACAAATACAGGAAAAAAGGTTAAATTGAATTCAGAGACGCTGATCGAATCTGTACTTTGTACTTTTGTATCCCAGGTATTGAGAACCGCTGGCAGACTGATGGGACTTTCTTGTAAATTCCGGTAGTGTGTTGAGACGTCAGCACGCACTAATCAAAATAAGGACGCGTAATGGACAATTACTAATTTACACACAAAAATCCTGTTACGCAGATACAATTTTAAAACCCATATGTAAATGGGTTTTTACATATGTAAACGCATTCATATGTTCATGAGTTAGCTTAGTTTAGTAAACATACGAGTCACGGCATCACTATACAACACTGTACACAGGTTACACAGAATTACCTGGGTAAACAAATGAATAAGCAGTGTTTTATCTACTATAAGACAATGACGTTATGATATTATTCCACAGTATGATGCATGGCATATGATTCCAACGTAGTGACAGTCCAGTTCTGTTGGAAAATTTTAGTTTGACAATATAGAAGCATTAAATTCTGTTCCACTGACACGGTTAACGACAGTAGCGTGCATTAAACGTTTTCAAAACCAACGCGAAACACACACACCTGATGTTAACTATGTTCCTGTGACCACCTTTTTATTGATTGAATTATTTATATTGCATGTTTTATAGCAGTTTAACTTTCCTATGATAGGACAACAGTAGATTATATCAAAGTAAACTATCCGTATTGGCAGCATTATTGTTTGATGATAGTGATGGTGGTATGTAACAACAAGAGAAGCGACTCCAGAAGCAATGCATTTTGCATCGATTTACGCGTAATGCATTTCGTGATTTCATCAACGTTTGTTTCGTCGGCGGTTTGTGTTCATATGTGTTTTGTGTGAGAGGAAATTTTTTACCTAGTTTCATTCAGTGTCTTTGTGCTGAAATAATCATACTGCTTATCTTTAAAATTGTATTTCTGTTTGACACTAGGATTAGGCCTTTGTAGTGTAATCCTGTTCATTAATTCTAATTTTGTTCCCTGGTGTTCATTTGTCAGTAGTACAATTTATGAAGTACGGTACTGTATAATCAAATACAAGACGCACTTGTAAATATGATATTCTAAATTGTCTCCGAGAAGGGAGTCCAATGTTACGTACTGTCCCCATGTAGGTCTGATTGAATTAAAAATATAACATTTAAAATATATGTTACGTGTGGGGGGCGCATGCGCTCATGTACTTTTCAGCTGATAAAACTAGTTAATACATAAATGATAAATCGTATTTTATATATAATAATAGAATTAAATTATAACTGCAGAGTAATAGGTAAATGATAGTGGTATATTATATTTCAAAAATTAG
Source organism: Magicicada septendecula (assembly GCA_034769895.1). Classification (NCBI taxonomy): domain Eukaryota; kingdom Metazoa; phylum Arthropoda; class Insecta; order Hemiptera; family Cicadidae; genus Magicicada; species Magicicada septendecula. Next base: position 543,777,444 of record CM068367.1, on the reverse strand, counting down.
TCAATCTAGGCCTATTAGTGAATAAAGAATAATTTGTAGAAATTACATTCGTCGAACGCATAATAAATGAAAGATATAGTGTTACTTTTTTAAGTTATAAATTTGTAAATATTGACATTTGTGAGTACTGGGTGGGCCAGAAAATTACAAAACAGCAAGTATTATATTTTATTAAGTAGTTAGGTTTAATAATGAATATTACTGTAAAATAGTTAATTGAGAGAAAATAAAATCTAACGAACAGGTTTGAAGAAATTGTTACACAAATATATGATACAACTCAGATAGCTGATCTTTTAATGTACGGGACTATAAGAAATGTTACTTGATACTAATACATAAACGGAATTTTTTCATTTTTCTATTACAAGATTAGCATTTGAAGAGGTTATGTGAACAAAATCAATTTAGTAATTACAAAAAGCCTTTATAAGTTATTTAACGAAAAGCCAATATAGAAATATTAATAACAACACTAAAACTGACAGGAATTACAAGGAGAAAAATAACTGAAATACATGAAAGCATAATTCATCAAATAAAAAATTACCATAGGTAACAAAAAATGAATAAACTTAGTAACGTAAAGAATACTCCAAAAGTAAAAAAAAAATATTACTAAATTTAACGTCTTACTTTAGGAGCCAGTCTTATTTATTTCCTCACTATAAAAATTAGTATTGTAAAAAACAACAATGAAAAACTTAAACAGTACTTAAATACTGTAAAACATACACATAATAATCAAGGTGCAATATAAATTTATTTACCGTTCTAAAGTGTGGTAGTGACTTGTGAAGTTGCATCGAAGATTTCTGCCTACTAACATTATACTAATGTGCCTAACGTTATTATAGAGCGAGTAACGAAAGAAAAAATTAATTTATAATATTTTGTTGTTACTACCGTTTATCGCATTAGAGTTAGGATAATTTTATGATTGATAATTTATCTGCAAAGACGATGGATTGCAGATATCCACACTTAAGACCAATTGATGGCTTTTCGTGGAACTGATCCCGTACGGGCAAACATTTTTATAGATGATACGGTCCTAGAACAAGTTAGCAATTTTGAATACCTGGGCTACAGTGTGTTTTATAATGCATGCAATGACTTTGTGAATAAGTTGCGTAAGTTCAATCTTATGTGCGGGACCATTAGGCGAACCCTTAAGTCAGCAAGTAAAGGAACACGCCTAAAATTCTACAAGGTGATGGCTCTTCCTACATTTCTTTATGGGTCTGAGAATTGGACTATAACGAAAAGCCAGGCCAGTCGCATCCAAGCGGCTGAAATGAGATTTCTCAGGCACGTGGCAGGGTATACTCTCCACGATCGTAGAAGAAACACAGATATAGGGCAGGAACTAAATATGAGTATACTCGACAGGGTCGACCAGTATCGGCTGAATTGGTGGGAACATCTTTGCCGAATGGATGACTGCCGCATTCCCAAACAACTCTGGAACTATAAGCCGAAGGGACGGAGAGGTGTGGGATGTCCGAGGAAGCGCTGGAGTGACCAGCTGTAATCTTTGCCTATTTGAGACCGGAACAAACCATCCATCGTTTAATCCGTGAAAATGATGATGATGATGATGATGATAATTTATCTGTTTTATATTATAAGTTAGAAGACTTTGTCATTGTTTACCTAATAGTCTACCAGCCCTGAGATATGTTTATAACATGCTGAAAATGTATGTACCACGTTGGATGAAACGTTTCTTTACGCTATATAGTATCTAGTAAGATATAAGCCCTACACGCATACATTAATGTACATTTGTATACGTATTAAACGAATACAATTTCACGAAAAAAACATATTGTGTATCATATTTTGTCAGAAAAAGTTGTAATTATTATTTTCTAATGAATATATGTACGTTCGTTATCATATCTATAAAACACGTAACATCTTTTGTGGTATTTAACCGGTTTTATATTATTTTGACAACTTTAAAATTCATGCTACAAAGCACAGAACGCTTTATTATAATCAATTTGCTGACTCGAGTTTGGTTGCACATGATACTGACTGCGTATTACATGATAACGTGTAATTTATGTGTTTACACAGCTCGATTAGTTTCTCATTTATTGTCTCACAATATTAGCTAATCTGTTTCATATAAAACTTCATAATCAGGTGTCGTGGTGTACGTCAGTCACTCCGGGTTAGTAAACGATAAAAAAACTGTTTTCTGACTTTTTAGTTTTTAAGAGTCAAAGAACGTAGATAACACGAATTTACCAAAAAATGAAATTACCTTTGTGGTATGCTTTACTAATGCAAACGTGTAAGATTGAATCAGTTTGTGACAGTGGTTACGCTAAGTTGGCACGTCGAAGAAATAATTTCGCCACTTAGAGAAGAAGTTCAGAATATTTGCTATTCCTCGCGACAATAAAGAATGATGACTGCATACGTTGTTTTTATAGCTCGTTAAATAAGGAGCAAAAAAAAAAGATAACTCGTTACTAGAACAGCGAGATAGATAAATCGAATAATAATAAACGTTTCTCTTGTTTAAAACCAAATAAATTTATTAAATGAATTATTCATTAAAATACTGAGACTATCTACCAATGGCTGAAAACTTAATGAAATCTTTTTCATTTAATCCTTATTTCAAGTAAATAGTGAACAGGATAAGCGAGTACGTCTCTTCATTTCCAAAGTTTTCTATTTTATATCTTGTTACGAAAACTGAAAGTAATGACGAGCAACAAAAATAACTTTCGTGCTATATTGGGCTATGTAATGTAAGTAGTTTTTGAACTACTTCAGACATAATATATATAATAAACACATGTACACGTGCGCGCCCGCGTATATAGAGTTGCAGCGTATATTAGTAAAAGTTTACTAATTAGGAGTAACGGCTGATAGATGACGTTAATGTTTGTTCACCATTAAGCCAATTAAAAGTAAAAATTGATACGAATTTTTAAAATTATTTATTTTTTACAAAGTTTTGCTATTAATTCTTTTTTAATGTTCATCTATGTTGTTGTAAAATACATAAATATTAAACTAATAACTTAAAAATCCTTTATTCTAGATTTAAATAATTTGTTAAGGATTTAACAAATTTACAATGAATGGTGACACAAGCTAACATTTGGTTCTGTGGGAAGTGAGGTCGACAACGAAGTCCTAACGAGATCCAAGTAGTATAAAGTAGCCATTTGTAATAAGCGCTAAACCTAATACACATGATAACAACGTGCACTGTTTGGTGAAGAGTAATTGTCGGAAACCTGTATAAATTTACATTCCGTTTCAGTGTGTGTGTGTGCGCGCGTGCGCGCGTCAAACCTGATGGTAAGTAATGGTAACGGTTTTAAGCTGCATAACATTTCGCCTGATCATAGGCTATGTAAAAATTATTAATGTGATTTAGTATGTTATCTAATGACTATTGTTCCGGTTCTGTCGGTGTTAATTGTATGCAATTGGGGACAGTGAATAAAATATTTGAATGACTCAACCTTCTATACAACCAACTAAACACGGCACACTTTACGTTGATATACGGTAAGGTAAGAACTTGAAAATGCTGGCGTTGAGAAGTGAGTGATGGAACGGAACAAGAAGAACACTGTCACTCAGTTCATACACTACACAAAAGGCATATTATCATTGACACTTTGGTACTAAAAATTTGTAAAGTACTCATATTTTGTACTCATATTAAAGTGTAATACGTCCCTTAATACCTAGTAAGTAGTAAACCTAAATCACCAGACAAAAAGGAATATATAAAATTTGTTTTAAGATATTTATACAGACCAACATTGAATATTAGAAACCTTGTTGAAGTACTTAGCTGAACAAGGAATTTTATTTTATATTCTATATACACATTGTTAATCTTAATGTACAAGGCTGAACTACAGCAGCAACTATAAAGGTTTAGTGCACTAAGTCGTCTAATAAAGTATTATAAAACTTTTCTCAATAAAAATAATAACATATTCAGTATTATAAATACATAATACTTTGGTTTGGTGTACATATATATAAGCACCCGCGCGCGCGCGCGCGCGCGCGCGTGTGTGTGTGTGTGTGTGTGCGCGCGCGTGCATACGAGAGCCTAATCGTGTGTGAGAAAACACAGCAATGTGGAAGACTAGACAGTTCGACAAAAAGAAGCGTTTATCGAGGATAAGCTATAACGTGTGATGAATGTCTCCTTTCTACTGTAAAAGTTCATGTCTTTTATGCAACCAACATAAAACTTCCCTTCAACCCTTATCTCCAGCTGACATTAACATTTATGAGATATAATCCTATTATACGCACGTTCATCACATTTTATTGCTGTAGTTAGTGTTGTTGCGTGTTTTTGTTTTATGTAGGTGACATTTTTTACATTTATTTTTAGACTACCAACTCTAAATTCGTGAAATTAAAACTGCTGAAAAACTGTTTAATTCTTGTCGTACATTCTGTATATCAACGTGTTGTCATATACTTCACAGAATCTCTCATCTTTTAGTTTTACTTATTTTCGTTGTACGTCGGGTCTCATTACATCTTTTCTCTCTTACTATAAGCTGCATTAAGGATACAGTGGCAGCAAAATAGAATTATGTTTTTGTACATGTGTGGAGATAATATGTTAACAATTACTTAATTTCCAGTGATTGAATAAACGGTAAAACTAGTACATAAGGGAAAACAGAAATACACATTTATTAAAAATAACCGTCTTCAATATAAGTCTATTTGGTAGTCACATTATCATAACATTACATAAATTCCATTTTACTGAAAAAAAACGATTAGTTTGCTTCAAGTATGCATTATAGTAAAGAAATAGCCTATAACGTAAGCCTATAAATCAAGATAGGATTATCTGGCCCATCATTTTTTCTATTTTTTTTTTTTTGTACACCATCGAAAGGACGCGTCTAGAACCATTGAAATTTTTCTAGAAGAACATTGTGACCCAGGTCATACAATACACAAAAAGCACATTATCATTGACACTGCAGTACTCACATTTTGTCAAACGAAAAAGTGAAAAAGTGTAATACATTCTTTAATACCTAGTAAGTATTAAAAATAAATCATCAGAGTTTAAAACCAAATAAATTCCTTATATGAATTATTCATTAAAGTACTGACATTATCTAAGTATTACCTGGAAACATATTATTTTATTTATTCTTTGTGTCAAGTAAACAGTGAACAGGATGGGTACGCCTTTTCATTCTCAAAGATTTCTATTTTGTCTCTAGTCAGCAACGTTACGAAAAAGCTTTTCGTGCTATTTGGGCTTATGTAATATCAAACGTCGTTTTTAAAGCTTAGCGATTGTTAACGGAACCGGGAGAACCTATTCCTTTATGGCTGCAATTGTTTTTTTTTTTCAATTATATAGTTAGTGAGTGTTGAAAATGGCTTATGAGAAGAAAGAAACCAGATTAATGTTACGATTCAAATGACTTTAGACGCTTAAAAAAATTAGGCAAATGTAAAAATGGAAACAATATTGCGATAGACATAGACTTTTGGTGGCGGACCACGATACTCAGATGGAAAAGAAGAAAATTGAGTTTCAAGTTTGGTGTGTGAAATTATTTGCGCCGGCTGTATAAAGGAAAGAAAAAACATGAATGTGGGAGAGAGTATGGAAAGGTTAGTGATGCGCTTTCTTTGTGGTTTAGGCATCAAACAAAAAAAATTCCTGTGTCAGGGGGATTATTACAAGAAGAAGCTCTTAAAATATACGACAAATTTAAGGAAGGAGAGCCTGGATGTACAGCAAGCATTGGTAGGTTTGACAGTTGGAAGAAGCGGTATGGGATCAGGCAATTAAGAATTCGTGAAGATAAACTCTCTTCTAGCATAAACAGTTATTGAGAGCCAAAATATGAATTTCATTAATTTTTTGACAAAGAGGTCTTTCTGAAGATCAAATCTATAATGTAACGAAACAAAGTTAAATTTCCGAATGCTGCCCTGCCCTTGGTGTCTGAGAACGAAAAATTTTCATCTGGTTATAAGAAGTGCGATGAGAGAGTTACAATTCTTGCGTGCCTTAATGTAACATGAGAACCATAAATTAAAACTCGCATTTAGAGAGAAGTCTAGAAATGCATGTGCTTTTAAATATGTCAGAAGATACAATGTCAACAATGGAAGTTCTGCTGATCAGCCTGTTTGGTATGAGAACCAGCCAAAAGCATCGATAGCCATTGTTATAGAGTGGTCTCACCAACTGTTTGTCCCTTCAGTGGAAAAGATTATAAAATCAAAAACCGTCACAGTAAATCCCTTTTAATTTTTTATTACTTCGAGACACCCTGACGTCGCGTCGAACACATTCAAAATAGAGATATTGAAGCCATGTTTCTGCCTTCTGACGTCACTTCCTTATGTCAACCCATAGACCAGGATGTTCTGTCTGCATTGAAGAGAAGATAAAGACAATAACTTCTTTCATCCTTAGTCATAGCTATGGACCAGGGATGTGATATAATTGAGAGGCTAAAAAAAATTGATTTGTTGGATATTGTGGGCATGGTTGCTGAATTAGGGAGTGAACTTCAGCCAATTACTCTTATTAGTTCTTAAAGAAAGCTACTAAACCATTCAGAAAACAGATGTTTAGTAAAAAAAATGGAATAAACAGACAATTCAGAGCTAACAGACCTGATGAAGAGGATCCCAGGATGTGGCGATGCTGGGAATGGATGAATCAAAATAAAGCCTGTGTGTTTCTCGGCAATGATGAAATCGTTGCAGTTGTGAGAGGAAAAAGGAAATGAACAAGAGGACTCCAAAAAGATGTAGAGCAGAGTGAAAAAGTTGAGAATATGAGCCACATTACAGGTTTGAAAGCAATCTAGAGAATGACGTGTTTCTTCGAAAAACAAGGGGCACCTGCAATGGACACTCTGTCTCTCCGTCGACTTCGTGACGAAGCAGCGGAACGACAAAATCAAAGGGAAAAACAATAAAAAATTACCAGTTTCTTTCACAAAAGTACAAGTAAATTCACTCTATTTACTTATTTTTCTACAATTTGTTATTCAGTATTTATCTAAATTTAATTTTGAATAACCCCTTACGTAAAAATATTAGAATAGTTAATGGACAAGACTATGTAATCAATGCACAATATACGGTATGCCATAAGTATAGGTACATGGTATGTCTGTGCTTATACACAATACGCGCGCGTCTGCTATAAAGAGGTATATAACAGTTATGATACAATCCCTAGTACTTACAAGTAGTACGCTTTTATTACTTCAACACAGTACTGTGGGCCTGACGTTTAACAACCCGGGTTCAGGTAGACTCGAGTTCCACTGATGATGGCAGCCAGTGGTGCTGCTGAAACGTTTGGTTTGTTTGTAAACCCTGGACCACGGCCAAACAGCCCGGTACATACATATAATACAACTGACACCGCCCGTAAAAGCCTTAGAACAACATTATTACTGCTGCATATAGTATTGTAATCAGACACCCACTCTCTTCAAACTGCCGAAACCACCGTCGAATGTTCTTCGGAGAGGCGGAATAATGTGAAATCGCCTTTGAAAAGCACTCTGCACTGTGAAAACCGATTTTCTTTCTGCGAGGTTGAAATCTCAGAACGCTTTTTTGCTTTTGACTAAGCTTTTCGAGTGCGAACAAATAAACAAGCGTTGCCTAGGAAATGACTCGACTACATCGCCCGTGTGGCAGTCATTCGAAACTTAGAAACCTCCTCTTTGAAATGGTCAATGACTCATTCCATGACAATGCTTGAGAATGAAAAATAGGTTGATTCTTTTTGAACAGTTGTGAGACAGGAAATAAAACTCGATAATGTGTAGAATACTTAAGATTTGGTTGGAATTTTGTATTACTTTTCCCTAATAAATTATTGCGTTATGAAATGGGTTCATTCTTTTTGAATAACCCCGTATGTAAAAATCTTACAATAGTTAATGGACAAGACTATGTATTCAATGCACAATATACGGTATGTCATAATTATAGGTAAGTATATGGTATGTCTGTGCTTATACACAATACGCGCGCGTCTGCTGTAAAGACAAATATAATAGTTACGATACAATCTCTAGTACTTACAAGTAGTACACTTTTACCTGCATCTAGATGCTTTCTGTTAGGAAAATTTAAGTTTCTTCGTTTATTTTGATGCTATCTATTTACCAAAATGGTAATAAAGTTTACAAGCCAAAATCTGACATAACATCACAGTCTTTGGTTTAATGGCCTGATACGTAATTTAATAAGTTCTTTTGAAGTCGGCGAGTTAGCAAGAAATAGTTTCTCCATTTCTTTACATAGGCTAAGTTTAGGTCCAAGCATACAGTGTACGCACGTGCGCGCGCATTGTACGCTGAATGATTCTACATGGAGAGGAGTGCGGACGGAGAGTCCAGACGTGACAGGACTGAATAAACTCACCGTGTTTGTGTTTGTTCTACGTGAGCAGCCTCACTTCGTGCCATATCCTGCGGCTTCTTTCTATAAACATCGTTACTAGTTTATTATTAAATGTTCCTAAAAAACTATCTTTTCTAATCACCTATATATCGGATACGTGGTTTCACGTTATTTTAAATACTTCTTACTTCATAAATATTCTCTTTAAGTTGCTCGCAATAATTAACTAATTGTGTCTCTTAGAGCTATTCAGTAACTCTGATTTTCTACATTTCTTCTACATTTACTTCATTACTGTTGGTACGGAATCCCTGTACTGTGTTCTAGCCAAGGTCTTCACAGTTTCGGAAGGGTGGAATAACATTAACAATATTTTCTTAATAATACTACGTGTGTGATAACAAAAAATTTTTTTGATTACTGCTGCTGCTACTACTACTACTACTACTACTACTACTACTACTACTACTACTACTACTACAACTACTACTACTACTACTGTTGTATGTGTTGTCCCTCCGGTAATGATCATAGGATTGTTTGCTACTACTGACATCGCAAACCACATATGTCACTAATTCTAATACCATCATGAGCTATTCGTTTTAGTGTGGTCTGAAATGTTGACACATTAAAACTGAACCCTCGTGTAACTAACGTTAAAATTTCCTCACTTAATGTAAACGTCTGGTGGAACGATATCGACATTACATAACAAAATTGTTTCATGTTTAAATTAAAACATTTCACTAGCAATATTTCACAACAAAATTATGTTAATCATTACAGTTAACTGAATCAAAAATAGTACCTACGGTTTTTTTTCGTCTACTTGGAAGCTGCAAAATTTTTGTTCTTATTAACATAATAATCTTGTACTGTGGTCAGGGTTGCTTGTTAATTTATTTAACCGTGCGTATTATGTCTTACATAATACGTTCAGTTGTTAATTTAATGAAGTCTGTCTGGGTACAGAAAGTAACCATACACTTTACACATAAACGTGAATACTCAGGTGGCTAAGCACCAGGTTTGCTTCCGCTCGGTTTCCTTACACAGTTCGCTTTTAAACTTGCGCGTATATAGCTGTGCGTGCGTGTGTGTGCGTGTGTGCTGTTACTGTAATTCAATAGATGGTATTACTATTTGTGTATATGAAGTAATAATATAAAAGTCATGTTTCCCTTGGTAATATTAGTAACGTAATTTTTTAGAGACATTTGAACAAAGTGATAACATGTAAAAACATGACAGTGTAAACCAATGTTTGTGGTGTGAGTGAATTGACAGATCGCAGATTACAATTGCTTACTGCAAAATACAATGTAAAGAATGCTACAAAGGGAACGAGTATAATAGCTATCTTGTAAACATGTGTAATTGTAGACGAATACCCGAGGAAAAAATAAGTGGAAATCTATAGATATAAACATACACACAGATAGAGATTTTGGAATTTTTCTTCCATTTGTTACTTTATCAAAATTTAATTCCATAAACTACGGTTTTTGTTGTTTAATTCCTTTTATTGTAGTTGTTAGTCTTGTAATAACCGCGTGTTAAACAATTTAATGTTTGTTTTTGACTCTGTATTTCAAGCGTATGAACGTATTTTCCACGCACAAGATATGACACCCTCGTAGTCTACTTGTTGATCCTCTGACAGAGTCAGGTAACAATTTTACAGAGTTGGGTACAAAAGCCAGAGCAAGTTATAGAGTTGACTGAAAGGAGAATTGCGTATTAATACACTTTTAGCCAGAGCTGAAAGCAGAAAGTTTGAGAGCGTTATATAAACTTTCTGCATAAGAGTATTAACCTTTTCGTGCCCATCTAATCTACATCCCTACAGGGATTACTAAGCTATATGTTCGGCTACTGTCAAATTATGTTCCTGTTGAATTTCTGTATTATGTGTATAGCTTTTGACAGCTTCTTTCTCTATTCGTTTTCCACTTGTCTCTCACTTTCTCTATCCCCTCCCTCTCTCTCGCCCTTCTTACTTAATCATTCTCTCTCGCTCTCCCTTTCTCTGTCCCTCCCTCCCTGTCTCTTCTCCCTCCCCCATTATCACACTTTCAACCTATTTCTCTCGTCTCCTCCCTTAAGCTCTGTCTCTCTGTTTCTCAGTAACACAGCGGTTTGAGTAACGAACTTCTATTACAATAATTTTCATATCATCCTAATAATTTCATCTGATGTTAAATTATAATATGTTTCGTAATGTTTGAACGTAACTTAAATCAGCTCAAATCCCACGCCCTGGTTGTGTAAGTATTTAGGGACTTTTTGAATGCAGGAACAAGCACGGACTAGAATTATATATATATACAAACACATAGTTCTATATAATATATTTAAAAAATACATCTACTTGCAGATGTACTTATTTGAAGATATTATATGGGAGACCTGCAGGAAGTTAAACGAGTTACGCATAAAAGGACTCTACACACAAAATTATATGACTTATAATTATTCTACACGCACACATATACACACAATACAAAATTATATATACATTATATATACATATATATATATATATATATATATATATATATATATATATATATATATATATATATATATGTATTACCAGGCCGTAGAACTAGAGCTTATTTGAGTTGCGTTCGAACATTATGTCACGTGTAAAGATAAATAATGTAAAGAAGAGAGAGTGCTGTGAGATAAAATAATTAAAATGAATTTAATTGCAAGGCCATATTACTATGGGCAACAATGGCAAAGAAAGGGATCCCACAACATCTAATTAGAGCTATACAGAGTCTTTATGTGGAGAATAAAATATTAATTGAAGCAAGGAAACCGAGAACAGCTCCTGTAGTTGGCCTGATCAATTTTGGAGTACGACAAGGGATCGCCTTCTCTTTTTAATTTATATATTGACGATGTCACACAAAACTGGCAGATGTGTCTTCCAGAGGATTTTATGATTGGTCACTCTACAATTGACACTTTGTTGTTTGCGGACGATCAGGCTATTACGTCAGACTGGGAATACAGATTCCAGGTTTGTATACATTTGTTAAATCTAATCTGTAAAGACTCTGGATTGCAAATATCTACACTTAAGACCAAGGTGACGGCTTTTGCGTTGAACTGATCCCGTACGGGCAAAAATTGTTATAGATGGTAGTGCCCTGGAACAAGTTAGCAATTTTGAATACCTGGGCTAGAATGTAATGTAAGCAACGACACTGTGAATAAATTCCATAAGTTCAACCTTAGTGCGGGACCATTAGGCGAACCCTTAAGTAGCAAGTAAAGGAACACGCCTAAAATTCTACAAGGTGATGGCCTTTTCCACACTTTATGAGTCTGGGAATTGGACTTTAAAGAAAGGCTAGGCCAGTCGCATCCAAGCGGCTGAAATGAGATTTCTCAGGCACATTGCAGGGTATAATCTCCACGATCATGGAAGCAACACAGATAGGCTAAACGGCAGGAACTGAATATTATGAGTATAATCTAGAGGTTTGCCTAATATCGGCTCAATTGGTAGGAACATCTTTTCCGAATGGATGACTGCCGCAACCCCAAATAACTATGGAGCGTCTCCGAGGGGACGGGGAAGTGTTGGACGTCCGAGGAAGCGATGGAGGGACCAGCTTTAATTTTTGACTGTTTCAGACCGGAACAAACCATCTTTTCTTCAATCCTTGAAGATGATGATGATGATGATGATAAATTTAAAGACATTTGAATTTTGTGTTTTTAAGTTACAAACTTTTTAAAATGTATATTACTATACATAAATGTACATGTACATGTATGCGTATGTTTCTAAATTATATTTTTAGCGTACCATATTAATCTCACGTACAATTATAAAGCTCGATATAAAATTAATTTTACTTTGGACGCCTAACAGACATTATGAGATCACTGAAAACTAAGAATTAGTAATTTAATTACGAATTTAGCAATTTAGAATTCAGGTCATAAGTAGGCCTATTAAAAAAACAATCCACTCTAATATCAACAACTTCCGCCCAAAGAAGTTTAAGTGCTTTAACGCTTAGCGTGCTCAACTGAATCTTCATATTAAATTTCTTATTTCGTATTCTTGAATAAAAAGTAATATCAGTTTTTCGATTTATAATTTATACAAGATATTTACAGAATTAACCTCTTTTACAAGTTTTTTTCTATAATTATTGTCTTAGATATATACTGTATACTGTCTTTTATATTAGATAATTCAGTTCTTCGTCACCTGATGCTGCCGATCACCAGATTCTAGTGTATGTGTGTTCATGGTAGTCCAGTGCATGCGTTTGCATTCCCGCTATCGATCTCCAAAGACACACGCTGTTTACCAGTGACTATACGTATGAACTGACGACGTATGTTCGGTGACGGTGACGGTTAACTGTATGTATGCAGTTGTAAATTCTGTGACGTATTATCGGGGATTAGTTGTTATTAGTAAACAGATTATTGAAAGCGTCAAGTATTTAATTATTTATTTATTATTGCTAGCTAATGAAGTTTTATTTTAATTGGATTACTTTTATTATTTGTTTTGGTAGCGTGTATTGGAAATTGTATGGCAAAACCAGTCAATTGAATATATTAACGTCATCAACTATCCTGGTGTCAATAAATCACAAAATAGAAACCAAAAGGCTAATGACAAAATAAATAATTTTAATCGGTTGTTTATAAGAATTAACAGAAAGCTGAAACACTCTAAATGTGAAAAACTAAAATTTCAAAAACCATGGTATTCCCCTGTATAGTTTATGGTTGTGAATGTTGGACAATTAACAGTGTTCTACACTGGGACCGATGCTTAATAGACCAGAAAGGGAACACAGGTGTACAGGAGAATGGTCTAGCATTGTAACCCAATAGACGGTGACGTAAAGCTGACCTTTATGTACACACCGCTTCAGTAGCAGTGGCCAGAACAGTGGTGAGTACTTGATCGGCTTTCGACTTAATGGTTAAACATATCCCGAAATGATGGGGAGTTGGAAAGTAATATTACCTAATTACCCAACGTTTTCAATATTAAGTTTTATTTATGACGTGTGTATGTTTTTTGTTTAAGTCTGTTAACACATAGGCCTATGTGTGTGCAGATAGAGCCGGTTACATTAGCATAACCATAATATTAAGTTACCCTTTTTTACTAACTAAAACTATTCACTCATAGTCCTCTGCTCTATAACAGAAAACCTAAAATGTACGAGAACTTTTAAAAATTGGGACAGCGTCTGTCACATAGTCAGTCAGAAAGAGATGGAGGCTACACGGAGAAAAAGCGACAAGTGTGTAATCTATAAGTCACAGCTAGTTTAACAGAATATAAAAGTCGTTCTTTAACGTTCAGCTCGTAATAATGTTCGTCGTTTATAATCGTACTGCACTTTCGTTTTAGTTTACAACAGCAGTTAATCTCGTTGTTGTTCACTTCTCAGTAAAACGTTTACGTTCCTTTTCCTCCTTTTGATGTGGTACGGAACTTTCCTGCAAAGCGTAGTACGTATACATATATTATCTTGCCCTACTGACTTCCCGTCACAGTGTATTGTGATTTTGTTGAACGTTTATTCAAAAATCCGTGGTAGAGGTTGGATGTTGACAGCAAGTGGACGTTTAAGGATTTTTTCAACAGAAGATAAACCTCAATGGACACTTAAATGTACTTCATGGAAACTTCAACCGTGAAATTCACTCGTACCGACAGATCCTCCCCAAGGACTATGTCTACCGTAGCGGACATTTTTTGATGTTACTGTTTACAGATTGACTCTCTCTTTCTCGTTCTCTCTCTCTTTTTATCTCTCTATCTTTCTCCCCTTCTTTCCTTACAATGTTCACACACACGCGCCCGTACATCATAAATACGCATTTTTCCATAGACATAGACATAGATTATTTTCTTAAGACATTTCTATCAATAGGCAATAATTTTTTCATTTTAACATGGACTATCTCTGGCATATATAAATTTTATTTTATGTACACTGTATTTTTAATATGCAATCACTGAAATGCAATAGTTGTACAGTATTTCATTATACATGACGCGAGAACTTGCGTGATAACATCAGATTGATTTCTGTCATACACATAAAGTACGTACACATTTATTTATTTAAATATTTGCGTGTATGTGTGTGTGTGTGTGTGTGTGTGTGTGTGTGTGTGTATTGCAACATAACAGGGTGATAAGTTTTGAATAAAGGTATGTTTAAAAACGTATGTTATCTCAAAATATGCATAATTTTTTACTCTTTTATGTGAAGTGAAATATTGGTGTGTAAGTGCGCGGGTGCGCGTGTGAATCACATTTTATTTAAGAACTTCGTTAATAATTGACATTTCTTTTTGAAACTTGGACAGGGTGTTCTCATGGTCGTAAGCTACATTTTCCATATATGCAATTTTCCAAAACTATAATTTTTATATTTTTTTTTATGAAATCATTTCGTCTTTTAATTTGTTATCTCCTAGAGGGTAATAAAGTTTGTAGATTAAATCTATACAGGCCTTTGCAGAATCGGACAAAGTTTTAACTTGAAGTCTGTCTATCACTGTGAACATCTACGACACTGCTAGATTTTCCACCAATCAGAAGGTCTAAAAATTATTTGAGTCGGTCCGTAGCAGAGAAAAAATCGTGCGAAGTCTTGGCATATAAGGACGTAGTCACTGTCACGAGTTTTTCGTGTCAGGACAAGTCGATTTCTATAAGATTTAGTAGTTTTGGTAGACGCTACGAGTTCATCGTAGTCGTAGCCATATCATAGAACTCAAATAAATTAAAATAAATAGACTATTATTTTAGTGCTTTTCCGTGAAGAGTGGAAGATTTCCGGTCTAGGAGCAGAATACCTATCGTGGTAATCTGCATATAACGCAGAAAACTTGAAGAAGCAGGAATTGTGTAAGCCACCATCTATTTGTACCCAGTTAGATCCCTGAGATTAAAGTTATAAACAACACCGGTCCCATATCGCAGTGCGTGTGTGCAGAGACGTGAATATTCAGCGTAGTTGTCAGCGAGAGCGGAGCGCCTGGTGTCTACGTAACTATTGGCATTCTACGCAGAAGTAACTTCATATGTAAAACGAACCAATAGACTCATTTATTTAAAGACAATTCAATAATAAATAAATTTGTGTTATAACAAAAACACAAATGCAGAGAACATACAGAAACAAATCAATAACATACATCCTAAAATACAATTAACAGAAGAAAAAGAAAAACATAACAAAATCAACTACTTAGACATAACCATCACAAGATACAACAACCACATACAATATGCAATATATAGAAAACCAACTTCTACTAACATCATTATACCTAACCATTCTGACCACCCATCACAACCAACATAAAATGGCAGCATTCTATTCGTTATTTAACATAATGTACAAAATTCCCCAAAACAAACAAGAAACTGACAAAGAAAGAAATATAATATACCAAATTGGTTATGAAAATGGATACGATAAAAATACTTTAAACGAAATAGAAAATAAAATCAAATATAAAATAAAAACTAAACAATTAAGAATTAATCAAAATGAACAACACACAAATAAAAACAACAACAAAAATGGACCACATTCACATACATAAATAATAAAATGACAAAACTACCAAAACTATTTAAAAACACAGAGATAAAAATAGCATACAAAACTAATAAAAATAATTTACAAAAACTAAATAGCTCACACAACAAAGATAATACAACAACTAACGGTATATACAAAATTGTATGCCAAGATTGCAATAAATGTTACATAGGACAAACAAAAAAAAAACAGCTGAAAAAACGTTATTTTGATCACTTAAACGCATACAAAAAACCAGAAATATATAAATCCAATTTAGCTACACATGCAATAAACACACGACATGAATTCCCAGACATAACCAATATGACACTAATAAAACATATACCACACAAAGGTACCATAATGAACATTTGGGAAAATTTACAAATATACAAACATAAAACACAAAACAAACTAACACCTGAACAAATACAAATCAATACAAAATATGACACAATATTCAAAGCACTCAAAATCGAAAATACACAAAATACAAATACATATACCACAATCACACACAATAATACAACTTTAAAATACCAGAGACAAACAAACAATCTTAATAGCATCCAGCCAACACACAAATACTTCACCAGACGCAAGATCGCGAAGGCTGAAGATGAGAGCACGGGAGCTCTCGAAACATGTTCCTAATACGGAAAAAAAGGTATATCTTGAGGTAAATTTATTTATAAATATTAAATGTATTATATATATCAAGAAACGGACTGTAGCAGAAAGTGATTGAATATATATATATATATATATATATATATATATTGTTTAAACTTTGTACTTGCTTATCACCTGTACGCAGTGGACTACTGTAATGCGGCACGAGCGGATGACGTCACGCGCTTATCAAACGCTGCCGCCGGTCATCTCGGCCGTCGGGAGACAAGTTTAGTTTATTCTTCGTATTGTTTAAATTAGCAGCTATCCTTACTTTTCTTTTATAGAATTGCTAAACTGCTATAATTGTTTTTATTATTTAGACAAAGCTTTTCGTCATTACTGACATCTCAGGTTGTTTAAGACCTGAAGATGTCAGTAATGACGAAAAGCTTTGTCTAAATAATAAAAACAATTATAGCAGTTTAGCAATTCTATAAAAGAAAAGTTTAGTTTAGTTTCTCACAAGACTCCGAACGGTTCTCTCGTAAAACTTTTTCTCTTCCAGCCGCGGCTTCTGGAAATTTTTAAATATGTATTCATAAGATTTAACTTAATTTAGACTATCTGCGTCCATCTTCAATGGACCACGATTTCTTTTAAAATTAATTTTTGGGCGTTATTGCCTCAAATGCATCCGCACGTGCCGATCGATCATGATCAATACTTTAAAATTTCAATAAACGCATGCCAAATATCACTAATACAGTCCACTTCTTTTCTTACATACAATCCAGCCTTTCCTGCTTAGCGTCTTTGGAATAACTCGCGATTCATCAAGAGCTTCCAAACCGCAACATTTTTTGGTCCTCCGGGACGGATTTCTTATTTTTGGCCCAAAAACGAAAACATTTTTGGTCCTCACGGGCAGGATTTCTCATTTTTGGTCCCACCGGGCCGGATTTATTATTTTTGGCCCAAAAACGAAAACGTTTTTGGTCACCACGGCACGGATTTCTTATGTTTGGGTCCAGAAGCGACAGCATTTCTTTGTACGCATCATTTCTGGCCCAACCGATCTGAATTTAGTCACGCCCTACGGGCATCATTCTCGTCCTGAGCGACACCATTATTGTGAATCACATCGCAGTCATCACCACAGGATTCGGCCAAGCAGCAGACCAGAGACGACGGGACACGGCAGAACAGCATTTGCGAGGTCATCAAAAAAGATTCCACAGCTTTAATTCATGGAGGGTTACAACATGAGGCGTCATCTGACCAGCAGAGACAGGAGGTGCAACAGCTCCTAACAGGATCGAGCAACGGGATCGAAGCCAGCTTCATCACGAATGGATCAACGGCCACGTGACTATAAACTTTTTACTTATATTTGATGTTTAACAATATTTCACTTTTAGCAGTTATTTCTTAACACATTTGTATAAACAAACACCATCATTACACAATACAACTTAACAAATGGTTGGCAGTTCATTGTCAGTTAAAACTTCAAAGATAAAGATATATGTTGCTATCATTTAAATTCATAATTGTAATAATTTAATTGCCAACAAAGCTTGATTAGTAGAGAGAGTAAGTCTATGTTCTAAACAACGATCGCTAGCTACCGAAACGTATTCAAATTCATTCAAACTTAAGTTTATGGTTCACATGCTCTATGCTCAAATTCTTTCAAGATATTTTTCCTTTTTCTCTTAAATTGTAATAATGGCCGATGTAAGGGCTCTAATAAAAAAACGAGGCACAATTAAAGCCTCAATATCACGCGTAAGTACTTTCGCGGATAACTTCGATTTGGTAACCAGCGATCCTCATGCGCTGAAAATAAAACTGCGTCATTTGATGGAATTATCCACCAAACATGATGAGATTCAATCCCAAATCGAAGCCGAGGAAGCGGACGTTGCTTTAACGAGTGATAGGGTACAAACGGAGGACGATCTTTGTAACATAGAGTGTAAATTGCAACACCTGCTGGAGCAAGCTGAGCATATGAACCAAAAACCAGTAATTAATGCTGAAAGTAAACAGCTTAAAACACCCCCCATTCAATTGGAACCAATCAAATTACCACGGTTTGCGGGTAGTATTGTTGAGTGGCAACATTATTACCATATTTTTCTTGAATTAACTCATGTCAGAACAGATCTGACGGATATACAGAAACTTCACTATTTTCACTCGTCATTACATGGCGAGGCGCTTAACGTAATAAAGTCGTTACCAATCACTCATGAGAATTACGCGGTGGCTATCGATCTGTTGAGGAATAGATATGACAGCAAGCTAATTGTTTCCGCCCATCATGTAGGGAATGTCCTGGACGTACCATTAGTTCAACAAGAACCCCAAGTCAGCATATCGAAATTCATTGATGAAATCTCTGCCAATATAAACGCTTTAAATAATCTCAAACTGCCAGTCAACACATTCGAAATTATTGTCGTAAATTATTTAGCTAAAAAACTTGATAATTACACTTTCCGTTTGTGGAAAGAGAGTTTGTCGGAACATAAATTCCCTGATTTTAATAATTTTATGAATTTTCTAAATGCACGAAGAAAATTACTACAAAATCTTGATAACGCGACTACCCCAACGAGCAGGTTGAATAAAAGCGACAAGTCTCCTTATCGCAAGGCAGTTAAACAGATAAGCGCTCCAAAGGGCGCATTCCATTCTCATATCAGAAACAATTTATGTAGGCTGTGTAACGGTGAACATAGAATTATCGACTGCTTACAATTTACATCGCTGTCTATCCCTGACAGAAGAAACGTGTTAATAAAAAACAAACTTTGCTTAAACTGCCTCCGTTCGGGACACGAAAGCTCAAAATGTCCCTCAAAATTCTCATGCAAAAAATGTTCTAGGCGTCACCACACCACAATTCATGTCTCCAACAAAGACGGAGCTTCTATTAACAACCAATGCTCACTGAAGTCACAGACCAATAAATCGGTATTGTTATCCACCGCCGTCTGTATGACCGCTAATAAGGTCGGTAGGAAATTTCCCGTTAGGATATTACTGGATTCCGGTTCTCAAGCGAACTTTTGCACAATGGATTTCGCCCGCAGAGTGGGCCTCCAATTGGTTAAATCACAACTACCCATCACGGGTATAAACAACTCGCTTTCCCAGGCTGACTTTAGTACGAAGGTAAGGCTACATTCTCGCTATAAACCCTTCACGTTAAACGTGCATTGTGCCGTATTACCCAGTATAACTAATAATTTACCGGCGGAGTCGTTCGATCTTGCCTCTTTGAATTTACCCAAGCGCATATTCTTAGCGGATCCTCACCTACATTGCTCGGCGCAAGTCGATATATTACTCGGGGCTCAATATTTTCTCCAACTAATTGAACCTATGAAATTTACGCGCGGACCACACTTTCCTATAATTCAGGAAACCAAGTTAGGATTTATTTTGGCCGGTGACTTACCCTTTAACGTCGATATAACTAAAACAGTTTCGTCCTTTATGGTCTGCAAGGATGATAATCAGATTTCCTCGCAACTAAAAGAATTTTGGAAGTTGGAGGAGATCTCTAGTCGCGAAACCAGCTCTGAGGACTCGCCGTGTGAAAAACATTTCGTGGAAAACACTAGCCGCAACCGCGATGGGAGATTCGTGGTATCCCTGCCCCGCAGATCTGATAAATTTCATTTGGGAGATTCTCTCCGCGGAGCTATCCGCAGATTCCAATCGTTAGAGTTCAAGTTCAAGCAGAACCCTATCCTTTATAAGGATTATAGCGAGTTCATGGGTGACTACTTGAAACTTGGCCACATGTCGCCACTACAGACTACGATTTGTCGCTTGACAGCTCAGAGTTTTTTTTATCTGCCCCATCACGCAGTCTTCAAGGACTCTAGCTTAACCACTAAATTGCGCGTGGTATTTGACGCCTCCGCTAAAACCACAAATAATCTGTCCCTCAACGATACTCTAATGGCCGGTCCTACGATCCAGCAGGATCTGTTATCGATAATGGTTCGGCTCCGTACCCACCGATACGTACTTATTGCGGACATAGAAAAGATGTATCGCCAGATCATGGTTAACCCAAAGGATTCAAACCTGCAACGCATCGTTTGGCGTGATGCGCCGCATAAGGAATTGCGACATTACGCTTTAAGAACGGTTACATATGGCACTGCTAGTGTCTCCTTCCTTGCTACACGTTGTCTGGCTCAAATAGCCTACGAAAATAAATCCGACTACCCTACAGCTTCTAGGGCCATAGCCAATGATTTTAATGTAGATGATCTCATAACGGGTTCGGATGATCCGATTGTCTTAGCTGAAATGACATGCGAGATCGTGAAGTTGTTGAGTAGGTATGATTTCACGTTACATAAGTGGTTCTCTAACCACCATAAGATTATGACCCTTCGCGCCCAAGTAACCCATGACTTCAGCAAAGGTCAAAACGTGCGTACATTGGGAATCCAATGGAACGTTGAAAGGGATAACTTTTTATACACCGTCAGGGGTGATGATAATTTGACCGTGTTCAACAAAAGAAGCGTGTTGTCGGTCATCGCCGGGATTTATGATCCATTAGGTCTCATCGCACCCATCACATTTTATTGCAAGCATTTCGTGCAACAGTTGTGGCTGGCGGGCACAGATTGGGACGAACCCCTATCTGGGTCATTAGCCAATCAGTGGTTGGAATTATACGCTCAATTAGTCTCCGACACTCATTTTAAGATTACGAGGTCTGTTAAGAGTTCGAACAATTACCCAATTAGTTCATTACAGCTGCACGGATTCGCCGACGCTTCGGCTAAAGGTTACGCGTGTTGCATTTATGTGCGGGCGGTCTATTCGAACGGCACCATGTCGTCAAACTTGTTGTGTGCCAAATCTAGGGTCGCGCCGCTGAAACAGATAACGCTACCACGTCTTGAGCTTTGTGCTTGTTTATTGCTGGCGCAATTAACGTCCAAGGTTTTAAACGCCATCAATTACAATTTTGACGGACTATATCTCTATTCGGACTCGATGATAGCGTTGCATTGGATACATCAACAATCTTCCCGCTGGAAGGTATTTGTGGCCAACCGTGTCGCGGAAATACAGCGTCTTGTTAGCAGCAGGGGAACTTGGCATCATGTAGTATCAAATGACAACCCTGCCGACATTTTATCGCGCGGTTGCCTCCCTCGTAGTTTGCACTGTCATTCTCAATGGTGGCATGGTCCGTCCTGGTTAGCGCATGAGTCAGCATCATGGCCAGTCAGCGCTTTCGACATTAATACTCCCTGTACTTATCCCGACCTTGAGCAGGAACGTCGCAAGCAGGTTCAAACCTCACTAATTGTCGCGTCCTCAACACATAGTTATGTTGAAAATTATTCATCACTTACTAGGCTTATTCGCGTCTTCGCATATTGCCGCAGATTTTTTCGCAATTCTAGGCTCGCGGTTGTTGACAGAGACACGTCCTTTTTGTCTGCTCAAGAATTGTCTGACACACTCTTGATTTTTGTCCGGCAATCTCAGCAGTTGCATTTCGGCGTAAAAGTTATGGAACTTGAGGCACACCGGTGCCTTCCTCGCAGTAGTATAATTCTTGCTCTCAACCCATTCCTGGATGAATCAGGCATTTTAAGAGTGGGTGGACGCTTGCAATTCTCCCCACTTAACTACGCGAATAAACACCAAATAATTTTGCACCCGCACTCTCATCTCACGCGATTAATAATTGAGTACGAACATATCCGTTTGTTGCACGCTGGGGTGCAATCAACTCAAGCTTCGCTTAGGCGAAAATATTGGATTATACACGACAAATCCTATATCCGCTCAGTGATACATAAGTGTGTCACTTGCTTTCGTTTCTGGGCTAGAGGCGCGAATCAACTACTAGGTCAGTTACCCCCTTCTAGGGTCACGCCTTCTAGGCCATTTTCACAGTCGGCCGTGGACTACGCCGGTCCTGTACCTTTGCGCCATGGCGGGCAGCGCTATAAGTCCACGACCAAGGCATACATCGCGCTATTCATATGCATGTGTACAAAGGCCATCCATTTAGAATTGGTGTCGGATCTCACTTCCAACGCCTTTATAGCGGCTTTAAAAAGGTTCATCTCGCGCAGAGGTATTCCCGCGCAGATATTTTCAGATAATGGTACGAATTTTCGTCGTGCCAACCACACCTTGCATGATTGGTACAAATTTTTAACCTCAAAGGAAGTTGAGCAATCTTCTCTGGAGTTTTGCGGCCTCCACGGTATCAAATGGTCCTTTATCCCCCCTTCAGCCCCTCATTTCGGTGGTTTGTGGGAAAGTGGTGTAAGGAGTTTTAAATTTCATTTACGTTGCGTAATAGGCGGTACGATCTTGAACTTTGAGGAATATTCCACTCTTCTTTCTCAAATTGAGGCTTGCCCTTTGTGCGCGGTGTCCGACGATGCTAGAGACCCTGAACCCTTAACTCCTGCTCATTTCCTGGTCGGTGCTCCACTGACGGCACTTCCGGAGCCCGACTATACCCAAAGCAATAATAGTCATTTGGGCAGATGGCTTCTGCTCCAAACATTTACGCAGATCATCTGGAAACGGTGGTCTAGGGATTATCTGCACCAGCTGCAGCAGCGCAATAAATGGCGCACCCCGTTAAGGAATTTGAATGTCGGACAGCTTGTCCTCATTTTGGATGACAATTCCCCCCCTCTAGAATGGAAGCGTGGGGTAATTACCAATGTTTTTCCGGGTCAAGATTCCTTAGTACGCGTCGCAGAAGTTCGCACCGCGCTAGGTATCTTACGCCGACCCATCCACAAATTATGCCCCCTTCCGGTGGCAACAAACTAATCGTATGCGTGCCATACGAGACATACTAGGATTGTGAACTTGTCACATTGCCTGGACCACGCCCGGGACATTCCCCGGGCGAGCATACAAGTCAATTGTATCATAAACATTGTAAGTATCATAAGCATTGTAATATTGTTTACGTGCCAACAGCTATTACTGCAATAGTGACTGTGTTTCATATGTACTATCAATTATTTATGGATGTTGTGTATTGTCATATGTTTATATAATTCAAGTTCCGAGAACTACAAGTGTTACTTATGGTGTCAATTATTCTACGTATGTATTGTATTTTATAATGATCATATATTATGAAATTTTGGGGTTGTTGTGTCAATATCATGGGGAAATTATTATATTTTTTATGGTGTTATCACTTGATATTTTAATGCTTGGCAAATATCAATGGGTATTGTTTGGGAAAGATCAATATCTACTTAATCATTGCATGGTTATGTGTATTGTGTTACTATTATGTTTTGAGTAATGTTACTGTCAGTTTGCCCTTGCTATTAGCATAAGGGTCAATTTATTGTATACCTTGTAATTGTTAATTGAATTCATATTATGGTTATTATGTCATTGCCCTGTGGCCAATACGCCAATTATTGTATCGTTTTCGCCATGTAAGTCTAATTATTGTATTATTAAATTTAACGTTTAATGTACAAAATCGTCCCGATTTTGGCGGGCAGTATGTTTAAACTTTGTACTTGTTTATCAGCTGTACGCAGTGGACTACTGCAATGCGGCACGAGCGGATGACGTCACGCGCTTATCAAACGCTGCCGCCGGTCATCTCGGCCGTCGGGAGACAAGTTTAGTTTAGTTTCTCACAAGACTCCGAGCGGTTCTCTCGTAAAACATTTTCTCTTCCAGCCGCGGCTTCTGGACAATTTTTAAATATGTATTCATATGATTTAACTTAATTCAGACTATCTGCGTCCATCTTCAATGGATCACGATTTCTTTTAAAACTAATTTTTGGGCGTTATTGCCTCAAATGCATCCGCACGTGCCGATCATGGTCAATACTTTAAAATTTCAATAAACGCATGTCAAATATCAGTAATACAGTCCAGTTCTTTTCTTACATACAATCCAGCCTTTCCTGCTTAGCGTCTTTGGAATAACTCGCGATTCATCAAGAGCTTCCAAACCGCAACATATATATACTATAGTAATCTATAATTGGGCGGAGCCTGATGAGCGTAGCGAAATCAGGCATAGCCCTCTATCCATGGCTCAATGCACAACTTAGACCGCGCACTCCTCCGAAACTACTCAACCGAATGTTATAAAATTGTGCATACCTATTCAGACTGTATTGTAGAGTGCAAGCATGTAATTTTTATTTCTCTAAATTGTTTGATTGAAAAGATATTACGATATTTTAAAAATCGTAGCTTAAACGTGTGAGAGGAAGAGAGATAGAGATATCGCTGGCTGTCGCCCGATAAGATAAGATTAATGCCGGTGCGTGTGCGTGTACGGCTTTCGCTGTCCGCGCTGGCCCGTCGGGGGCCCGATAAGATAAGATTTTGCTGTATCACAAATGCAATATAAAGACCGACGTTTTGCACAAGATCCTAGAATCAGATTTTTTCATTGAACACTATTCAGCGTCATCAAGCTATTTGCTAGAAAATCTCTTTTCAATGGAACAATACAGCAACTGAGAAACACGCTGTCGAATAATCCATTGGCGTAATGAAGACGACTTGAAAAGTACAGATGAAACATGGTTCATGGCTTATACCCGACAATATTTTGGACAGTTTCGCGAACAATTACACATATCTTTAATTACAGAAGAAACTGAAATTGATCAGGATAATAATAACGGTTTGATATTTTTTACGATAGAGACTGGATGGCTATAGCAGCAGTAATGCCTAATGCACTACCAACTCATGTTGGTCTAGGTAATCATGATATCGATTTACTTCAAAATTGAGAAGCAGCCTATTACAAATATCCACATATAAAGAATAAAACCTCTTTCATGGAAAGGCATCGAGAAACATTTGGGAATCAGTATGATTCTCATGAATCATGCAATATTATTTTCAACGACTAACAAAATAAGATATTATCTTTCTTGGAATATCAACTAAATGACTATGATGATTGCAATCAAAGACTTGCAATTATTCAGGAAAAAGCTGTATCTGGTAAAAGCTGTGTAATTAATTAAATGGTTAGGAGAATTAATTCATATTTTGGCTGCGATGCAACTCTTTTAATGGCTCCTACTGGTGTGGCAGCTAACAATATTGCTGGTCAAATTATTCATTCAGCTGTAAGAATAAATACTTCAAAGAAAAGGGGAGGAACTTTCAAAGATTTAGAAGGTGAATCCAAAATTGCTTTTGAGGAAGAATTAAAAGATGTGAGGTTCGTTATTATTATGTTGGGTTTGAATTTGTTTTTCAAAGTGGATGTGCGACTCAAACAAGCAAAGCAGCGTTCTTCAGCTGTTCCTTTTGGTGGCCTTTGCGTGTATTTAGTCGGTGATTGGTCCCAACTTCCACCGGTTTGTGACAGCAGTCTTTACTATATTGATAATAATGTTCAGACCATTCAATCGAATCTTTTATATAAACAGTTCAAAAAAGTTTTATTTTTAACGGAGATTATGAGACAGCAAGGTGATGATCAAAAAAATGTCAGAGAGACTTTAAATAGAGTCGCAAATGATTATTAATAGAGTCACTGAACAAGATTATCAGCTCTTATCTAAAAGATTTTGTGTAAACCATATCGGGGACAATTTCAAAGATAGTGTCTGTATAATGTCGAAAAATGCTGAAACCGAACGCTTTAATTATGAAAAACTAGAAAGCAAAAAGCAACCCGTGGCTCTAGTCAATGCAATCCATAATTGCCCAGAAGCTTCTCTAGCAAAATCTGACGATGCTCAGGGATTATTTGCCCAATTACATTTATGTAAAGGTGCTCGAGGTATCATTAGAAGAAATCTTTGGGTCACAAAAGGACTAGCCAGTGGTTTATTTGGGACAGTAACTGATATTATTTAGGACCCGGCAATTGTATGCGAAAATTATAGTGATCACATGCCAATATGTGTACTTGTATCTTCCGAAAAATATACAGGACCAGTTCTGTACGAGAACTCAATACTCGTTGTACCAGTATAACGAGAAAAATGAAATTTTTTGTACTCGCAAACAATTTCCGTTAATGTTAACATACGGTGTTAGTATACATAGATCGCAAGGGATAACATTAGATAAGGCAATTGTTAATTTACAAGACAATGAATTTCAGGTTGGCTTAACGTATGTTGCTCTTTCAAGAGTGAAAACATTAGAAGGATTATTATTAAAACCAGCGTTTAATTTTGATAGACTGCTAAAAATTAATAGAAGTCCATCAATGGTTGATCGTAGAGATGAGTCGCAAATGTTGTGGAATATGTCTAAGGACAATTAATGTATATTTTACTATAATGTAGTGTATTCAATAAAAAGTTTGTATCAAAAAAAGTGTATATATTTTGTTGATTGTAAAAATATTGATAAATAAATTATTACGAATATCGAATGCTCCGCCCATTTGTGTCAGCGACACTCCTAGTATGTTATATCTATTAATTTGTATATAGTACACCACGAGAGAGAGAGAGAGAGAGAGAGAGAGAGAGAGAGAGAGAGAGAGAGAGAGTGAGTTTTATTCATTTTTCGATTCGAGTCTACGTTGAGTTTTGCCGTTTCCCTTTTTCCATAAACGGTTTCCACAACGTTTCGGCAGCTTTATCAATACCATCTTTAAGCCGATTCCTCCCAGAGAGTCTTCTGCTAAACTCTGTCATCGAACAAAAGGTAACTGAAGGAACAATCAAACTGAAGATCCCAGAGACGGACCTGTCGAAACATTGCGAGAACCCTTTCAAGGAGAAAAAGCAAAACTCAACCCAGGACTCAACACAAAAAATGACACTCAATCACAGCGCAACAACCTAAGTATTAACGCGCAAGCGCAAGCGCACACACACACACACACAAATGTACACAGTCTTAAATATTAAATCTCATATCAAAAACTTTGATGAAAGAGTATATGTAAATGTACTTATAATATGTGTTGTCAGCGCTCTCGCTTATAAAGCCGAATGTCCTGGGTTCGAAATCCATTTCGGAATAAATCAATTTTTAGACGTCTACCCGGACTCTGGGCTCACCTTGCAACAATGAGTGCTTGAGCTGAGTAAGCCGGCTTATGCCAAGTGGTGACCACATTTCCGTGAAACCTATACGTTAGGTAAATAATGTGGCGTAACATTCACTACATTACCCTGTCAAGAATAGCCTATTGCATTAGTCTTTAATGCAGTTATTGTTATACAGCAGTAGTATTTTACAACTTCATCATGGGAGATATCGTCTCTCCGTTATATCCTTGGTAATATCCTTCAGTCCATTGTCTCAAAAATTCTCAAAATTCTCTTCTTCATTCTTTTTATTTGAGTTTCTTTTCCATTTTCATAATGAAATTTAATCCCAAAGCCATATTTTTTTCATAATTTCTTAATGACATTTTCTTGTATTAAAATAGTGTCCCTTATAGTATCACGAATTAATAGAGAAATTATTGCACTAAGTCAGCAATTTTCTCTCTATGATAGATGAGACTGGACAAAAGTTGAGTACTTCCAATCCAACGGACTACGTACTACTTACCCTAGATATAGTTTATTCAAGACTATCTTAATTGGGAAAATATTGCTAAGTTGCAAAATAACGTAGGCATAGTGCATACAAATCCGATGATGTCTTCAAACGAGTTTGGCAATTTATTTTTCGATACTGACTTTAGACCTGAAACCGAAATTAACATTCTGTTAACAAAACCGAAAACAAGAAGTGTGGAAGCATCGAGTGTATGTTGATATTAATTTTCGAAAATAAAAGTTTTATTTTTTTTTAAATGCCTTTTGTGATCCTTTATTTATTTTGTAGTAACGTAGGTTTTTGCAGACTCTGTAAGAAACTCTGTCTGAATTAACTAGACTCAAACCTTGGGCCTCATACAGTTTGAGAGTAGACAGAACGTTGTCATGCGTTTTTGGGAAATCCTAGTCATGAGTGTGTAATAATCCATAGATATTCCAACATAATAGGGAGTAATATTCAATATATAGTAATATAGTGATATAGACGTGCTTACTTGGTACATTAAATGGGTACGTGCCTATCCGTAAATTCTACTTACATGAAGCATGCATTCTCAAAGCATGAGTGAAGTATTTGTATTTGACATAGCAGTTAATTATTGAGATATGAAATACGCTATTTACTTTTTACTTAGTTACTGCAATTTACTTTTACATAAATATATCTGCGCTATTACAGCATTTTTACTGACAAAACGATATATTATTAAAGAAGCTGTAAAAACTATGATAAATGAGGATTATTTATTTTATTAAAAAATTGTTGATCGAAATGTGAAAAGTGAATGTGTACTTCGGCTCGACTGTGTATGCCTAGTACATTACTATTAACAGATAACCTACAATTGTAAAAGAAAACTACTACATTACTTGTTTATTAGAGTGTTTTGTACCACTGAATAATACAACAAAACCAACATCAAATTCATATGCCACGATTGCGTAAACCGCAATAAGGTTATCAGCAGTGTGAGAGGTAGATAAGTCGCAGACGGAAGCGGTTTAGCGTGGACAAGCAATAACGTGTGATGAATGTCTTTTTCTACCATAAAAGAAACATATACTTTTATGGAACATAAAACTTACCTTCATCCCGTATCTTTAAGCTAACATTAACATTTATGATGTATAATCTTAGTGCACATTCATCACTTTTTATTGCTGTAGTTGAACTTGGTAAGTTTTTATTTTATTTAAGTAGTAGGATTTGTTTTATACATTTTCTGCGAGTGTTTTTAAATGTCTAGTAATCGTAATTGTTAAAAAGTCTGTATACTTTTGTCTTTATGATGTGTTCTTGATTTTCTTTTAACTCCAGTTTAAATTTAGCACTGTGTTTAAATTGATTAACAGAGTTTGAATTCTTTAATGAAAGGCATTACACATTTTTCTACTAGAAGATTAGCAGGAGTAGTAAGCGCTGTCTCTAGTTCTAATAATTGCCTGAAAAATTCTATTACATTAAATATGAACAGGAAATGCAAAATTACATCCAATCTGGCTTTCAGTATTTTCTGTTCGTTTTTTCAAATTTACTGTTTGTTCTTGTATCTGTTTATCTGTTATATCTCCCACTATAAAATTAACTGTTATAGGTCCAACTATTATAGGTTTATTTAGTTTCTAACATGGAAGAAATAACATTAAAAATCAGCTCACATACTGCTGTATATTATTAAAATTTGTTGTTAGTTTTTCTAACAATTTACAAAAATTTCGAGAACTGGTAAGCGTACAAGTTATGGACAGTTTAGTATGGACAGTTTAAAGGATAGACTTACACCTTTATAGTCATGATTGCGCTTCTAAATTATAATAGCAATATTCATGTACATATGATTTCTGCATGGGTAGGCCCTAGTACGCCATAAGGCTACTACTACCAAAAATATTGAATATAATTCAATATAATTTAATACGCTTTCTTTTATTTCAATTCAATCTTTTTAAATTACAAAAAGTGTTAGACCTAATGTAATTTATTGTACGACATAAGTAGTCTAACGTATATTTTTGTACTCCTGTAGTATTATTGTACTCCTGTACTTTAAAAAATACTTCTTAGTTTTATTAAAAGACACTAGAATTTTTGTTTCTACGTTATATTAATAATTAATCAATTAAATATTATCATTGAAATAAATAACAACATAGGACAAAATTATGAGAATCTTGTAATAAAAACATCTGAATCTTTTTTACTGAATTTTCTTTAGTTATAATAGTACACTGGCGAAAATGACACAACTGGACATGCAAGACGTGAGTTAATATGCCATTATGAAAAGGCATGGTTAATATGCTGTCACCACCGATACCTACTGCCATCTCTCTCTATCACATGTGTGTTTTCACGGTGGTCTGCCACTGACTGTATGTATTGAAACACTTATTGCTACATTTCTTTTCTTGATAAATAAATTGTCAGCCAGACATTTTTATCATCATCAGCCACTTTATTTTTAGCCCTGTAGAACAGACACAGGTCCTGGTTGGTCGCTGCCATGGGTTCCTGTTGGCTTTTGGTTGTTTACATTGGTGTTTATTCACTATATTCTACGCACAGTAACACCAATGTAAGCGACTTTAAGCTAAGATGAACACATAGCAGCAACCAATCAGAAGAGATATTCAACAAAGTTAAAAACAAAAATGGCTGATGAAGAGCCAGATGCCTGAGCTTGAAATGTATTCTAAGTAAGAAAAACATTTTGAAAACTTAGCGTGTGTGTGTACGGTCGGAATTTAGTAAAAATATGCATTACTTTGACTTGATTTTGTAAAGTTGTTACTTAAAAGTAAAAGAGTAGCCCTTACAAATAAACTATATACAAAACTCATGGTATCTGACAATGTAAAATATCACGTGAAAGAAAACAAAATTAATACATCATGAGCTTAATCGTAAATGTTTGTATAACCGTAAATTTTTGGCGACTAGGCAGGAATTTTTTTTAATCTATTTTCGTAAGGCTAGAGAAAATATAGTGTACAGAGGTATGAATGTGTACTGTGTACTGAATGATATTCTACGTGGAGGGGCGTGTGGCCGGAGGCACAAACGTGAGAAGACTGAATAAACTGGTGTTGTTTAGTTTGCGTGAGGAGCCCTACTTCGTCTGATAGGCTGTAGCTTCCCTCTCAATTTCATTACTATTTCGCATCAAACTATTTCTATTTAAATACGGATGTTAGCTGACAAGTATACTACGTGCGACTATACACGATAGGAGTGTATATACTTCGATTATTTGTAGTTTCAATAACACTCTAATTGTACATTATATTGTACAATTACGTATTTATATAATGTATTGTTTCGTGTAAATATTAATAAGTTGTGCAGTATTTTATTTCAATATTAGTTTAAAAAAATGTAATTTTAAATTTTAATATGAAATTGAAATATTTTCTTAAATATATAGTTTTACATACAGTGCATGCATAACGAGATACAAAATATTTGCTTTATAACCAGTTACTGAAGACTGATAGCATTAGTTTTCCACTTATTCCATATTACTTCGTGCATACAAAACATGGAAGTAACTGAACAAAACTATGAGCCTTTACAGGCAGCTGAAATTATTTTTTGTCAGCTGCAGGAGAGTATCAGCTCATGATCCTTAAGAAAAACAACGAAATCAATGGTGCATGTAGCCTGTAATAGTATGAGAAAATAAAAGAATACGGTGTAAATGAATAGAGTATCTAAACCGACATCCTCGAAATTATGTAGGAAGCTGGTTGCCGCATTACACAGCAAAACGAAAGTATGAATTGACGGATTGAGCAGGACATATGAATCCTCTGGAGCAGTAATATGTAGTGATGCCTAATTTATGCGGTAGTTAATGCGTATTATGCAAATACGCCTATATGCTTGCAGAGACAATAGACTAGTAACTGACAAATGTTTTCAAAAGCATAGTTTTTCCTTAATTTTCTTAAGTAAAATTATAATTATAGTTAAATGGTAGCAGCAGCAACACCTTATTATTTACATCTTGTTAATGTTTGGGAAACATGACGTCGTTTCCAATTACACTCGTAGAAATGTTAAAGTTATGTATACTATACTGTATATGGATCTGAGAAATTCATTTCCTTTTAATTTTCTCTCTGCTCAATAATTTTTGAGTTTAGTTATTTTATTTAAGTATACATGTCTGAAACTTAAATTACCTGTAGATACTATTGAATTTTACTTTTGTCTATTCAATGTATTTTTTGTCAGCGAGTTTTTGTATTGCGTGGTTTAGAAAGTAGGTCTACTCAACCACTGATACAGAACGTGTTTTTCAGATTTTTTGAGCAACATTTAAATACATATTACGATTAGTTAATAGATTATAAATTAGTGTTTGACTAATGGATATGGATATCACGACAATTTGGAATTTGCGACATTGAATTCGTTGTTTAATTATAAAAAAAGCAATGTTGGAAACGCATACTTAATCACATCGTGCTGTGAAATCAATACACCGCAATTCAAAACATTTTTAAAGGCTGTCGTATGATATATACGGTTAGCAGATTGAAACATAACAACTGAGTTTTTCCCTTTTGGCGGAAAATGGTTTGTTATGAAATTTACTTTAATAAACATGTAAACGCTGGTATTTCAACCAGAAATTCGCAGCTGACCAAAAATAAGTGGTATACCATGTACGTGATTAATAAGCCCCCTCCCCCTTTCAGAAACACATTTACAATATCGTCACTAACAGTATGTTACACAAGTAGATTTTGGCAACTTCTGATATAGTAAAACAAAACCTGTAAATATTGATTCTGTTGACCCAGTTATCGGCATCCATTAACGTTACTCATCTGAATTGTAAAGTTTTTAAATTAAACACCAAACATCATTACTATCTCATGTACAAACAGTGGTTTGGCTAACACTGAGTAATGTATAGTGTTACTTGTAGGTCAGGTAACATTTTCTATGTCGATGAACATTGTAGGTAACGTCAAAGCAAAATATTTTTAGTTTGCATGTTGTTTTACCTTCTAAAAGCTATTATATACGTAGAAAGGACTTGTAATAGTGGTAGTAAAGGTGTGTAGTAGTAGTACTAGTAGTAGTAGTAGTAGTAGTAGTAGTAGTCGTCGTAGTAGTAGTAGTAGTAGCAGTAGTAGCAGTAGCAGCAGTAGCAGTAGCAGCAGTAGCAATAGTAGTAGTAGCAGTAGTAGTAGTTGTTGTTGTTGTAGTAGTAGTAAAAATAGTAGCAGCACGAGGTACAGTATTAGAAATAAAGTAGCATCAAGGAAACGTGAATTCTTCAGTCGATATGGCGTAGTCTTTTACAGTTTTTCTGCTCTAAATTTCCTCAGATCTGTGGTTAGAATTTGACATAGTCGTTTAAAAGCTCAGTGCAACTTATAGGGTTGAATGGAAGTGGGACTTCTGAATGTTTCAGTACACATACTTCTACCCTAGCGTCAATAGAAAGTTTTGAGAGTTTCAAGGAAAGGTTTCAAGTATTATATTAACCTCTTGGTACCCTACTTGAATGGCTACTATACCGTAATTATTAATTTGTATCTGCCGCTACCGACATTATTTTATGAGTGACGAATTTCTCAGTCGCTTCTGGTAACCTTTGGCAACGTCTCACTATCAATCTATCCTTCTCCCTTTCATCTCCTATCTCCTCTTCTCCTCACGCTCTCACCGGTTTCTGTTGAATAGTCTTACACTTTTAATTAAACACTATTGTATACTGTTTTTTGGGTTTAAATCTGTAGTACTTTCTATTTCCGTAATATACATTTAAGTATATATAGAATAATAATATCTGTGATTTGATTTTAGGGTATAGTTCTTTCCCTTACACACAGTTTGCAAAAACATGTGCAAACATAGACCATTATATCCAAAGGAAGAGAGATCTGATTAAGTATGGTAAATTGTAAATATGATAAAATATTTTCCGTAGAAAAATCATTAGAAATTACATAGGGAAGTATTCCTCAACAGTGTGAAAAAGTGGGCTGTAGACGATGTACTGCATTTGCTATCATTTATCTGAGAAAGCTCTACAACCGTCTCTATTTACTTGAAAGAAAAGCGTTATATTGTTTAAGACGTGCATATTTATATATCCGGTATAAAAAGAGAACAAATCAATCTCTGCTAGAAATGTATTGCTGTAAGATAATTCCTTATGTCATCAGTATAACCAAGAGTATTATATTTTACTTAGCACAGAAAAAAATGTAACGAAAGTAACAAACAACACTTAAAATTATGTATAGGAATCGATATTTTTCTAGGTAAGTGTGGAATTAAAAATACACTACGTGTCACAATAAACTGTCATTAGCTGCTAAAATTTCATCCATTTTAAGCTTTACCTATGTTCATAGAATAAAGAAAAAATTTAAAAAATATATAATGTAGTGCAAAAAAGTTATATCTTTATTACTTTTATTTAAGATTCCGTTTTGATAAGTGTTTGTACGCCGATAATTATGCAATTAGCGCTATGACGTCGGACACGTGTAAGCGGTTTGGGAGTGGCACGTGTTACTTTCTTTAGTTTTATAGAGCTGACGTGCATCTATGTTTCTCCCGATTATCCTACTAGACAATATAACTTCCTCATGTGTAATTCTTGTTATCAATGTTGCAAGCGCACAACCAGTAAGTCACTATTGCAAAACGAAGGGGTCAGTTGTGACTTGCGATTCGTTGCTTACGTTAACAGCGGTTAGTTTTAAAGTGATGATTTTGAATTATTGTGTGCGGACGTCTGTATCTAATGAATTGTATTTTGAATTGCTAAAGTAGTAAATGTGTCAAACCTATTGTTTGTTATATTAATCCATGTTCTACTATCGATAAGTTCAAGAATTGTGTTATGAGAGTACCTTTTCTTTGAATACGAAGTTGTGACTCGTGAATTCTCTGTTGTTCAATTATTATTCCACTGTTATTATTCCAATTATTTTATTCCACTGTTGGAAGCCGACATCCTGTTCGATCGTTGTACAGTGTAATAGTCACAGAATACCTATAATCAAAACTCGAATTCCAGGGTTTTTAATAAAGCAGGAAACGATTTTCATAACTTTTAATTGTTGTGACTGTTTAATATTATTATTGTTAGTACGTTTATTGTTATTTTACCCTATTTTTGTTAGTATACTATGTTTACTTTATTTGCTATAGTATTATATATGCCTAATGTCCGTTTGACGTGAATTGTCCATATGAATCTGCCCATTGTGCTGTGTATAAATAAGAAAGCTTGTCAGGTATCTTTCAGTCTCAACTATAAGACTGTGGATTCAGCATAATAGAATGGCCAAACCGATTAACGTTAACAATAATGCCAATAAAACGTGGTTGTCAACTGTAAAAAAAAACTATTATAAAAGCCTTAGCTACACGCAAGTCTTCGAATGTAAAAACCTTAAGACTTAAATTAACACAATCGAGTGGTCAACCTTAACGGAAATATTACACACAGTATGCTCTTATACTTCGTGAGTATATCAATGTTTTAGAAAAAGTTTAGTTTAGAAATAAATTTAATTTAGTAACATAAAATTAAAAACAGTTCCCATGTCTCATGTTCTGTTTTAAAACATTTTCATACAAGTTTAAGATGTAATTAAATTGCCATCTGCATATTCTCCGTTGTTTACACTTTAAAAACTATTATACAGCAATAGTGCTTGTAGTCCTTTGCTGCACGTTATTAATTTTATGCACTTACTGCTTTGCGACATTAATTTGCATAATACTCTGTGTTGTAGCTTACGGAGTATTACACACGGTGTTATTACCGAACAGAAACTAATTGCAGTGCAAAGTTTAGACAGTCGAGCTCATACATTAACCCTTCTATACGGCGAGGCCGTAATTGAATAAAATCCTGTGCTTTACATACACTTTGCAGCATCCGTGATACACTGAAATAATTAAGAGTTATTTAGATAATGTGTTTCTGATAATATTAAAAATCACAGAATCATTATAATTAGGCCTACATTGTAGTTATTTAATTTGATCTGACACTTACTTCCGTCTGACAGCAAATCTAAGTTAGTTGTTTATTTATAACGGATTCTTTCTTCCATACAGTACTAGACACATACACTATAACTGTCAATCAAAGATTTTGAATATAAAAGCGGATTAACATTGGCCTAAAATGAAATGTAACACATAAAAGAGAAACATAAAGATTATTAATAATACATTAGGTTAATGATTTGTTAACTCCCTATAACCTACTTGCGCTTACTATATACAATCGCATAAGTGACTATTAAATGTGCACAGTATATCATAACAATCAAAACCTTAAATAAGTACAGACTCTCAAAAAGAGTGACACACGAAATTTCAGTCTTAATAAGTATCTATCCGTACATTTCTTCAGAAACAAAAAAATTACCCATTCCTTGACCAGCCATGTCAAACTGGTAAAAGAGATAGAAAATCATAGGCGTATTTTAATTCCATTCTGTTTTATTTTACCAATCGATCTTGTTATTGATTGTTTTTAAATAAATATTTAACCAACATTTAAGAAATGATTAAAATTGACAAACACTTTTACTTATTTGAAATCGCTGAACAAAGAATTGTTGAATAGGAAAACATCTCAAAACTTTATTTAAATACTTTCTTGTTTTTTCAGGACTATGTAACTAGGCATACAGATTTTTGTACGCAGACTTTTGAAAGTTTAATTTGTTTATAATTCAAAAGCCGTTGCCAATAAATATATATTACTGTGTTTAGTTAACATAAGATAAAACTTAGTTAACAATAAAAGGTAAGACCGATGACTGAAGCAATCGCTAGTTGTATGAACACCATTACCTCCATTATAATTCGTAAACTATGGGTTTACCAAATTATTTTCATAGCTTAAAATTCAAATAAAGAATAACCACTCAATTGCTGCTTCCATTAGCAGACCTACTAACTACTATAGGTGTTTTTTCTGGCGACTCTGATGGTTTGATTTGTGAATTCCTAAAAGTACAAGTTATTCTGGAGATTAAGTATTGAATCACAAGGAACAGAATAGTGGAGTAGTGGCTAAAAAAATCTGGACGTGTTCAGTGTATTTGTAATATGTAAGATACGAAAACACAAGATTTTCGTTTATTACTATTATATAGTTATCTATTTTCATTGACACTAATTATTAAACAGGTGAGTTTTGCATGGCTGATGGACATTCCTGGATGCCTGCAGTGCTGGGAAAAGTGTGCGCGTCCTTGAGTGAGTCAGTGTGAATACCATAAAGATCAGGTAACGGTAATGTCTGTTATATTAAATACCACAGAAGGAAAAGAAGTCTAATTTTTATTGTGGCTGAATCTTTAATCAGAATTTTAAACAACCATTTCTTCAGAAAGGTAAAGTCTTTATGAGGCTTTCAAACTGATTGCTTGCAGCTCACTTGCGACAAAAGCCGAAGTTGCTTTGGAAAGATTTGTTGAGGTTCAGTCAGTCAATTAAAGCGTAATCAACAAAATTACCCAGTTCAGTAACTGGGACAAATTACTACAGAACTAACTGAGTGCGACATCGTTTATCTGGTTTACTTTTATTTAATTCGAAAATATTGAACATGTGTCTAGGTGTAGCTTTAGAAGGCATATAATTAATTTTGATATGTGTGAATCAAAATTCATTATATGCGTTTATCTTATACAAGTAATACACTAAATAAAAACGTACTATTCATCGTTGCCTTCTTTCCTAACAATGAGTTCCATAAAATTATATTGTACACTGTTAGAGTGGCCAAAAAACCAACATGAAAGAGTAGAATGTAAGGGAAGGCAAGTATTCATATGGAATCACGTATAACGCCTATTCGAGCCCTCCTTAAAGAAGACACAGAATTGTTACAAAACAGATCACAAAATAAAGTGCCCAAGGAGTTGCCTATACGTCGAGCTACGTAACTATGGAGTAAGCGTAAACACGTGAGGCTAGCTGTAACAATTTTATAATGCTCTAGCTCAATTAACTGTGGTTCAATGAAAAAGTCATCTTAAATCATTCGTTAATTAATTTTGAAAAACAACCACAAATAAATGTAATATTTATTTAAAAATTACTTGTAACTAAAGTAAACTAACAAGCCCCTCAGGTGCAGAACTCGCTCACTGTTTGAACGAAATACATTTCTTGTTAAGTCTGATAAATTTTGAAGTCAGATAATTTTCCTTAATTATCAAAAAAATCAATAAAACCTTAACTACGCATTATTTTGTTTTTAGTAAAATAACAATTTTGTGAGACAGATATTCATACAATTAACACTATAAACTCCGAACTTTGTCAATAGTTTTTAGTTAAATAAACAAAATGTTTAAACAACAATTAATTTTATAGTAGGTGTTAAGTTTATGTACCTTTGTATAAATATCTATAAACCTAATGTAATACGTTTCAGTACTTGTCACAAATAAACACAACCGACGACTATTTATAAAGGTTTTATAAACATATCTTTCAAAGGGTTTGTAAGAATTCCAATATTTGCAAGGAGTGAAAATAAATATTAAAAATCTCAAACTATTAGGAATGCCAAATATGTATTTTGAATAAAATTGTTTAAAAAATGATCCTCCACATTGACTTTTACAATTTTGTTAAAATTTTGAGTTCTATTTTTAGCCCAAGTGCTCCCAAAGTTAGAAAATATTCATAGTAAGACCTACATTTGAATTTCTGTTAAAATTCCCTTTTAAAATGACCCACAGCTGGGTTTTTACAATCTTTACAAATTTTTATTACTCTTTCACCTAGCGTCCTAGTGTACAACAATTTTTAAATTTACAATCATAAACAATATAGGCCTATTCAGATTTTGATTAAAATTATTTTTTATTTAATATCCTAAATGGACTTCATAATTTTATCAAAAGTTTGACCCAGATTTTGTACCTGGTTATTCCAATTTAAAAAAAAAAAATTTAATATAAACAATAGTCAGATTGTGGTGAAAATTATGTATACTTGATACCCGCATGGGGGTTTTGCAATGATCCCACAATTCTCATCCTCTCACATTTTTTCCCCCAACCACATACTTCTGAGGGGATCAATCACAAAAACAATAGGGCTCTGTAGGGTAAAAGTATTGACATTTATGCAGGTGTTAACGAAAGTCCGTTAATGCATTCAGCAGTTATCGTGAGACATGCCCCCAACAGACAGACAGATAGATATATGGTAAACGGTCAAGTTTAAATTAAGAACTTGATTTGCTCCTTTAACTAAGCAGACATAATACTGGTCGAGAGGAAGTGCGAAGGTTAAACTGTTGTAACCAACAGGCTTAACGAATTACTTGAGCGTATCATTCTCTATAATTGTTTAAACTAGTTTCAAGCTTAACTGGTTTGCAATTCCGTTCGAAGAAAATCAGATATGTAATAATATGTGGATACTGATACACGCGGAGTTGTAAACGAGAAGGTCTCTTAACTCAAGATAACTAACTGATCTCCGAAGGTTAATTATGACAGTACGCAAACAGCGTACTGAGAAAGTGTGCCTAATACTTTTTAAGCATGTATGGTTTGATACACCCGAGTAACTTTAAATTATTTTATTTATGTTCAATTATTTTTTATTACATTTCCCATTGCTAGGGTAGCCCGTAGCTACATTGCAATTATTTTGAGTTGAATTGGTTGCAGAATTTGGAACGCTCACCTTACGCTAAGTAATACTAATTACTGTGTACAATAAACGAGATTTTATTGAATTTGGTTGCTTAATATAGGATTATTGCAACTTGTTTTTAGCACATTATTTATCTTAAAATATATTCCTGACATAAATCTTACTTTCATTTAATGTTAAAATGTGATTCTTATTATAATATTCTCAGTGCTTGAATGTCTTTCTATCCCAAAATTTCATCAATTTACCCGGGTAATAAAGTTTAAGGAAATTTAACGATTATAAAATACGAAATTAATTTTCTAAAAGTTTGTACATTTTAAGTTTGCTCGGATCATTGTCAGTTAAAGTACACATAGCTGTTTGAAAAGAGTTATCCAATTTAAAATTAAATTTATTAGAAAGTATTAATGCAAATATTTCAATATTAGTTCGAGGAAGGAGAAACCCTTATTGAGCTCCGTGTAATAAACTAACTTGTGTTCGGACTAAAACAATACCAATTTTATTACCAATACCAACACACACTATTTCTTTATATCTCCTACTGACATGAGAAGCGTAGCGCAAACCTAAGCAAATGCAGGTTTGTTAGTATTGACTGCAGGCTCAGTTAATAAATTGACCTTAATTAAAACAGTTTCATCGTAATGTTAAAATTATGTTAACATCGACCTTATTAAGCTTATGAGTTTATTTTTTGGATTACATTTTTTCTGACTGTGTAACAAAATCTGTTTTATTCCTTCCTTGTATCTATCGTTGAACGTATATTTAAAAATTACGTTATGAAACCTGTAAAATGATATTTTGTAGTATATAGATTATGCTGATATAGTATTGAATCATAATTTCTAATTGCTTAATACGTTCGTATTCACAGAAATATTTCTTAATTAAGTTTTCCTTCTGTGCATAATTTTACACCTAACTGTATATTACTTAAGTTGCATGTTTGTCAGGATTCATTCGACAAGGTGACACCGTGCAATGAGTAGGCGACACTTTAGCCGAAAGCAATAGATTAATATGGTCTGCACATGGCATTTCCGTGTGATTACTTTCGCTGT
Organism: Magicicada septendecula; assembly: GCA_034769895.1. Lineage (NCBI taxonomy): Eukaryota > Metazoa > Arthropoda > Insecta > Hemiptera > Cicadidae > Magicicada > Magicicada septendecula. The sequence goes on along the minus strand of CM068367.1, from coordinate 543,736,494 downwards.
GTGATGGCGTTCGTGCAATTGAGTATTACAAAGGTATTAGACGTTGTTTTAGGGTTTCATTTACTTTTTGTTGCGACAAAATTAAAAGTGGATTAACTTTTCATCCTATCTCCTAAGTGAAAATTATTGTTCTGAGTTCTACAAATAGAAATTTATATTTTCACAGAGATCAAAACATAAAAATAAAATTCTGACTTATATTAGTAGTAAATACATATTCCAAGCAAGAAAACAAAAAAGTTAAAAGATAAAGTGCGTTGCTTGACTTTTATGTGCATATTAACAGTAGGCTTTCTTTGAACTACGTCTTGTTAAATACATAGGAGATGACAATATTTTCCATTCCAGCAACATAAAACTAAAGTTACTTGAAATCTTAATTCCAAAACACTACTATTGCATGTTTCATTTGTAATCAGTATGCATGTCATCGCTCAAATCAGTAGGATATAATTGTCAGAGAAGTAATTAAATATTCATTGTTATCCTAATTTTAAAGTTAGCCTTCAAGCAAGCAGTCATTGACAGTGAAGTAATCTCGATGTTTCCATCTTTATACGAAACATATAATTATTCATTGCTAGATTTACAATCTACAATTGGTAAATCCAAACCTTTGCCAGTAGAAGATGTGAAGCAACGTAATAATAAAATCAAAACTAGTATGGTTGGTCAGCTTGTGAAAATACTGGAGCCAACGAAATGGTTTGTCTAGTTCAAAGCAACTAGATGTTTCAAAATCGAAAAAATGTTGAAATAAGTAATGTTTGTTTCAGGAAATCCAAAAATATTCAAAACATATTAAGAAACAGTATAGTCAAGTTTCGCACGCGAATATTTGACTTTTAATAAGTATTTTAATATAATTTTTATTGACTATGTCTATATGGCGTTCTGTCAACTCGTATAACAATTTTGTACTCATAAGTCAAATTCTCTCCAAACCTGTTTTCAACACTTGTACTATTTTAACTTGTACCAAATTATTATGTTGGTGCAACAGCGTTTGGAGATTCAACAGTACCCGTTTATAAAGCCTTTGGAGATATTTATAAATTACCTGTTAATTCAAATACACCAGATTCGCTAAGTTACTGTGTTAGAAGCATTTGGATTAAGTAATAGAACAATTTACGCTTAGTACACTTTTTCTTTTCCACATCGTAATATATCGATTCAATCGCATATTATATACAACATCGAAAATGCAACATCGGAAGTACACTTATCTTATCTAGATAAGTGTACAGTTCAGATGCCGCTAAATAGCTTTTGTTTATTTATTAGTTACTATGGTAATTAATTTTGGTCTCCATGGTGTTCCTGATATCTTTAGTAGTAGTATTTAATATGTTTCATTACTTATTCATTTCATCAACAGAAATACGTATAAACATAAATTTTAAAATCGTATAAGACAATTACAAAATATATAGACGTATTTGTATTCAAAATTACAAAATATATCGACACAATCGCATATTAAAACTTTAAAAACTGCAGGAACGGACAAAGGTTTAGTTCCGATGCCGCTAAATATAATTTGTTTATTTACTTGTTACTATGGTAATTATTTCTGGTCTCCATGGTATTTTGACATCTTTATACGCGTCAACAAAAAGGCATAATTAAAAGGGCCTAAATCGTGCGAACGGGGAAAAATATCAAATTCCAATTTAGACAGTGTTTTTCGCCTCGTGTCAAAAAGGTTACCTGTACAAAATTTGGTGGTAATCAGTGTAACTGTGTGGATTTGTATTCAGTACACATAAATCCTCAGACTTTGAGTTTTAAATATATATAGATAAATATTGCCCAATTTTACTTTACGTATTTGTATTGGGAGAAAGCGCACAACAAATAAATTGTTGTCTTTTATCACTTGACAATATCATTAACTTAAGCTACTAATGTTGATGCAGACGTACATAATAATAGTGCATATAGGACTATTGAGATTCGTATAGTTTTTATTTTTATATATTAGAAATACAACGTCTTTACACTACAATCCAATTATAGGATATATACACAGTTCAAAACATAGGATGAAGATGGAAAATCTGCATTTATTCTATACTATGTCCCGATTAAACTTTTATATTATAAATTACTCTGACAAACTCCATACTTATTTGTAAATTTTACGTAATTTCTGTAAGCAATTTTGAAAATAGCTGAATTTTGTAAGTCGACCGACACGCATTTGAATAGCACTGTATGTAAGAATTTATAGTGTTATGAATAATTCATTTAGATTTTACACGCTTGAGAGTGAGGGAGGGAGAGAAATAGAAAGAAAGAGAGAGAGAGAGAGAGAGAGAGAGAGAGAGAGAGAGAGAGAGAGAGAGAGAGAGAGAGAGAGAGAGAGAGAGAGAGAGAGAGAGAGAGAGAGAGAGAGAGAGAGAAAAGGAATTTTCATTGCCTAGAATAAAGAGTCAAGCAATTTGTTATCCTTCCTAATACCGTACTCACGTTTAGTTTTTATAGATAATTCCCTGCCTGTTTCTCTGCGACAATTTTTCTCCAGTAATGAAATATTGACTCGTTTAACGTTACACGAAAACGTTTCAAACACCACTAATTTGATACATTTTACTGGCTGTAACACGACTCTAACTGGGTGATTTAGTCTGGCTTCTGCAATTGCAAACAACTGCACACGCAAATCATAGACAGATAAAGAGAAAGCATTCAACTCGTTCTCGTTCTAAAAGGGCTCTACGCATAACTATTATAGAAAATGTCACCTTCCAACGACTGAAATTACTGCAAAGTATTAAAACCTGTAGAGTGTGGTAGGGGACCAAAATCAGGGCGATATTTAACACGCTCAACTGTAAGCGAGGTGAATGATATTCGTGGAAGCTGTTCAGGTGTGTGAGGTAAATGCAGGTCTACTGATCTGACCGGTATATACTGAAGCATCGGACAGAATTATTGAGTGTGGTACTGCAATACTGACATGTATTGCGTGCGTTTGTGTATTCACGTTTTCTGAGATAGGCGTAAGTATTAATCGTCTAGCTTTTTCTGAACAATATTGTAAAATTACTTCAAAGTTTATGACCAGCACTCTACCCTCTTTCATTACCACAGCACTTATTTGTCATTGGTATTTTACTAACAGGATTATGCTTTCAGTTTTCAGTGCTAGGTGTTAAAGAAGTCGTCTTTTTGTACAAAAGAATATTGTTTTCCCACGTACCCCATGACCGTAAAAATCAGTCGTCACGTGGTGTATCCTTTTCAGATAGTTCTCCTAATAGTTTTTGTTAATATCCATTAATTATACCTGGTAAATATTTTTCACTTTAAAATTTATAATTTTGTTTTTTACAATATCGGGTCTTAGAGGTTGTGATGAAGGAACGAATAATATTTTTGATCTCAGGCCATGTCTTCTTTATGTAAGAATTGATTGTTTAAAATAACCAAAACGTTCTAAAAATAATTGATAATTGAGCCTGTGTAAACTTTTAATAGAGTATAGATACAAGTTTTAGTAAAATTAGAATGAAATGTCATTTACCAAAATCTTTGATTTAAGAATTGTTTTAATCAGGCGAAAAAAGGTTTTTATGAAAAATTAGGTCTACTAGAACCTGTAGCTGAAGAATCAGATAATAAAATAGTAGAAAGTGACAAAGCTGTCAGAGATAAACTAGGTGATATTTGGTTCATTCATCAAAAACTATTAGATGACAAGTATATTAATTTTAGATACGCTTAGAAAGAAATGATTTTGTTTCCTCACACCTAATTAAAATAACAGGCTGGGGAATTGCAAGTTGAAAATGAGGCACTTTAAAAAAAGAATCAACGCATTATATCATTGAAGCGCGTAAAAAGCTTTGGCAAAGGTTTGACCAAAAAGCATCAATTTTGTGTCCACATTAGGCCAATTAATCTACTAGATAATTATATGTGGTGGAACCGGGAAATAAAAGTCACATAAAATTGTACCAGTCTTACGACGTAAGATTATATAATCAGCTTATGAAGCGGGCGTGTGTTTATAGGATATCTCTCCTGCGAGAGTGATTGTTTTAGAAAGTAGGTTACAAAAATTGAGAGTATATATTTATCTGGCGTTCAATAAATATTTCAGTTTTTGAAATCACAATCCCTGACCATCGTAACAAATTTGAAGTGGAGTATCAACAGGAAACAGAAACGATGTGGGTGTACAGGACGAATGGCCTCCGACCCGTGGACAGCAAGTGCATTTCTTTGTAAAGGAGATAAAAATTGTCTTTTCCAACTTTGACAATAACAGTCTTTCTAAAGCACAATGTTATTGCTTTCACCCCGTTGCATTACAGTTGATGTTACTGCGGTATCCTTTTTTAAAGAAGTTTTATATTTCTTTCGGGACTGTGTATTCGAGCTGCGGGCAATGTGAGTTTTCTCAACACTCAACAAAATGTAACTTCGGACTTTGTTATCTTATAATGTTTCCGTTCTGTCAGAGTTCAGCAAAAACTTTTCTGACTCCGTTCTGCAACATCATATCTTTAAAGTGAAGTTTGAAGGTCAAAGGAAACGGTACATTTTGCATTGACATAAGTATCACATGGAGATCGTTTTAAGAAACTTGTACAGCTTAAGCCAATAATTAGTCTCACACGCGATAAGCCAACTTTACTACAGTCATTACAAGGTAATATCAACAATTACCTTCATTTAACATTTTGTTTCTATTATTTCCCCGTTTACTTAAATACAATGTTGCTTTCTGCCTGATGTCTCACCATGTATTGCTCTTTTTCAAATCAAATTCTTCAATTTCTTCTTCTTCTTACAGAGACAGTTTAATCAGAGGGTAAAACGTATAATATACTCACAGACAGTTGCGAAACTACGTGGGAAATCAGAGGAAACAGTTCTCCCCCAGTGATACTGAAAATTTCACTGAAACTCCATAATCACTTAACGAATTTCCACAATTTCTAAATCAGTTCCGTGTGTTAAAATAAGGCATATAATTAACTGCATAAATCATTATAAGAAAAAATTTTTAAATATGTCACTTTTTTATAAAAATGGGGAGTCCAGCCTTCATTTTAATCTCATTCTGTCGTTTGCCGATGACATAAAAAGCGTTCTTCCAATTAATTGCAGCGAGGATCATTTTGCTCTTCAACAGTGCATAAGGCCTATATAAAGCTGCAGAGTGGGCACGAAGGAATTGAATGTCTCTTAGCCATAAGACGCAACAATCGTCACGTACACTCGAAAGACTATAACAGCGTTGGGATTGGAAAAACAGGAGGTGGTCAAAGGACACTAACAGAACAGGGTAAAAAATAGGGATATCACCCACGATAAGATGAAGCAAAGCTAGAGTCTAGTTATATCGCGGACTTGCCACACCAGCACTCGTAAGATGTGAGCCTTTTTAATACTTTTAATTAATTACTTTTAACAACAAATAATTTTAAAAGAATAATATTTTTTTAACTTCAATAATATGAAATGTTACGGGAATTTCGATATTGACATTAACACCTTGGATAAAATTTAGTTATGTTATATTTACATTACCTAAACTGGAGAGCTTATAGTAACTTATATTAATACATTTTAATATAGATCTTTGTTGCTTCACGTTTGTCACAGAAGAAGGATAAAGAAGTTCAGCTACTTCGTATCAGTAAATGGAAGTTTGTCATAAATACATTACAGTTTATTCATATTTTGAATCAATATTACGTTGGATTTAGGTTTGTATGCATTTGAATATTTCATTTTGATAAATGTACTTAAGTCAAACAGACTACAGTTCTCTTAATTTATAGGCATATAATATATATTATATATATATAAATGTTATAAATGTTATATAAATGTTAAATTTGATATATAATGCAATCCGAAATTAAAAATACGTTAATTAATTTTATAGAATTATTCCTTCCTCCAATTTGAGGATATTGATAGCTTCGTGCAGACTGATCTTGTGTAGATAATATTTTAACATTAAAACAACTTATTGAAAAAAGTATGACCAGAATGTATAAACCTATTTAGTACTTATACACATCAAAAAGGCATATGACTGTATTGCGCTGAATACGCGCTATGGCCAATGTTATTAAAAAATGGTATCAGTGCTGTATATAGTGGTATATTACAAGTGTAGAAGAACTATATACCAACATCGCTACCAGTACAAAGAAGGCTCAAGACAATCTGATAAAATTTCCAGTTAGCAAGGGATTGCAAAACGTGCTATAGAGCCCACTTTATGTAACATTTATTTGAACGTTCAGTTTTAGAACATTGGAGGCGCACCTGTCGCAACAAGGGGAATAGCTGTCAATGAAGAAAAGCTCCGTATTTGACGAAATGACGTAATGGGGAGATGGGGTAGCATTTTGCATTTCGCGGACGATGAGGTAATCAGAGCTAAGGAAGAGAATGATATCTGTTATACGCTTAGAAAATCTGATGCAGAATGTCAGAAACGTATCTTAAGAACAAACACAAATAAGACTGAATATATTGTGGTCGGAATTACATGCAGAGATATATTGTTGGAACGGGGAGTTGTGGACTGAGTAGATTCATGCAGATACCTTGGTGTTGTGATTAAAAAAACGTCACAAATGTAACAGGAATTAATACATTGCATAGGACAAGGGAAACAAGTGACGAGACAGATACATTCCACTTTATAAGGCAATCAACTGAGGCCCGAAACAAAAAACAAAATATATAAGACATTAGTGGGAAAGTATTGTCACATACGAGGCTAAGAAGAGGCTAAGAAATGTTAGCTATCATAAATGACACAATTGCTAAAAGAATAATGTGTTAAGGCCATGTATGTCGCACAGGTAATGAGAGATGGCCAAAGAATGATCAGCTCCTGAAAGGAGGAAAAGAGAAGGCCGCGATTTGGATGGAAGGCACAATAAATATAATGGCACAGAGAAATCTGAAGCATGATGATTGGAAAGAATGTAAAGTTTTGAAGGTAGGATGCAAAAAATGACTTTAAATGTTGTATGAAAATCGCAAATATTGATATCGTTATATGTACCTACGGACTAAAATGAATAGAGAGAACAACCGAAATGGCTGCAGTCCTTCTTAATCGTTATTAGAGTTATGAATCAACCTACTCATGCAGTCTGTTGAACTAATGAAACAACAGAGTAGCCCTCCAATATTGCACTGGGATTGTTTATTATAGATTTAAAAAATTCTCTCTTCTAAATTATCTAATGTTAAGTATAACTGTTTTGCAGCTTAGAAATTAAATCTACCAAAATTACAGTTTCATAAGCTGTTATATGTCATGAAAATTAAGTTCTTTAAAAAACTGAAACAGGGATATGATTTCAAAGTTTCATGTGCGCTATATTAGTTTACACTGAATGGGGAAGGGCTTATGTGGTTACTATATTATGTTCACTGTTAATAATTAATTTGTGTTGTACAATATTGATAATATTCCTAAATATTAGTCGACTACAAATTTGCTATTATAAGGTGCACTGTATACTTCAAACAAATAACTTTCTAACTACAGAAAATTAGTTTAAAAAATATTCCGTTAATTGCATTTCATTGTTGAAGTAAAATTTATACAAGTGTATAAACGTTATGTGTTTGCTCTGAAATAAAGAGTTTTTGAGGACTTCAAACATGTTGTTCTCCTAAAAAATATAGTTGTAGTGTAACTACTGGAACGGGTGTCTTCTCAGTAATTTTTTATAAATAAGTATTTTATATTTAAATTTTAATAATTTTTTCTAACTTCAGTGCTAATGACATAAAATACAATTTTATTCGAGTTTATGTAATTTTTCTTATACTCTAATTACTACTCAACGATAAAATACTCTTTTTTTCTTTTGACCATTAGGCAAAAGTTCTCAGCATACGATCGCGTTAAACTGTTCTTTACAAGTGGAAACTCAAATATTTCAAAGCAAGTTAAAATTTGAATTCATTTATTGAAGTAAATACTAGTGAACAGGTTATTCTTTGACATATCAGTAAACTCTAACTGGCAATATGCTGAAAGGTTTTTGCGGCAATACCTGAGTCGATAAAATAAAGGTAACAAAACCAATTAAATTGAATTTCCACTGACCCAGTTAGCAACTGATATAGCGTGCAATATGGCGTTGAACTCTTTTAATTTGGACTCAAAACAAACTTTTCTTGTGTTAATACTTTTTTATAATACACTTTGTTTTACGGATCCACACAATTATCTAGTAGATTTAAATTTGTTAATCTTACTCCAGTTTCGCTATCAGATTTTCTAATGCGTTTTAAAAACAGAACCTTCTGCGAGTAACGGCGAACCAATATATGAAGTAGCAGTCGTCCTTCTCACAGCAGTAGTAGTAGTAGTAGGTAGTAATAGTAGTAGTGGTGGTAGTAGTAGTAGTGTTAGTAGTAGTTGCTGTTGTTGTTACTGTAGCAACTAACTATAAAAATGATTTAATAATAATAATAATATGATTATGCCACCATATAGACAGATAACGTTAAAAGACCTATGACCGACTATGTATCTTATAATGGCTCAAGCTCGACGGATATGGTTAGAGAATGTGGCTAGAGAATACAAATGTATGCATTTTATAAAAGGAAGACAATTTATGAACAGTTAGTTGTTGGATTTATACCTACATCCAAAGTCAAAATCACGCATTTCCAGCAGTATTGCGAAATGTGAAATTTTATTGGGTTACTTAATTTTTATGTACCTGATGGAAACTGCCAAACAAGGGTGGGCAAATAATTGGTTAAAATTGAAACTGTTAAATCGGAATTGACGTTGACTGATCCCGCTGCTTAATAATTTGTTTGTTCCCATTAATTCAATGTTATCTACGTGACAGAGCCAGATGGAACGAGGTCACTAAGTTGACGATTCCCCGTTTATCCTATCCATTTCACGCCAAAAATAAAACTGTGTTAATCTAATCACAATACAATCGATTAGGTTTAATAAAAATCTTGCTTAATCTAATAAAAACACTATCTATTTACGAATAACCAGGTCAACGATTTTACTTTAGGAGATTAACCTGAAGCGATATTGCTTTCTTGTATGCTACATGCGACGCAAATTGAGTCACTTCGGTGGATTAAGTTTAGGCTCGTTTTTGCCCTTAGTCAGGTTAATTTTGTTATCAACATTCGTCGGCTGTTCCCAGATTTTATAGGGATATTTTTCAGCTCATTACAAATTTCACTAAATCTTATTAATATTTTAACTACCATGAGTTAATAAATGATTGCAGTTGTACTAATGTATTGAGGCAGGTTATTGAGAAAATCAAGTTGACACAATGTTTTAAAGATTTGTACCTATATTTCAACAAAGTTCATTATCTTCAGAATAATTTTATTCGAGTTGCTGTAACAACCAAAACTTATAAGTTGTTTCCCTCGTGTGATAGCACCTCGTCTAAAATTGTCGTGAATACGAGAATACATTATGACGAAACGCCGATACAATATTTGCAATAGGGTAACTGACCGAAACTCGCTAAAACTTTTATCATTTATCGATATTGATAATGAATTGATAATTCGCGCCTACCAATTAGTTTCTGTCCTTAAAAATTATACGAAACGACTCTAATTGAGGAGCGTTTTAGAAATATGTCAGTTACCAGCAAACAAAAGACAACAAGACGAAAAACAAACAGCACTAATATCAAACTCGTTTAATTGGACCCATTATTTCACAGTTTGTTCAGCTGCCGTACGCTGTAGGACTTTGTGCGTAAACGCCAAAAGATTTATTATTCAATGCGGGTACGTATCGATTTAATTGTATCGCGACCGGTTCAACAGACGGCACAGCAATCCTATTAATGTTCGAACGCAACCCACTGCCATTGTTAGACGCGGAGATATTTGTGTGCAGAGCTAATGTCATTAGTGCGAGAAGCGTTTAGGGAAATCTGTGTGAAAACTACGTGCCCTTTGCCCTTCACCATATATATTATTGTTAACTCTACTACTACTACTACTACTACTACTACTACTACTACTACTACTACTACTACTGCTGCTGCTGCTGCTGCTGCTGCTGCTGCTACTGCTGCTGCTGCTGCTGCTGCTGCTGCTGCTCCTGCTGCTGCTGCTGCTACTACTACTACTACTACTACTACTACTACTACTACTACTACTACTACTACTACTACTACTACTGCTTCTGCTGCTGCTGCTGCTGCTGCTGCTGCTACTGCTGCTGCTGCCCCTACTATGGCTGCTGCTCCTGCTGCTGCTACTACTACTACTACTACTACTACTACTACTACTACTACTACTACTACTACTACTACTGCTTCTGCTGCTGCTGCTGCTGCTGCTGCTGCTACTGCTGCTGCTGCCCCTACTATGGCTGCTGCTCCTGCTGCTGCTACTACTACTACTACTACTACTACTACTACTACTACTACTACTACTACTACTACTACTACTGCTTCTGCTGCTGCTGCTGCTGCTGCTGCTGCTGCTACTTCTACTACTACTACTGCTACATGTACTACTACTACTAGTAGTAGGGCGCTCGCTTAGATACTGCTATTCTCTTAGCAAGACCATTATTTAAAGATCAACGAGTTTTTTCAGCAGTCGATCTTGTTGCATGAAATAATCTATCCTTTCTATTTTAAATAATTTAATAGATTATAGAATTATAGAAAAATATTATTAATACGATTAAATGTACAGTATTTATACATAAATATCGTATATACATATATATTGCGACAACACAAATAACTTAACTATTGGCCCATAAGGTATGGTAGTACGTGTGTTCTAATGCAAAAGTCTATATTGGAGGATTTAAGATTATTTATTGCACACAAGACATATGAAATTGTTTATGCGATATATTTGACAAGAATAATAATGATAGTGTTTTCAAATATAGTCTTTTTAAATGTTAAATAGTGTTCATATATGAGTTGTGGTACATTACATATACGATGATTTCCACAGCAATGTTGAGGGGGTTCGTTTTGTAGTGGAGTCGTCAGGCGTGGCGTACGATGACAGATGGTTGACCCTGGTGATGATTACAGCTGGGCTGGCGTCCTGAAGTTCCTACGTTGACACTGACGATTCGCACACGAACAATGGTTCTAGGGGTACTATTACTGGAATTTTATACAGTATTTAGAATTCACAAGTATCAGTAGTGGGTATTAACTAGAATCGGTATATTAGAATTATACCTATCCGGACTCTTTAAGTGTTCACGCGTAACACTAGGTCTACCACGGTAGGGAGACCTCCCTAAGCGGAAATCTTCCACTCACGCGGAAACTACTGATGATAATATTATACTGATAAGTAAATTATAGAATACTTCCGGTACTGTAGAATACCTCACGCAGTCCCGGTTTACGTTCCCTTTTATACACGTTATGTTTCAATAACCATAACGTGTGTGAAGATGAATTAAATAAACAGTTCTAAGAGTTCGCACCTGTTACTACCGACAAAAGGACTTGATTCTCGCAAGCGAAAAATTTTGCACGAGAATTGCACGTTCCGTTCGTGACAGCTAGATGAGAAGAACTGACCATGCAGCCACAGGATGAATAAAATTCCGACAGCCTTCGAGCTTCTTATTGGTGGAAGGAAGTCACATGGTTATTTTGCACACGACCCTACAGTGGTTTCATGTCGTGAAGTGCATAGAATGTGCAAGGGCATCCATAGATGGTTATCTATGAATGTCTTATCTCACGCAGAAATGCGTTTTACAACAAGTTTTATATTTTAAAGAAATCATATTTTAACGTCATTTTATGATCAGGAAATATAGGGAAACAGTAGCTAATATAATAGTTTATGTCCAGTTCAAGTGTCAATACGATTCGATACTTATATCACGCACGGCAGGGAAACGTTTATCACTCGAGCACACGCGCACATTTCCACTGACACAGTACATGAATAAATAGCACATACAATAATACACAGTTTGACTTATCCTAATTCCTTATCCGTTCTAAAATACAAAACTTATAGCAAAAAAACCAAATCTAACAAAATACCATTTGAAACTTGAATGTTTATCGTCTGTGTATTTACACAAGCCTGCGCTGCTTATCAGGATCCTGTGTTTCATTGCAATATATATATATATATATATATATATATATATATATACACACACACACACAAACGTATACATATTATTATCAGACATGATATGTAGAATTTTAAAAAGATCTAAAATCGTAGAGAATCCTTCAAGGGCCATTTATGAAGAATGAGGAGCGGACGCCTTCTACAATAAATTTTGTTACACAGACCCAAAGGAACATGAAATAGTGGTAGCCCGGAATGGAGATGGGTCAGAAGGCGCAACGGGCCAAATGGTGTAATGCTTGCGAAAGAAGACAAATAATAAGAAAGTAAATTAACTTACAAGATGTATACAAGGAGCATTCATTCTGCTTGATAGTACTGAACTGATCACGTTTGGATGATTGAAAGAAAGTAGTTTATAAATCTGAAAGTAAGACAAAAAGAGTATATAATAACAGTGTTTTTATATTAAATAGGAACTTTTTGACAGAAAATAAACCTAAAAATTACAAAATGTAGTAGTGCACACCTTTTAATATAAATCAGTCATTATCGTCTTTAAACGTAATCAAGCTCTTGTTAATTTGATTGTACTAGTTGGTGTTATAAGATTTCTTTTCTAATCATCATTCGTATTTCTGACAGAAACTAAACTTGTGGGCAATGCATAGTTACAATACACAAAATGTCATTGTGCGTATGTTTGTGTAGGTAAATCACAAACGCCCACGCGTCCACTTGTGCATGTTGTTACTGCTATTATAGCAGGAATGAAGCAACCCTTCAGAATAGGTTTTTGTAATCGACATGGTGAAAAATTACAGAATAAAAATAAATATTGATAAATAGTGGGAAATACTAAGTAATAAGAGTATTAAAGAAGACACAACATGATTGATAAATTATAGAAATGAGGAAAAGTGTGAAGTGTAGCGATTTAAATAGGGCTACTTTTATAGCATAATAAAGAATAATGACAGATACACTACCAAAATATAAGCTATAATAGTGACGGTAGAAATCTATTTTAACGAGATGAAACGTTTGCTTGCTTGGAGGCTGAATATTTTACCAAGGAAAGACTACTGACGAGCTACGTGTGGGTATCAGACTCTATGGAGTAGACGCACGGACCACCAGGTGTAGCGAAGTAAATTATTTGGACAGATACTATATGCAGACCTGCAGACGAATGCAGAATATATCATGGATTCCACAGACACACACACACACACGCACACACACACGCATATATAAACTGTATGAAATACCGTCACATTGTGTGTGAAGATCAACCGGGATCATTTATAATCGTGTTTGTAAAATCGATGTTGACAGTAAATAGAATTCCAGTATTTTCTTACTAGAGGTAAATCCTCTGTGGTATAAGCATCTATTAACTTCTCCCTTGGCTTTATAACAGCCATCAACATTTTACGCGGCTTCAATCCATTGTGTTTTGATCTAATTTCCTGACTCCCAATATCTGACTCATTCGCTATCCCTCCCTTTCCATACTTTAACTAATACTTTTCCAAAAGGCAAAGTACCTTAAATAGTATTAATTTTCAATATATTCTGAAGAAAATTGTTCAGCCTGTTCTATTGCAGAACACACAAGTATTCACTCTCTCTCTCTCTCCCTCTCACTCTCTCTCTCTCTCTCTCTCGTACACACATACACACACACACACACACACAATACACATCGTGTGTATATACCGAGCAAAAAAAGGTTCTATATTTTTAACCACGTGCTCGGTTAAAAATATATTAGGGAGAGGGAAGGAGGAATGTATCTTTTCGTGGTGAGACGGAACGTACGTGATGAGACTGATTAAACTCAAGACATTTTGCCCTTAACGGAAATTGACTCACACTGCAATAATCTGCAGCGTACATAAGGATAAAATTATTTTGTTGTTTATTTTTGAAAGGAAGAAAACAATACACAATATTTCGTTTAGACCACTAGACGACCTCAGTACGAGAGAACTATATATTGTTAGTCCGTAAAATTTTCTATTGTTTCAAATAACTGCGTCAGTTTTATCATACAATTCTTGCGTGCGACATTCTGAAGAGTAATTTCTGCCTAGATGAATTTCTACCACAAGATGGGCTCTACTAGAATAAAATTAATTAATAACACTAACATTACATGTTCATACGTATATTTGATATTTTGGATGTAAGCGTGCAATTATTTTCTTATTTTTTGTAGGAACTTCTCCATTGTATTGGTGGCGGTAATTTTCATTAAACAGTCAGTTTTTAAATGTGATAGCCGTTGTGATACTTCATGCTCTGTTTCAGTTTATTTTGTCTTGCATAGTGTTTCTATTAGGGGTCTAATAGGAATCGATATCAGTTTATACAGTCATTAGTAATGATATTTCCAAGTATTCTTTTTTCATTATTGAAATTTAACGAGGTTATTATAAATTTGACATGTTATCAGATATAACTGAAATTATAAAAACTACCTTATTTTAATAGTAACTAATGTACGTTTAACGATGCTGCGCACTGCGCAGTGAGAGTAATACTAACTGAAGCAGGGGGCAGTTGGGTTCAAATTGACCTAGTACCATAATTTATCAGACTTCCAATACGTATCATTGACAAATATTGTTTGTTTTGTGTGTTCAGTTTTTATTCTTCAGTTCAGACCATTATTGTAAAATTTAAAATATTTAATGTGCGTGTCCTTCAGTGTTTTGGTTTCTTTTGTGTTTGTAAAAATGCTTGATTAAATAATTTTCACGCATCCTTCCATTTTTACTAGCGACCCTTTATCATCATAATATTTTATTTTTTTAATACTATACATTCCACTGCAAACCAACTACTAATACTGTTCAAATTAAACAAAACCAGAATTACGTATACAGATTTTAGTTTAAAATGAAATTTGAAAGTACAAATATAAAAGTTTTTAAGTAGTAAATATTTACTTGGAACTTACAGTTTAATAAAACTATTGTTTGTATGTGTGTGTGTGTGTGTGTGTGTGTGTGTGTGCCAACAGCGAGAAAATCTAATAAATACACTTTTAAATCCGTTTACTAAAGCAAAGAAAAATTACGTGCTATTATTTTAATTAAAAATAAAAGCGAGTGATGTGTTTGTAGCCTTATGCGCAGTAATGCCATAATACAATTTTAATACAGGGAAACATCAACTGACAGCTATCATTGTACACGGTCTGTTGGTTGGTTAGGTTACATTGAAGTTAAGCGTGGAAGTAATTGACGACCATATCTCACTCCCTACTCACTCCCCCCTCTCTCTCTAAAGCAATAAAAAGATATCCGAGTATATATTGTCGAATTATTTTCTTTGCTAGAAATTCAATAAAACGAAGCCAATGAATTCTCACCTCCAATGACCCATTTAATAACACTATAGCTGAACCAATGTAAATATGAACTCAAAGCTCAATAACTGAGCCATCCTCATTCTAAATTACCAGGAAGATCTAAGTAATTCAGAATTATAATTTTAAGTTTCTGAAGCTTAAGGTTTCCTATGCCATAGTGAGCTGGCTAAACTGTGCCGCTGTGGTGCATTTTTAATTCCCTATTCCAGTCCCCGCCTTTGCGGTGTTATAAACCTTACTTTCGAACAGTGAATTACACGCAGCCATATAAACACTAAATGCTACTAAAACAATCTCACACAATGACTAGACACCTGTAGGAGTTTCCTGTTCCGCTTACACTCAGTCTCTCTGGGACACTGGGTTGTCTTAATGACACTTACATGATTTTATGTACTTACAGCCTTGTTGCAACCAATGTAAAGACTATGAAACAATGCACAAAACTGTTCATTGCATCCAAAAAGTTAATAAAAATTTCATTAACTTCTTAACGAGATGTTTGTCCGTCCCATCTTACATTCACTGTTCAGAAACGATCGGCAGGTTTGTAATAGTTGTAGTGTTACAGCAGCAAAGTAGTGATTGTGATTTTTAACTACGTCTGTATGTCTGCATGCAAACAATGTCTGCGTCTGTCGCAAAGTCTGTCGGCTACCTTCTCTTGCAGGTAAAAGTTGTAGTATTTGTGAAGTTCTAAACATCGTGAGCTACTGTTGTGTACGTCGGTTGAACTGTGAAGGGGGAATTCTACCTTATGATATGGGTTATATCTTCTCCGTAAGCAGGAAAAACATAAGCGACAGCTGCTTGATATGCGACAGACGCTACGAAAAGTTTATACAGGCACAAAACATATTTGACTAATCCGCAAAAGTGCAAATCCTGATATGCCAAGCACCGACATGTCCCGATTTCACAGTTCACGATGTGTAGATATGTCCGCCAGTAAATAAGGTTGACGGGAGACGATGCCATTTAATTGTACTGCGAAGAATTCCAGACATCTACATTGATGATTAAAGGCTATACGGTGATTTAGTTGGAAGCGCATGTCTAGAAGATTTAGATTCGGTATCATATTTTAATTAGTACAATACATTTCCAATTTCACAATCATGTAACAGCTTTCTGTCCTTCCGTTCTGAATGTGTACACAAGTTGCTGTAATTTAATATCACTAAATGTCTCGCATGAGCTATTCTCGACCTTCCAGAACAGCGTGAAAACTTCATGGAATTTGTCCTGAAAGTTCGTGGATAAACATACTTATGCTAAAACTGTCATTTGAGTGTTTTTGTTATTCGCCAGACTTGCAGTCTGAATGTGCTGAGCGCATCGTGTATACTCACCGGGGTGGAAAACGTAATCTCTCTTACGCAAAACAGACCGAGTTCTCCAGAGAGATTCAAATATGTTATGGTCTGCTCGCAACATTCTGTTTATGTTGAATCAGTTGTGCACTATCTCTGCCTTTTCTCTTTCTATCTCCACTATTATTCTGCCCATCCGTCTGTCTACCTTTCTTTCCCATTGATTAAGTGGGCGTGACACGTCGTGTCTGTTTGCCATAGACTTAATTCAGTGAGAATCTTCTCATTCATACATCCCGCATATTCCAAAGAGACGGTATTTTTGTATGACGTCTCAGACAAAAATATAATGAAGAATCTGGACAAGTATATAAACATCACCATGGTCTGCCACAAGCTCTCACTTAGATTATAAAGCCAATTTTCATAGAATTGTCTTAGACTGAATTTCTGAAAAAAATGCCTCCATGGCCGTATACAATATCAAAACGAGAGCATGAACAGTGTGATCTGGACCAGAATTCATAAAAATGTGTTTGTTAAAATAAATACACTGCCTTTTGGAGTGTATGATGCCATTGCAACTTACAACAGAGGAAACAAAATTAGGTTTGAAGTGCTACAGAGACTTGGACTAACGCCGGGAAAGTAGTTATATCTTATGTATATATAATGAGTGGAAGAGAGATGCTCAAAGGAATCATGGGTTGAGAGACTAGACATACAAAGAATGAAAGGAAAAAAAGAGGAAACCTTTTTAGGGTATGTCAAGTGACACTGACAGCTTATCCTATGGTCCATGACTCCACTGAACATGCAGTTTCAACTTTGATCAACGAGAATCGTAAGTCTACATTTTTGCTATATAAGGAACTTTTTATCATAAACTATAAGATCTGAAGATCTAAAATTTTCAGAGTTTGTACACCACACTAAATTACACATTGTGTTGTAGTATATTTTTCATAAGTTAGTAATTCCAGATTTTACGTTTTAAAAGAGTTGTGAGAAATAATGTTAGTAAATATTGAAAAGTTACGTTTTCATCACAATATATTTTAAAACAGTTAATGTTTCTATATTCAAGTGGTTTTTAATTGTTCAGCGCCAAATCTGAATGGTTACAGAATAATTGATAATTAGTCTAGTTAAGTTTAAAGTCACTTGATGTGTACACGCCACCTGTTGGTTGCCGAAAGTCTGTAAAGTAAACAATGATGATGTGTAGCACTGATTCACAAGATATTTAATTATCTTGATGAACCATGGTCTTGTAGTCGTACTGTAGTAACTAGCCGCCGTTGACCTACCTGTTTTCGTATCTTCTTTTAAAATAAATACTGGGAATAACTGAAGTTAATTGTAATTCTAACTACTCAAATAGTATGTATAATAAAGTGTAGATTTTCCTTTCTTGAGGTATTTATTTGTAACCCTTAAATTTGTTAAAAATTCGATATTGGTAAGCACTTAAGAATAGTAATTAAATTAAGGTCCTTGAAATGTGAAGGGCTGTTCAGGTGATCGTTTCCTTATTGATGTAAGATAGTGTCGTTCTGAAAGTACATTGCAGGTTAAATAAAATATAATTTCAACTAAAATTAATAAATACCTTTTTCTTTATCCGTGCTGCGACTACGTCTTTGATGTCTTACGACATGTTTCGGGAACACGTACCCATCATCAGGTAAAATTTTTTCTTCTAGTTCATAACGAACGTGTCAAGAATATAATAATTAAAACACATCAACACATAAACACATAACACAATGAGTATGATAGAACTCAGTCCACGTAACAGTGCGCACTGCCGTACTATAACTGACCGCGTAATCAAACTATATATTCGGCTGGTGTACACAAGCGTTATCACTCTTCAATACAGTATCATATAAACAGTGAGATTTAAATGTTAATTGATCATCAAGCAGTAGGTTTGGTTGAAATAAAAACGCTTTATATATTTCATATTCTTCCATGGCATCCATGTATCGGCTCTTACTGCATATATGTATGGGCGTAAAATTATCTGTGAAACCACTATAACTGTGATTGCTGTTTACCAGATGTAAAGCAAAGTTGGATTTGATTGACTTGATGTTCTTTTTTGGCATATGTTCTTTATATCTGTCTTTCAATTTCCTGCCCGTTTGTCCTATGTAGAATTTATCACATTCACTACACTGGATTCTATATATACCAGAACTGTTTTCGGTTGTTTTTTGTGTTCGAGGTTTTAATATGTTCAATATGTTATTGGTAGTTTTGAAGGACACGATGATGTCTAATTTTCTTAATTCATTTTTTATTATATTAGGAATCACATTAGTATATTCAACTGAAATATAATGGTTCTTTTTACCATCTAATTTTAATTTTCTTTCCATTTTATTCCTACGTTTGCGTATTAAGTTATCTATTATATCACTTTTATATCCATTATTGACAGCTATATGTTTAATAATATTTACTTCATCTTGAAAATCTTCCTGGTTCATAGGTATAGTTAAAAGTCTATTTACGAAAGCATTAAAAGGGGCCATTTTCTGTGTATATGGGTGGAATGAATCAGCATGGACAGTTATATCCGTAGTAGTGGTGGTGGAATATTCATTCTTTATTCTGTTCTTCCTTTATCATGGTCATGAAATGTTTTAAGTTGGGACCTACTTTTTATAATTGGATAACATAACGTTACAATATTAAAGTACAACAAATTTATATTTCTTACAAAAATGCAAATATCCCAAAACCTTTATAACACCACCTGTGAAAAATATGTAATAAGCTACAGGAAAAAATCAGTTTGCTAATGCTTATAGTTTAGGAGAAAATGTTCCTTTCATTTAACATTGCGTGTATATAACATTGATTCCGTTTAATTTCATTATCAAGTAAATAGTGGTAATAAACATATCAATAATAATACAGTAAAGCCATCGATAACCAATAATGCCAAACTTAAGCATTGTTCGACAGTAATTCTCCCGGAAGCAGTTTAGCAGCTAAGTGTCTGACTCTGAACAAGAAAATTATGATGGAAAACTGGCAGTTACAGAAAGGAAAATATTAAGAAAAATCTTGAGATCAATAAAAGGTGGAGAACAGTACAGAAGACGCCACAGTAATGAGCTGTACACAGGTGTTGAGAAAATCACAGACGTAATTAGAAGAAAAGAATTACTTGCTACGGACATGTTCAAAGAATGAATCCTAACAGACTGACAGGTAAGATTTTTAACTATTTCAAAAAGATCAAAATGTCCAATACGTGCTTCAGAGAAACAGAAAAAGACGTAGAAGAACTCTAGGTTACTCCAAAAGATATTGAAGAATGCTTGCCACTCAAAAAAAAATTAAAAAATGCCCAAGGTTCTCAGGAAAAACCCAAGAAGAGGAGAGGTGCCATCTGGACTGACGAAAGGAGGGAGAGAAATTGATCAAGAATGAAGGAGATGTGGGAGAGGAGGAAATGAGAGGAGAAGAAGGGAGCAACCAGTTGAACCAAACGTAGTCCACAGTAGCTCATACGCAAAAAAAATGTAATAACAAAGTGATATTAATACCGTAAATATAATAAAACTATTTTTATTCCTAATTTTCAATAGTATATGATCATTCTCCGAAGATATTTCTCGGACTATTATCAACGATTTTTTTTTAAATACAAGTACTTTCAACCACTAGTAATTGTTGGTTATAATAGTTCTGGTGTAATAAGAACTTAATATAACAATTTAAAACTAAATATATGAGGTATTTGTAACATGCAAGAATCGTCGTAAAATAAATATTTTATAATGGAAAACCGAACTATAAAACTAATAGTACAACAATACAATACAATATCCAAGAAAAGAAAGAATGGGGACCGGGAAAGACAAAAATCAGACAACGTTGACTCAAGGAACACCAGTAATAATGTTTTCAATTGTATTTAAAAAATATTAACGATGGTAATACTCGTTGGAAACTCTTTGATGATGAATCGTTGGAAACGTTGGATCACTATATGATGATGATAGTGATGATGATGATGATGATGATGATATTAATAATAATAATAAGCACTATTTTCATTATTATTATTATTAGTATTATTTTATACGTAATAACAATAATACGTAATAGTAATAGTAATTATTATTAAAAATTATTTCAACAATATTGGTAGTTGTAGTGGTAGTAGTAACAGAAATAGGTTAGTAGCTCGAACCACATTATAGCTAATGTTTATTGAATGCTGCTTCTCTTAGAGTTTCCACTGAAACGTATCAGTTACATATAGGAATTTTGTCTGCTGACAGAGTAGCGTCGATAACGTTTCAGCTTGAATGAAATAGCTGTGGCGTCTTTCGAACAATGGGGGTTCCAATTTAATCGATAGGGAATCGCCCTGAATAATAAATCTTCCGGCTTACGCACAAAGCGCTGCAACGCTGAAATTCCTACAGCGTACGTCAGCTAAACCGACAGTTAAATAACGGCTCCAATTAAGCTAGCTTAATTTCGGATTTTTCAAATTAATTTCTTTTTGTTGTCTTCTTGCATTTTATTGGTAATAAATGTCCAAAAACCGTACAGTCTAAGCTACGTCTAATTAGTGTCAGTCACTTTAATTTTCTTTTTACAGATCTATCGTTGAAACAAATTAATGATAATGTAAAATATTTATATTAGCTTGGCTCATTATGTGATGTAGTTGTAGCTGTAGTTTTCTGTATAATGAATTTCAATAAAGTGAACACTGTTTGAAAATAAGATCTCACTTGACAGCATACGAAATTATATGCTGATTAAAACTAAACTAGAAATTCAAAGTATTAAATATAGACAAACTATTATCTAAAGACGTGTAAAGCCCATTAGGGAAAGTTATAAATCCTGGTTTATTCTGGATTATTAATAATAAACTGACAACAACGAAAAGTGGAAATAATTTGTACTGATGGTAATTCTACCACAACGAGGGTCGATTTGGATTTATAGGTGCAAATAAATTAACAAGCAGTAGTTTCGCTTAACCTCAATAGCAAATTGACTCAGTAAATTCGTTTTGACGATGTTTTCGAATGTTGTTTTTGCGTTTAGTTTCCAATTAAATATAATTAAATTGCAATGCTATGATGGAAACCAGTTATTTCTTTACTAATGGCATTGAAACGCGTTGGACGATTCGTTAAAATGTTTTAAATTGAACAAATACGTTGATATTATTTTTTTGCAACAGCGGAATTTTATGTTTTTTACAACTTTATTTATTACATATTTAGTACACGTGAATTATTTCTTCATAATATTTTCAATTTAATAAATGCAATATTGACTATATAAGTAGGCCTGTACACAATTACTCATCTAATTATAAACGTTAAGAAGAAACGGTATTTTATATTTTTAACAAGAACATATTTGTTATTTTGCGTAGACATGGGGGCGGGCTACTAATCCAGTGATCCCGGATTCGATTCTTGGGCGCACCATAAAATCAAGGTGTGTTTTACTCAGCCCACAGGCCGTCTCAGCCTTCGGAAATAGGGACCTTTGCATAACAGCCTGGTCTTATAATGGAGGGGGGATGAAGCTTACTAATGGCTACACTATCCTCCTTGTATGCCGAACGGCTCTCATAACCCAGCCTAACCTGCCTAAATCCTAAGCTGTTTAGGGTGGTAAAAATGGAGCCCTTATTATTTAATTTTTCATTTATTTGTATAATCACTGTTTCGGCAGTTTTGATTAATGTCATCTTCAAAAATATAATTTAGAAATAATACAGAAGCGATACTTACAGTATGACTCTGATGACAGTTATTTAAACTGTCAAAACACATAAGCAAAAAAAGTATTCCTTTTGAAAAATATTAAATATTTTCGGTTTTTTGTGTGTTTAATTACTCACACTATCCTTGCTATTTAATATTAACAATAAATTATGTTTTATATTTTAAACAAGAACATATTTTTTATTTCTTGTTCCAATTTTCAACCGTTTATTTGACTTTACTGTCGTCATCAGAAATAAAAATGTGAAAGACTCTGTCGATGCATTGAAATAAATGAACAGAAAACTCTACTCTTGTTCAAAACATAAATTACTGTATATAAGAACGAAGTATATAGTATTACTGTTACAAATTGTACAGTATAAGTTATATATATATGTGTGTGTGTGTGTGTGTGTGTGCGCGCGCGCGCGTGTGCGTGTATTATATTTTTGTAAATGGGTGAGTGTGCACGCTTCCATGTGTGTATCTGTCTATGTAAACACATCAGCAAAGTGATTGAAATTTTTTTTTACCTTATAGGTCTACCTCAACATTTTAACATTTGTCCTTATAGTTTGGCAGTGTTGCGTCTACAATGATAGGCTATAATCCTCTAGCAGCAGTATTACTGTGACAGGACTAAACAAGCAGTAATGGGATCTGTTAAAATACTTCGTTACGAGTACTTCAGCTTGACAAGAGTTTTATGTTTAAATGTGCATTTGTCACTCTAGTTATAACGATAGTTAGTTGATTTGAACAGTGTAGCATGACAGATAATCCACACAAATACATTACTCAATGATCATTAATAAAGCTCTAATATATGGAATATCCAGATGAGAATTAATTAAAATGCACTGTTTAATAACATATTCACAAGAAAGGTTGAATAAAGAAAATTTCTGCAAATAATATAATATAATACAAATTTAAAAACCCAGAAGACTAAAAATAATAATAACAAAATTACCCAGGTAAGATAGAAGCAGGCAATTAATATACCCCGTCAAAGAAACCAGACCAGAAAAAACAAAGCTACTGAAGAAAGAAGAAAAAAGAACAAACTAAATCTAATGAAGAAAGAAGAACTAATTAAAACTACTACTACTGAAGAGTGAAGAAAGAAGAACAATCAAAGCTACTGAAGAAAGAGGAAAGAAGAACAAACTAAATCTAATGAAGAAAGAAGAACTAATTAAAACTACTACTACAGAAGAAGGAAGAAAGAAGAACAAACAAAGCTACTGAAGACAGAAGAAAGAAGAATAAATAAAACTACTATTACTGAAGAAAGAAGAAAGAAGATTAATTAAAACTAGAGAAGAAGGAAGACTAATTAAAACTACTACTACTGAAGAAAGAAGAATAACCAAAACTACCACTACTGAAGAAAGAAGAAAGAAGAATAATTAAAACTACTATTACTGAAGAAAGAAGAAAGAAGAACAATCAAAGCAACTGAAGACAGAAGAAAGAAGACTAATAAAAACTACTATTACTGAAGAAAGAAGAATAATCCAAAACCAAAACTACTACTACTGAAGAAGGAAGAAGGAAGAATAACCCTAAACAAAAACTACAGAAGAAAGAAGAAAGAAGAATAAACCAAATTTACTGAAGACAGAAGAAAGAAGAATAACTCAAAACCAAAACTACTGAAGAAAGAAGAAACAAGACTAATTAAAACTAAAGAAGAAAGAAGACTAATCAAAACTAAATCTACTGAAGAAGGAAGAATAAAGAAGAACCAAACTCAAAGAAGAAAGAAGAATAATAAAATTAAGAACTACAGAAGAAAGAAGAAAGAAGGATAATCCAAAACTACAGAAGAAGGAAGAATAACCAAACTCAAAGAAGAAAGAAGAATAATTAAGACGACCCATATAAAACAAAAACCCCATAGGGAAAGAACCCCCAAAAAACCCCAAAATCAATGAATGCCCAAAGAGAAAGTATAACACCCTAAAAAACCATATCACTGTAAAACTGACGAAAACTAAAAGTGTTAGTAGTATTAAATATTAGTGCATTCAAAAAGTTATTATTTAGTTTGTATAGACAAGTCTTCACAGTTCCCCCATGGTTGAATATTTCATATTAAAATCTAGAAAAAGACTAGTAAATATATTGATAATTCACCATAGACAAGTGCAAGTGATCAAATTATAAATAATAAACTTTAAAAGGGTGCATGAGTTGCAGTACATAGTAACAAACTTTAAGTTTTGTGAACAGTGCCTACTTTGATAATGAAGTAGTAATATTACTAAATAAAAGCTACTAAAGCGATATGAACTAAAGCATAGAATGGAATATAACTCAGGTAGCTAGGGGTATACTTTAAGAGGGGGTATAAATTTTATAAATGGGGAATTACAGAACAAACTGTTTATGATGAAGTTTATAGAAGGTGTTAACAATTATATATGGAACCAGGATGTTAGGTTCCTATTACATATAACATTTAGATAAATAAGGGTTAGTCATAAGAAATATTAGTATTATAATTGTTATTTTATTGTTCAGTTTAATTTAGGAATGCACTGTCTAAAAATAGATATTCCAATGTTGTAGAAATACTCTTTATTATGTTATTAGGTAATATACTAAGCAATGTTATTCAGAACACTAGTTGTGATATAGAGAGATGTTATATGTTAATTATATAATCAATAATTTATGTTATACCAGTCAGAGAAGGATATAAAATAGCTACATTAATAAAACATTTGGAAATTAGCCACACATCAGATCTAGGCCAAAGAATAAATTTAAACTGCAGAATAATTAACAAACCTAGGATTATAAACCATATAAAATGACAATATTCAGGCAAAATAAACTCAACATATCAAATACTATGTAAATAAGGCTTTCTAAAGATATGGTCATTATATGAGTAAAATTATTTAATTGTCTAATAAAATACCATTAAAACTGAAATAGATTAACTGACACTATCCTAGGGGAAGTCATATACAATTGAATTATATTAAGAAACCATCATTAGTATACTAAATTGCAATAAAATAAGTGAGAATTGATAATTATACAAATTTCAGATTTCATAGAATAATAATTATATTAGGGAAAATGGCTATTATTTACATAGAAGACAGGAAGTATAATTTTAGGCCTACCTCCCAAAAAATTATAAGAAATATAATTTTCAGATAAAACTTTGTAATACTAACTTAATTACTATCAAAATAAGTAGAATAGAATAGTGAAAACGAATATGTATTTTATATTTCAAACAGTTAACTAATAACGAATTTATTTTATGAACATAAAGTACATTTTTAAAGTGTATCGGAAGTTATGGCAAATTTAAACAATGTATGAGATATATTATATAGGCTAAGACTTTCATGAGAAGAAGGAAATACAGACAGTTCATTATTATGCGTTAACGAGTGCACTTAAAGTAACCTTTCGCCAGATATAACCTTTAATGGCGTTTATGTTATAAACCGTATTTCAGTGAAATTTTTGAAAATAATTATTTTAAACTATTTATAGATTGTGAAGTGGTGAAAGTGACCTATGAACACAGTAACACTAATAAACTGAACCACACATAACTAAATAAGCAGAATAACACTGATATTACACCAAATACAGACCGATATTTCGAGGTTAAAAACGACACACATAAACACAACGAGATATATCCAGTGACAACATTTTACACCAAGTGAACTATTCCATCATACACCAGTGACATTTAAATATATCCTGGACGATCGTATACAATTGCTGAGAGCATTTACTCGAAGAAAGGACATCTTTATTACAACAAAAACTTCATCAACGCTGGAGGCTTCCTTGCGCATGCGTCAGTCAACCATTTTGGTCCGGTCCGCTGCAGTATAGAAACGACATGGCTACTATTGGTTCGAAATCAAATCATATATAAACTTTTAATATTTTTAATCATTATTGTATTGTTAAAATTTAAGGCATTTGATAAGTGTAAGTGTTATACTTTCCTTCCCATAACCTTCTCTGGCTATATATTTTAATAACCGTTTAAAGAACCCTATGTTATAATACCAATATAAATTGTTTATATCGACCGGCCCTGAGCGAGTCGATACTGCATTGTAATATCAATTTTAATCAAACAATTTCATTATTTTTTGTTAATAAACATTCTGTATCGGTAAATTTGGAGTTGATTTTTTATTATAAAAAAGACTTAACAATTAATTAATGAAGAAACCCAACTAACTGAAGGGCGGTATATACGAAACGACAACGTTTCAAAAAGAAGAAGAAGAGAGCCGTCTTTCGTTCAAACTTGGAGTTAACAAGATTATCTTTTCAACAAAATTACTGAAAGAGACACTATTACTAGAATAACCACGATACCATTTCATTTATAATTACAACCGACTAACTCGATTTGTTCCTAAATTTTAAGAACAAGTTACCCAAAAAACATTTTCCAGAAAATTAGAATTTTTTTTTCATAAAATTTTAAATTTTATTTTTATTTTTTCAAATTGCTACAACAGCAATATACACAGATTTTATTTGCAACTACGAAGACTAGGAACATTACCAAATTGACGTTTCCGGAGCGGAACGTCAGAAAACTACACACATACATACATAAAATATTTTGTTACAGGACTTCATTGTATTATTACAACAGTCATATGGCCTTTTGTCTACAGTCAAGCTTAATTAGTTTGTTTACCACTATTATACCGTTTATTTAAGATTTAATATCCCCAGCTGATACAGAACAATTTTCCACGTTGGGGTCTGTAAATTATGGTGTATTGCTCTTATAATGCGGAGTTATGATGTGTAAGCAATTTGTTGTTACCATGATACAACAGTTCCACCACAGTGCGTAACGGTATGTAAGTTATCACTAACCTTTTCTGTAACACCTGGAAAATTTGAATGAACTCTGTCTGTCTACTCTTCCAATGCAGAATATCAAATCTCTGTTTACGGAATACAGGGAATATACAATAGAACAGTGTACCTTTCATAGGATAGTTTGCTCTAGTCTGACATGTTTTCATCGTAGATTACTAAATTATTAGTGAGCTAAGTGTACCCAGAACTGACTCATTTTGTGACTCATTTTGTTACCAGTATGAATGTGTATGGGACATAATCATCTCTACTTCCCTCAAGCATTAGGTCATGTGATATCACCTCTAGAGTTAAACCAGACTCCATTTAACAACCTACAGTGACGAACTGTATGGCACGCAGGGATATTGTTATGTATGTTTAGGCCCACGGTTGATATTGCGCACGACTGGCTGGAGCGCGCCTAGTCAGCATGACATCATCACCGCATTCCAAACGAATGTTATGTAAAGCAGCGAACAACTCCCACTGTTTATGAATGTATTTGTTGTGTAAATACCTGCCGTAATTTACAAATTGAATAAAGTATTTGTTTTATAACTGATTAAATCTAAATTTCGTATATATATCTTAAACTCGCCATTGTCTCGTATATTGAGCAGAATTTAATCTTTTCATGCATGTGTATGTTAGAATTTTATCACAAACCCCTTCTTAAAGGACTGTTAAAGGACAACAATAAGAATAACAACAATAATTAAAGTGTAATAGTGACAACAATAATGTTAAAGATGCAGTTATTTTTTTTTAATTATATATATGTTGACTTGTTGAAGGCTTTAGTTACTAGACTGCATTGTTTTTAAATTCATAAATGTATGCTTTAAACAACTTTTTCGTGTAACTTATATGCATATACTAAAACCTTTAAATTTGTTATTGTGGTCAGTAACTAACAATAGTTCTAGGTTTTACACAACTTCCAACGAATCAGGTTAACAATAAAAAAATCAGAAAATCAGTTTATCACGTAAATATTTTTGGGAACAATAATTACCGTACCAGATACTGACAAACTTGAGATAAGTTTTCTCAAACCTAGTCTACCAAGAACACAATTGTATGTAACATGAACGTTTAACATTATAAAACAATTAGTCAAATGAAAAGATTGCTTTAGAAGTCACTATGGGAGGAAGTTGGTAGGTGTCTGTGTTACCGCGCACGGTGTGCGTACACAGTGTGATGGCAGATGGATAGAAGGTGGAAGCCTCTAAAACAGAGGTTACAGAAAGTACAAATAATTAATCAGTTTTATGTTGTAAATATTGAATATGTATACAATACTAGAACGATGGCAGGTTAGCGTCTGTAGATTTTGGAGTAAATTTATTGTTGAAAGGTATACTATGAGCATTACTATAGTCGTGTTAAGTTTTATTACTTATTATGTTCACTAATGAAAAAGGTGAAAACATTTCACCAGATGGAATTAGAGAGATGTTACTTAATATATTATACGTATATTTAAATTATTTATATTATATGTGACTTTCCCGGGGGTCTACAGTCCGGGATGACCCTTGGCTTCCGCCACCACTCGCCTCCACAGTTTTCTGTCTGTCTGTCTGTCTGTCTGTCTCTCTCTCTCTCTCTCTCTCTCTCTCTCTCTCTCTCTCTCCCTCTCTCCCTCTCTCCTCTCTCTCTCTCTCTCTCTCTCTCTCTCTCTCTCTCTCTGTTGCCACTTTCCTCCAGATTTGTACGCCCATTCTTCTTAAGTCCTCTTCCACCTCATGTATCCATTGTCTTCTGGGTCTGCCCCTTCTTAGTGTTCCTTCCAAGTTTCCATTTAGCACTTGCTTGGATAGTCTCTCGTATGGCATTCTATCCACGTTTCTCAGCCAGCTTATCCGCCTCCCCTTTATGAAGAGTTTTATGTATCTTTTTACTGCAATATTTGATCAATTTCAGCATTTCGAATTCATATTGAGCCGTATACCTTTCTCACTATTTTCCTTTCAAATAGTCTCAACGAATTTATTGACACAGGTGTAAGTGGCTATGCTTCAGCTCCGTAAGTTACGACTGGTCTGATCAACCTTTTGTAGATTTTCATTTTGGTTTTACTAGACGGAAGCTTGTGTGCCCGGTTAATGCTGCCGCCTCGGTCCGAGATAGCTTATTGCAGCTAACTCCTTATTATATGTGACTATAAATTTAATATTTTGCACGTACTATTATTTTTACTACTGCTTTCGAATATTGTGTACTTGAACGTTTTATTCTAATATAAATAATTAGAATATAATATTAGTCTATATATAGGTAAAATTAATATAATGTAATATAATATTAAACGTTTGAAAAATAATTATAAAAACAAATTAATTTTTAGGCTCTTACAATTTTGAGAGATAGGATAGTTTAAATTTTGAGTGGGAAGAATAATAAAAAACCAACATTATTTAACACTACGGCACAATTTAGTGTGACGTTAGTTTCGATTTTGAATGTGCTTTTTCCACACACACAGACTCACACGCGCGCGCGCGCGCGCATAAGGAAACATGCTACCTTAGATACAAAGTGGAGAGAAAAGATAATAAAATAAACATTGTCCTTGCAACGAATTAAACGTTTATCCAAAGTCTGACTTCAACGAAATGAATAGACAGATATTTTCAGGATTGAGAAGTTAAATGCTTAATAATGTTTTATCATGCACATGTACAACATATCGAAGAAACATAAAAGCTAGGAGGGAATATTTTGTTCGTTTAAAGATTTTAGTATGTTTTTTCTGTAAATTAAATTTATTTTTACTTTGCTATTTTAACAACAATCATCATAACCTCCAAACTTATAAGGAACATTAAGAATAATAGATTTACTATATTATTCTAAATACATTTTTGTATTTTAGCTATCTTTTCTTACTTTTTTTCTCTGTTACAGGTAAAAAGTGTTATAACGCAAGTCAACTATTAAAAAAGTAACATGATTTCTTTGAGCGTTTTAATTAGGTAAGATTTTATTTATTTATTGACTTTTACTTAATCTCGTGCATGTGTAAGTGATGGTGGCGCACGAGTACGTACGTTTATATTGCTTACCAACGTATAATTCGGGTGCAGATGAAACTGTCGTATACGCGAATTGTGTTATCGTGTCCACCGCTTAAACGTTGCTATCATAAAATTGTGTGTCTTCTTTTATAATTTACTACTGATTTACTCTAGACTAAAAATACTTCCCTATAACTACGAAGTACTGCTCTATTACTTTCTATTAATCAATCATTGTTTTCAAGAACGCTCATTCACCTGCGAAGAATAAAAGAATATAAACATAAAACACGAAGATTTTTTAGAAAGAAAAAATATCACGATAGCATATTTGTAAATGTAAGTACTTGTTTACAATGCTGCGCTTGTATATGCTTTGTAGGCTATTCATTAGATCCTTCACGTAATTACCACCATACATAATGTATCAATCACATTTCAGTAGAGGGCTAATGCTGTTTTCGTTACGAAATATATTATGCTTCTTTAATATAAGAGCACGGTTACGAGCTGAAATGTTTTTCTAAACGTCTAAATTAAGTTTTGTTAGAAATTTGAAAGATAATTATATATAATGAATCTTGGCATCATTGGAAATACATTGGACAGTGAGTGCTATAAAAAGATAACATGGATCTACACCAACAACCAACTTCTCCAATAATTAGTAGTAACATTTAAGTTATCACCTACAACTCAGAGACGTAGATTTAAAGTTATATTTGTATGTATGTGCATGCAAATTGTACAGAGTTAAGAAGTCTGTGCGACTTTTTTGAAGGATTTGTTAGTTAAAATACTACATACTTGATTCCATGAGCCAACTTTACTATTTAATATTACATTAAGTTTGTAAAATAATGAATACATCATATTGAGAATCTGAACATGTTAACTTATTTCTTTACCACCTCACATTTTTTAAGCGTAAACTACTTCAGTAACTACTTATTTGGGCTAAAGACAATTTTGTTTTATCCAACACAATGTAAGGACAACCGTTCTCAATTCAGTTCCACATATTCTCCAATAACCTTCATTTTATAAAGCGCACATGTCTACATTACAACTTTACTTTTTAGTTATAGCCTACATATTTTTGGAAATGCTTACGTCACGTAGTATAAATAAACAGACGTTTATATTCACTAGTCATCAATAATTTTGAAAACTAATTGCGTGCTTGGGTTGTGTTTTGCCCGTGTCAATCTTTCAACAAATTATAACTTACTTTATCATAATACTATCAGAGTTTGTAGGTCAGTACAGTACTGATGTTGTATATTATAACTGAAATAATATTGAAAAATAAAAATAATTTCTGTATGCAAACCTTAATTATTGTGCAATCCTGCAATAGTTCATAAAATGCCAGTTTGCTCATTTTGCCCCTTTATCACTCTCTCTCTCTCTCTTAACATTTCCTTTCTCGTATTCTGTATATAATTAAAAATAATTGTATATAATAGAACACAATTAAAAATAACTGAATTCGCTATTAACAGTATAAGCATACGAATGTGAAAAAACTTGGAATTTATGCTTCAGCAGTTCTCAGTCTTTTATATTTCTTAGTAAGCTGACGAATAATATATAATATAATATTCAGAAAATATATTCAGAAAATTTTATTTACATTACTACAAGATTTAAAGTACATGTGGACATACTGCGTCTAGCTACTCTAAACAAAATGTCAAATCAGCTTTGGCTTGAATAAAATTTAATATTTTCTGATACAAGGTCACAGTTATAGAACGTCAACAAAGAATTGTGTAAAGAATGTTTGTCTATAGACCTACATATTATTCCAAATACACATTGTTGCAGTCTACAAGAATAAAATATGATTCATTCATTAAGATTATTATTACTATAATAATAATTATTATTATTGTTGATGTTGTTGCTGTTGTTTTTGTTGTTGTTGTTGTTGTTATTGTTTTTATACCCTAATCTATTAAACACACACACACACACACACACACACACACACGCACACACGCGCGCGTTTTACATAAAACAAGTTACTTTAGAGAATTTTCAAATATTATTTATTATATTTTTAAAAACAAATTAAGCAATACATTTAAAATGAATTGTATGTTACATTAACGGAATTTTTACTTTAAATATTATTGTCAAATAATAATTTTATATAGGCCTAATTCATTATTTTATATAAGGAGACTTTATTGAATGGTTTATTGTTTCCGCAAATAATCATAATAATATTTCTCATTTAGCACCTTTAATTAATCAGATTTCATTGCTAAATTATAGAGGAATTCGTCCTTTTTCTAAAATCAGTAATTGTAGTAACAGTAGTCCCTTGTTAAATCAACACTCAACCATGTTCAAGGCTACATCTTTAAATTAAGTCATAACAGAAATAATGGCAATAAAGTGACTAGCATTTTGCTTAGTAAATATGAAACGGATTGTTCCTAAGTATGTTCAGATAACGAGACGTGAATTGGATTTTCGTAAATTTGTTACGATAACTTATTATATAAATATAAGAAGGTTGGCCAGCGAGCAAGAAACCTTTCCGATTGCCTGTTGATACAAGTGAGTGTTCTCTGAGTCTTACTGTCTCTGGTAGTGAGATGTGCAACTTCAGGTCAGACGGGATAGGACTATTTAAACACACTATTGTTTGTACTTTTGTGAGACGGGTTACTTCCTCTACCACTGTTTCCTTTTTATATTATTGTCAGTGTACGTGCTGCATACTTTTATTTAATTTGACTAAACTTATCACAATTCTTTCGAAAGGCTTCTGGTACACATTATGCAGAGTATACTTTTAATAGAGTGTAGTCGAACATGTTTTACCTTGTCATGAAGCTGGCAGTAGATTAGGTAGAAAGTCGTCACATATAATAATTTGACTAGTCCAGTACTTATTTACAAATTAAGTTCACTGACTCTGACATTTGGAATTCTATATATGCAATTTTAATTCACACGCTATAAACTATTACAGTATTCAAGATACATACAGTATTAGTTAATTTTTATCTATCAACAGTATTGTTGATAACAATTCAGTTCAGTACTTAATTAATCAAGTTTGATTATTAAAAAGCCCTATATATAACTGAATAATCACACCTCACGTTCTGGTAGAAGGAAGTGGAAAAACCTTTGCTGTAGCCGAAAATGTTTTAATTACATAAATACATTTATTAGTAATTTTTTTAAGAGTTAGGTAAAGCAGAAGTACCACAACAACAACAACAACAACTACTACTACTACTACTACTACTACTACTACTACTACTACTACTAACATCACCGCCGCCTCCACCAGCACCACTATTACTACCACCACTAGCATTACTGCTAATACTGCTACACAAGTACCATCACGAGTATTATTTGAGTTCCTATACCACATTTTCTATCAGAATATCATCACCAGTAACATATCAGACTTTCTCGTACACTTGTCAGTAATCACTACTAGTAGACTACTTCAACTGTAATTAATACATCTACTATCATTGGAAACTACCAATGACAGTACTACTGTACCAGCACAAGCATACTACATATTATGAATCCTAGTACAAGTGCCACTAGCACCACATTGCATTTTAGTAAACTGGTTGCGATAAATTACTGTATAAACATAAGTAGGATTAAACCATTAAACCAAAACCACTACCATCATCACATTATCGGCTCCACAACTATCATGTCTAACTTACTTCGAGGTAAAATTATACCTTTCATAATTGTATAAGATTAATAGATTATACTTATAATAAGTTAATTGCTTTTTATAATCAAAGATCAAACTAATGATAATGTGATGTATTTACAACATACACACACTTGTTTACTAATGGTACCTATAATCTCAATTTTCCGTAGTATTGTATTTATAGTTCATAGCCTAAGGTACCATACATACGATTTGCAATAAAATGTTTTGTATATTAAAACAGTATATTAAAACGTACGTATCAAGTTCATTAATCAAAGTCCACGAATTCGTTTTGTAAATAGTGACTGTTTTAATATATTCTGACCGCAAGTGTGCAGTGTATGACCTAATGATGGTCTGTGACCGAAATCGATCGTTTTTAATAATGTGAGTAATAACAAATTTGATTGCAAATCGTATGTATGGTAGCTTTAGGCTACGAACAATAAATACAATTCAATAGAAAATTGAAAAAACAAAGATCAGACGTTTTATAATTTTAACCAAAACCGAACTTTCAGTTTAATCCTTGTGACGTGAGAATTATAAATCGTCGTTATTTTAATCATTCGAGCTTTTTACGCATTTGATTACAAAACAAATAACGGTATAATTTTAAAAACAAGTTTTAGTTTTAAGAAGATGTATTTTACAAAGGCGATAACATACGGAGTTATTATGATTAAAGTTACAGTGAACGTTCTTTGGTCGTGATCAGTGATTAACATGAACTTTGTGACGGCTACGCCAATGGTGGCTGCTGCCAGTGACGTAACGTACTAGGTCCTAGAGTCTGTTCGGGGTCCATAGGAGGAAACAACTGCCAGTAGCAATCAAGGCGTAAACGAGTCGGTTGAAAGAGATTACGGTACCCGCGGCATAATAGTCCGGAAAGGTATATGCCTGTATGGATGAATATCAATTGTTTGTTAGCATCAAATTCTTACTACCATAATTTCTTGTTCCGTTAATTGAATCTTTTGTATTATATAACCTCCAAGTATTTAGATGTATGGTACACACTACCTGTGTTTACATTACCATATAAAATAATCGATGGTCGGTAGTGAGCTAAAATATTGGTTTGCAACACGTACTGCCTACAAACATTTTCGCTGCAACAGATTTATAGGTATTAAGGGGTGTAGGAGCGTACGGTCCGCTTTGAAACGTGAGATGTATGTGTTTACCGCTTACACGTGTAGTTTACGGGACAACACTCGTTGCAACAAATAACGGGTCGATTTATGGTCCGTTCATGTTCGTAACTCCACGTTACCTTTAAATAGATTTAAAACATCGTTTGTCATAGCACGTTTAGATTTTGCGTTCCATTAGTGATTTTTTTTAAATATGTTTTCTACAGATTGTAATACATTTCTTTTAATATGTGTTTTTCTTTTATTGGCTTACTCAGTCCTCTTCTTCTTTTTCTTCTTCTTCGTTGCGAAGTGACGACTACCAACTTTTTTTTCGTGTTACCAGAATTGTGTGTTACACAGACAATAGAGTAAAACAAAATGAGATAAATGAACAAATACTGTATAGATTACTTAGAGCAATGTTTTGTCTACTAAAACAAAGCAATAAAGAATATTCAGAAGTCACTTACATAAAACGTTTTATTTATCCTCCTAAATAATTTCTGGTTAATTTTGAGGAAAAATATGGTTCAATTTTTTCTTAAAATTTAGTATACACGCAGTGCAGCTGTTCTTCAATTAGTCTTACGATTTTACGATTTAGGTTTTCTTGTGCAGTATTGTAGTATGTCTTTTGATGTACCTATAGTGACAATGTCCTTTATTCAAAATAGTCCATTATTGTCTTTTACAAACAATTCTGTACGACTTCTTTAATTTTAACACATTCTTCTAATATAGCATTGTGGTCAAACATTTCACCTTTCAACGTGGCTTTTAAGTGTCGGCGAAGACACCTCAGTAACGGAAACATACAGGAACCAAATTTTAAGTAACACGCAATCATTATCAGTGTCAAATTTATCAGCACCCTTCTCACTTTAACGGTTTTTAATTTGCACTGTTTTGGGCCGAACCAGAAACAAAATTAGTATAACAAAATGTTTCGTGCCAACGGATATTTTATAGATAAAACTTTCCGGGTTAACCGCACAAACTGTAAAATAGAAGAAACGATCCGGACCTGAGCCATATTTTGTGTTAACAGTTTTTTGTTACACGTTTTTCACTGTATACGTGCATATCGATATGAATGTGCGTGCTAATGTGTAAGTGTGAGAGTGCGCACGCATGTAAACCTTAATATGTAAAGAAAGGTGATGATAGTAAATCTGTTGCAGATAGATCAAAATATATAGCCTACAGATGTTTTTGACCGCAGAATATAAATGTGAACATATGAAGAATGTCAGTGATGTCGATGAAACATTACGTAATTTCATCTATCTGCTGCGTAAAGCAGTGTTAATCACAGGTCAATAATGCGATGTGCATTCGAAATTACATTGTGTCAGAATAGATTAATGGTATGATATTTAATCAAGGGCATCTTATGACGTTTGATGTTGAAGAGTATTAAGTAGAAAACAGTTAGTTCAGTGGTAAGAAAAGTTTTTAAAATAGAGAATAAATGTATTTTTAAAAAAGGAATTAAAAATAATGGTTCATGAAAAATTATAAACAATTCAAACTCTAAGAAACAATGCAGAAATATGGAAGGATATCTAATTAATTATACATAAGTATACACAGGTAATCTGTTTAAAGGAAGCGAATGTTTATTCCACATAGTAGGCTTTTAATGGTGGCTCAGGGGTAGGGTCAACAGAAAACGCTCCAGTGTTTGGTAACACCAGTTTAGAAACTGTTAGAACAGAAGTGTTGATCGCTTCAGGTAAACTTTACGGGTGAAGAACATTAATCTCCTCCAACCCAACAGACCGACTTCTCCACTGGGATTACAAGATTATATTCACGCTGCTGACAACAGTCTGTGCTAACTATAGTGTCAATTGTCTATGTCTTCCTTCAGTAACTCCCTCAATCCCTTGCCCTGTCACACTCACTCACTCTCTCTCTCTCTCTCTCTCTCTCTCTCTCTCTCTCTCTCTCTCTCTCTCTCTCTCTCTCTCTCTCTCTCTATCTATCTATATACACATACACACTCACACACCTATGTATCTATCTATCTATATATCTATCTATCTATCTATCTATCCATCCATCAATCTACTTATTAATCTTTCAGTTTCTTCATTCCTACCTGTTTACATTTTTAGTATTGCAGTACTCCATTATATGATGTATGGCAATCAGCCTAATTAAGTAATACGCTACACCTGATACTTAAGTTGTCTAAAATTTGCAAAATATAAAGGCCGTTCACTATTAATAATATATAATATAATATTGTTAAAATTTAATATAACTTATATTATTAATAATTTATTGCTCTTTAATTTTCAAGAAATATATAACAATATTTAACATGTGCGTTATTATCAATTCAGTTTTCTTGCCTTTTTCATATTGTCTTCTTTTCTTATTCCAACATTGAAATTTAGTGTTGGCTATCAGTATTGTAAGACTATGCGACAGACTATAGTTTTTTTACTTGAGTTGTACGCGCTTTAGTATTTTATATACAATCTGTCACATTTTTCAGCATTTGATTGCGCTTTGCAAACTTTTACTAACACATTTGACTTTTGTCCTCAAATATGCCTAAATACCTAACGTTTATCACAATTCTTCGAAATATTCATTATCACTTTAGTCTATAATGGTTATGATTTATAGCAAGAGACGTTTTAATACTAGTTAAGGTAGCAACCTATTTAAATCGACGTGGCCTAATAAATATGTCTCACACAATTCGGCAAGTGTTCCAAGATAGTAATATAAATTTTTTCTCTGGGCACTCTGCAGTTACCTCTCAGCAATTCTTTCTCTGTTAACAATTGCAGTGCAATAAATACTAAGGTCTCAACATCATAAACCTGTATGGAAAGTTTGAACACAATCGTATTTAGGCTATAAAGATGTTAGGTATGATTGAGCTGTAATAAGCATTCAGTATGACCGTAAGCCTTTTTGCAGATGGTATCAACGTCTGCACGCACACTCTTAAAGTTAAAGGTTGTAAACTCTTTGAACGCAATATTGCAATCACTAATAACTTTTCTTTAAAGAATTAATAACTTTAAAGTATTAACTTAAAGTATTAATTTAACTTATTAACTATAAAGTATTTTCAACACGTTCCGTTATTAACTAATTTTTATTTAATTCGTTTTATTCATTGGCCATCTAATTTATTTAGGTCGTCGAGCTGAGATCTACAACGTCATGTTACACTAGAGGTGTATTCTAACTTCTATCGACTTGATACAACAGCTTCCAGAGTCCTTCATGCAAGTAAATGTTAAAAAATCCTAAATTTAGCGGCATTATTTTTTACAAATAGTATTAAAACTAGTAGTAATTAAATTGGCATAAAGCTTTGAATTTATAAGTGCAAGAATTCAATGTGAAATGTCGGCCTTAACATTTTGATAGCATTAGTTAGGTACTTTATTCGTGTTAGAAATAAAGAATATAAATCCTATTACAAAAGGTAGTAAATGTTTATATAAAATGTGGTAATTACGTTATTGATAAACTAATAACACAACTATTTGCAACAGTTATTTCTACAACCGTTTCTGAATATGACTCAAAATTGCACAACAAATTTTCTGTCTTTTCTTACAATAAAATATTAAACAATAGGGTAGTGGACGCAAGTATTAACATTAGCTAACAGAAACAAACACTCATCTGTAAACTGATGTAAACTGACAGTCAATGAGTTTTTATAAGTTCTTGATACTGGATGGTAACAATTTGGAATATTGCAATATAAGCCTACTATGTAACATTAATATTATCTGTTATTATACATAATGGTACATAATGGTGTTATTAACTTTAAATTGTTTCTCAACTGCACATTTGGCTCTTAAACAGCCTCACTTTTTAACTTATGTTTACCTGGCCTTTTAATAATATAAGTTTATGTAATTATTTCCTCAAATTATTTATAACCAACGAAATATTTAACAATTTACGTATATGTATGTTCTGGAAATATTAGAGTTACGTACAAGAAAATGAACTATTCCCTTTACAGTTATTATTTTTAAAAAAATTTAACTTTTGGAAAAAGATTATTTTGACCTTATTAACTTCTACTTAATATTTTTTTAATATGATGTACTGTAGGATACATGTCCTTTAATAAACTAAAACTGTTTGTTATAAATTATAATTACGAATTTTTAAGTATAATTTTATCATTTAGTGTTTTCGATTTTATTTTTCATTAAGGTATGCTCCATTACAGTTTAGTAGTACAGCATGATATGTTTTACTTGTTTGAATTATAATGTTTTATGTACATTCACATCAGATAATAAAAAATACGTAATATGGAACATTGCTACAATGCTCATGTGTCACTGCTACACTATTTACAATAAAAGAAACTCACTAAAATTGTATTGCATCCACAAATGTTGTGAATTTTAGATTTGTCTTTATAAAGTCTACTTTTGAAGGTGGCGTGGCGAACTTTCTTTTTTTGTTACAGTACTGATTACGTAATGTCTCTGACTGTTTAACATCATACTCTTATTTATGATGTGATCTACTGTTTGTTCTCTTGCAATACATTAGCATACTGGGTTGTTTATTATTTCAAAACGGTGGAAG
Source organism: Magicicada septendecula (assembly GCA_034769895.1). Lineage (NCBI taxonomy): Eukaryota > Metazoa > Arthropoda > Insecta > Hemiptera > Cicadidae > Magicicada > Magicicada septendecula. The sequence goes on along the minus strand of CM068367.1, from coordinate 543,696,587 downwards.
TAAGATCCAGTTATTTTCATGTCCACTGACTACTACCTTAAAGTAAGGAGTCATTTTCATTTTGATTTTCATATGCCTTTGGGTTAGGAAAGAAAATTTTATTTATTGTTTTTGTCCATTCTTTTTCTCATTTGTGTATATAGTTTTGAAGGTTATTTCTATATCGCTGCAGTTTTGTGTATTTTGTCAAAAGAGATCGCAAATGCATTATTCCGTGCCCCCGTTTTGTTAGTTGGTCTTTCACTTAGTTAAAATAAAGTTTTCCATAAGTCTTGACAGCTTTTTTCTCGAGTTGTTACTTTTGAGCACTGTAATGCCTTTCCTTATTTCTTCTATAAGGTAGTCATGATTTATGGAAATCTTAATTGAGTCTACTGTTATTCTCCTGTTCATATGCTTTCTTAGGGGTTCTCTTAGTATTATGTGTAAACTTCTAATTAATACAGTTATTTGTGCCCCCGGATTAATGCTTCTTTAATAAATTCACACACACACACACACACACACACTTGCGATCTTCAAACAACGTTTAAAGTCGTTTTTCGCATCCGAGATTCCCAACTTGATAGTATTTCCAATCATCATACTTCAGATTTCTCTGTGCCACTGCATTCCTTATGCCTTCCATTCAAATCTGTCGCGGCCTGCTTCTTCTTCTTTTTTTTCAGGGATTTTAAGAAATTCTAGTAATTTCTTAGGGCTCTATCATTACCCATACCGCACACATGCCATTACCGTCTTAATTTTTACCATCAATTGTGTCATTTATATTGGTACATATATTCATTCTTTCCCTTATTTCTACACGTCCCTACATTATACAACTTACTTGGTACATATATCCATTCTTTCCCTTATTTCGACACGTCCCTACATTATACAACTTACTTTTGTTAATTTACAAGTAATTAGAATAACAACGGATTCCGATGTTTAATGAGCACGAAAACAATATGTGTTATTGTTGAGTCTGCCTACTCTAATTGCACTATTACAATAATTTAAACCTTATAAAAGAAATTTAAAGTACTATGCTTAAAAAATGGGTAAACATACGGAGGCTCAATATTTGTTCTTTAAAAATAAAAAAATATCATATTGTCCGCACAAGAGGACTGAGGAACATCATAAATCTTTGTTCTAATTATAAGTTATAATTTTTCAAAATGTTTTCTCAAATTCACATTCCCGGTTCTTAGATAATTATGTAACATACACACACACACACACACATACAAATTAATTATACAAATATATTAATTATATATTTCAGTTGCGTATGTGTACTTTACAAATGTAGCCTATCTCGGTCATTATCAAACTGTGGAAGGAATATATAAAATTCAACATCAAACTCCTATTTGTTTAAATAAGAGAGCTGGCCGTGTTCTATTCCATGTGAACATTATTTGTAAATTAAATATTATGTATCCAACCTATATATAGTCAAATTTAAACTAATAATTTTACCGAGTGAATTGAAGTAGGTCATCACAGTTCAGTTATGACGTCTATAATAACATACGTACTGCGTAAAACCAGAAGCCAGAAAAACTACCCTTTGTAAAGTGTAAATAATTTGGATAATGGTTATCTTCTGAACGTTGAATATAGTTCTATTAAGTTTATTTTATAAATCGTTTCTCTATAAATTCAGTGTCGTTTAATTATATGAAGTTGGAAATGCATTAGTACAATTTGTCGCGGTTGCCGACTGCAACACAGCAGTTCACGTAAAAAGTGTACAGTCACAACCTAATGGGTAAGTTTTTTCTGTTTTAATGTGTTACCTGAGTCCCGGTTACAGACAATCTAGAAAACGACTCTAACTGGTGAGTTAAGCGCACAGTCGATAAACGTTTGTTACCATTAAATTCAGAATTCATTCTCCCCGTCAAGTTTCATACTTGCTTTTTCAGATGTTCGGTATTGTTAAAATTTGTTTAACGTATTTTAGGAAACGTACGTGTGTTTACTAGCAACCTTTCGGACTCAATATATTTTGTTAGTAAATTTTACTTGTTAGCCAGTCGTTTTAAGTATGTATGTTATTACTTGTTCAAAACAGATTAAAAGAATAACTTGACCGCTTCTATTTCTACAATTATTTTGAATTTACGGTTAAACAGGAAAACAGCAAGGAAAGAGAAAATGTTGAATTTCATCTTATCTGAAGCATAGTAGGAAGTACAAAGTATGACATAATGGAGGTCATCTGAACCCTCGGTAAAGATTTTTATTTTATAATGAATGTTAGTAATTGTAGTTCCATCATAAGTTGAGCCAGGAATAAAGCAATTCCGACAAGGCAATGAGTAAATTCCATTCTCAATGTTTACTATGTTTTTTCTTTATTTAAAAAAATTAAATATTTTCAGATTAATATTACTGACTGTCTGGAAAAATCATATTACCTTTCTCTTCTTATTTGAAAATACGTATGATATAAAATTCTAAAGACGATCGACCACCTTATCTTGTGTCAATAAACTTTGGAAGAGGAATTTACCAGTTAGTACCTTAATGCCTTCAAGTTCTCTCCTCAAGCCATATACTTCGTTATAATTATGTGCCTTTCTTTAAAATTTAATATACTTTATCTGCTCATAGTTGCAAATATTTAATAGACACTATAAACATTATATAGAACTTATAAACACGTTCTTCCGGCTGAAAGTTCTGTAGTTTATATTTAAAAGTAACTCGCGTTGCATTTCCGACTTGAAAAGTAACAAGGTTACAAATAAAGTGACAAATAGTAAAATTTCGTAATAAACTGTTGTCCCTTTTATTAGCGCTCACACTGCTACAATGTACGACAGATATAAGAATTCGACACTGATATGGTAATATCAATAGCACGCTACATCACTTTTTCCGCATATAATTATTTTATTTCTGTTTCTATTAACTTTTTATATCTTTTTACGTTTACTTTAATTGCACCCATATTTTAGTTCGCATTCTATCTGAAACATTTTATAATGGTCAAGTTTTAGCATACTCTAAATGCATACTCTTAATTAAAAGATTGTGTTACAACGGAGAATACTTTTCTATGAACAATTTCTTGATTTTAGCAACAAGACAACCTCAGAGAATGAACAAAATTTGCAGATTTATAATTTTGTTATGTATATAATTAGAAACTCAGGTAAAAATTACATAAAAGTTTAAAAAGAGGAAGCTTTGCAATCCGCTTACATGATTTTCATATTCAGGTAAATAAAAAGGTTTCAGCTAGAGACAGAGTATGACTGGAGTATTGATTAAAACCATCAATAGTTTTTGCGACTTGTTGGCGTTGTACTAACTATCCAAACGAAGAAGGATGAACTGTAAAAGGAACGACGTCATTCTATCGAAATCATCTAAGCTTGTTACAGTGAAGTTTTACACAGAAAACTTTAGAGCACAGAATTCTCTTAGCGTCGATAACAAAATAGCAGTGTAGTTAACAGAAAGCTCATCTCGTAGCTTCTGTAGCTTTCGTTCCGATATAGCCAACACAACAATTCCAATAAAATTTTATTTAACAGTGCCCCCGTTAACAAAGGATATACCGGGTTAGGTCGCTGTTTTTCAAATGTTTTTATTTAAACCGTATCCTAAATTCCTGACATAAATACTCCGTCTGAAAAAAACTTTGCTTTCTTAACTATAGGTTCGTAACTTTCTGAAATGGTATGAATATCCTACTATAAATAATACGACTTATAGAAAACAGCTGCTGAAGAAAATAAACATTAAAACAATCGTAATCTAATCGACCTAAATCGATTATCAGTTATTTTATTTTACATTAAAATCGATACAGATTCGATTATTCGTTAATTCTATATTAATAGAATTATTTCGATTGTTATTAATTTACTTAGAAACCTCTGATGATACTGATATTTTTCAGTGAAACGTGTGTCAGGTGTTAAAAAGAATATACGAAATTATACTACTTGCAGAAGAAACAAATTGAAAACATCACAAATTATATATATATATATATATATATATTTATTGTAACGAAACAGAACGTTGTAAAAATAATTATAAATGATAATAATTATGAAACCCTATCCAGGGATGGAACTCAAAACAATGCTCAATAACTAGTTAACAGAAAATATCAAATTTTTAAGATCAGTAAGGAACCAAATATGACTCAACAACATCAGCCTTTGACTTAATTAATATTAACAAGACCTAACCAGACATTACCCAGTAGAATAGGGCAGTAAGCAAATAAAATTAAAGTAAGGACCCTAGTAAGTAACATTCAATGAATAACTGAATAGATCCAATAAAGAGTACAACATTCAATAAAGTAAAATTGTATTAACTGTATTAAACCAAATTGTATTATACCCAAAGGGAGAAAAAAGGACACAAACCCCTTACAGTGCTAGAAATGATCATAAGCACAGAAAAGTGGCATAATAATAATAGTTACACAAACTATAGTTAAAAAGTGTACTATTATTTACAAAGAAGTGTTCAATTATCATTAAAAGTAGTGATGAGTGATTTATCACACAAACAATGGTTAAACAGTGTGCATAAATTAAAATGTTAAACTAAGTAGTATCTTTAGGAGTTCTGTGTTATATTATAAGAGTTTTATGTTTTCAACTAATTAATTTAAATTAATGTATCTCAAAGGGTCAAAGTGTAACTACCATCAACCATTATAAATTGTTTCATCAGATATCTGGAAAACCCACTAAATACTAAGATTTTACAGGACTAAACCAAGACATGTTTAGTACCAAATTATTTGTAATTTTATAATTAATAACTATATAAACATTGTATTAACTATTAGTATATAATGATAAAATAATAAGTTAAAGGCAAATTGTAAAATATAAAGTAATTAAGGGGTATTGGTCATGTAACCCTTGAACTGTGCATAAGTGGCCAATCAGAATTTAAGAAATTTTGGTCAGTTCGATGACAAAAAAGAAGAAATGACACACTTGATTGTTGACCACGAGTGAATACAGTTGAATCGTTCTCGCAGAGTTATTATGTAACAGAATTTTAAATCTCAGGAACCGATTTTGGAAGAAACATTTATAACCACAACAGAAGATACAAAAATTATTAACTAAAATCATATCATCAATGAGGAACAGGCACCAGTAACAAAATATCAAGCGAATAACAAGGAGACGCACAGCTAATTCCACTCGAAGTGTAATGTATAATACAACTTTATAACTGACAATATTAGTAATCCAAAACGAACAATCACTAGTCACATCAATAACTCACACCACAATTAATCACTGGTGGACGTTTCATAAAGTGAAAAACACATTATATAAGAATCAGAGAGTACAAGGAACACATTTATTTAAATTACATTGGAACAAATTCATGCGTTATTGGACGACGAGACGGCCATGATGATGACGTCATTCTAGGACCAGCATGCACTGCACATAGCGAACTAAATATCGCCAGACATTTTCGTTGACCTGAATAATTATTGTCACTCTTTACATTAGATTATAAGCATTAGAATTATTTGTAATGTACTCTATATTGTTTGTGAATAATTAATGGAACCTTTCGTAGCAGTCAAAAGAATTCCCACGTTATATGTTTAATCGATTTTTACTATTCAACCCTGAGATACATATCGATTATTACTAGCGTGTATATCGAATGCAAAATTCTATTAACTTGAATTAAGTTTGCAAAGATTAAACGATAATATTAATAAATCATATCCATGCGTTTTATTTCTTGAAGGTAAGATATAATCAGTATTTGTTCTACACTTACGAAGATTAAGAAGACGTCGAGGAGTCGTTGGAACCCTGGAAACTACAACACCAAAATTAACCTCAATGAATAGGGTTAAGACAAATATCGAAAGTGAACATTGAGAATTATTTGGAAACAACTCGACCGCTATATTTAATTTAGAACAAATTAACTGAAGAATTTAACAAGTCAATTTTAATTTTTAAACAAGAAGGAATAATTCAGTCATTGAAATTATATCTGAAATCACTTCACACAAAACACGCAACATAAATATCAACTGAACAACCGATACACTTAGAGCAAAAAGTTTTCATCATTGAACCAACAACCTTTTACTACAACTTAAATTTTAATAATACCCCGTAACACGTTTAGTAATAATATATAATAAGAATAAATGTATGTTCCTAGTGAAATATTGGAACACATACATAATAAAGCCTTAACATTTCTGCCCAAGCCTTAGGTACCTGTTTCCTAGATTGGGTAGGTAGTAGGATGTACACAAGATTTATGGTACAGTGAATTGATCGTAAGAAGATATTTTTCATTTTCCTTGTCATCATCATCATCATCATCATCATCATCATCGTCGTCGTCGTCGTCGTAGTCGTCATCATGTCCTGTCTTGTTTAGAGAGGTACTTCTGTTCGTCCCTATCTTTCGCTCCAACCATCTAAATTCTAATATTAAGTCTTCCCATATGCTCCTGCACGCGATCTTTTAGTTTAACAATCTGTCATCCTCTGGGTCTTATCCATGAGCCATTGGTACATTATTTGGTTTGTCGGATGTGTTTCTCCTTTCTTTTTGTGCACTCTATGCAGGTGATTGTATTTATTGTAATGAATCTTACAATATCACGGCATCCTTAGATGCTTTGTCAGCCCGCAATCTGTTCATACTATTGTTTAAGGACCGCTTTTTACTATACCTTTAATTTTTAATTTTTTTTTCAAATTTTAACGCGCAGGCACCAAACAAGGCTTTCATCCCAATGCGCATAATTTTGTTTTTTCAAATTATCGGCAAATATTTTTTCTACTTTTTTAAATTATTGATATGAATTTATTGTTATTTTGCTATATCTACAACAAAAAGTAACATTTATACCCATATAACGCAGTTTGTTCAAAGGTATTTTAAAATTTACACTGGCGTTCTGTACTGTGAATTAGTAAAAGTTTATGTATAAAAAAATTAAGTTTGAAAACCTATTACCACTTAAAATAAGTCAGAACGAGACAGCAAAACTTTATGTAAAACGTACATATTACGCACCAACATCAAGTTAACAATTCTAACGTCATTAATGTTAATATCAATTTTATAGTACATACATTAACAATTGTAGATTAACTGTACGTTTAATTTTACAAATACAGTTAAGCCTACATTTGACAGCACCGATTACCTTCTGAACACGTTTCAGAATAGACCTCATTATAACAAGTGTGAAACAAAAATAGGACATCTTCACAGACTTCAGCATCGCTGATGGGGCAGACTAACCGTTGGCAGTAATTAATTAACCTAATGATTAATAACGATCCATCATTATTGGCAGTAATTCTATATTCATGATTCGAACCCATTCCGCCCTCATTAAATGTTACTAAGTAAGCTACTACAAAAACAAAGATTTTCCAGGCGGGTAATACCCAACAATAGGTTTGCAGGAAGGTTTAGAGACGTGTGTCTTCCTGTAAATCCTGTTATAACCAGCTGCGATAAAGAGTGAAGCAAATGCATGAAAACAATACACGGCCTAAGCATTTGCATAAAGCAATTCGTCTTACTTAAGATGGTTATCTTTACTTTGACCTTATCATCACCAACTGGATTACTGTTGAACTACGTACGATGGACAGTAGGTACCCCCTCAACACTATACACACAGGTATTGATTGCAAAATATTATGCATTTATATAGGTCACTGCCGTTTATTGTTTTCTCTTTGGTGCGACTTGGAGCCATTCATTGCCTACATTATTTACTTTGTACACAAACTGACTCTGTGTCAAGAGGATTTTACTAAATAATTACCAGTAGCTTTAGTATTTCAGAATAATACTACGCTTATGAAATAAATAAATTACCAGAACCAAACTGAATTTCAAAACTGTGTACTAAACCATGAATATATTGTAAACGCTGTATTTTTCCTTTTCAATAAAGCAAAACATGTAGTCTATTAGAAATTAGGCGCGCGTCCGTGTGTAGTCAAACATTATTATTTACTTCTCCAAACAACAGCCTTCAATTTGTCTACATGGAAATAAGCGCTTTGCCCTCCATCATTTAGAGCTGTTTTGTTACGTCTGTCCTTAAATCACGTATCTACGTTTCCTGATATCATATTTCTGTCTTCGCCTTCGTTATTTCTCTTAACACTTTACGCAGTTTCGCAGGCAATCATGCAACATAACCTATCTGAGTCCATGCTTTTGGACAAGAACTAAGTTATTTGAATTTTATTTAGTTTTTGTTTCTTCGGTAAACTAATCGTGAACTTGTCACGCTCTTTTGAAACTTCAAATATTTTTTCCAAAATTTTGCGTTAATTTCTCCTATTACCTTATATCCAATCAACAGTAATATATTATAGGGCATTAATATGTTTCCATTGCTATGGATTCATAAGTTCCAACTGATCTAAAAATATATTAGTACAGGTTACTAAGTAATTCGGTTTTCCAAATTCTTACTGCTATGGAGAAAAATGTATTTCTGTATTATAAAACAGTGCACAAGAAAGACACATTTCGTAGGGATAAATAACATCTATGAGCATTTTGTACATGTGTCATTGATCTAAGTGTACTTCGTCTTTCACGTTATTATTACACCCAAATATCATTCAGGCTTATAATTACTGTATTATTTCTAAAACCAGAAATAATATTTTTCACCATTACTTATTCACTTCAGGCTCTTAATATTTCGTTCTGTATTCTTTCAAAAACCCGATACTATAATGTTACACATTCCCTTCCAGTCACTCCATCTTTGTTGACTCATTACTGTACCACCATCACAACCCTATTAACATAAGGTTACTTCCCTTATGTGTGTGTCTTGCCTCTTCGCTAGAGCGTGAGTTTAGTATGAGTCTCTTATTAAACAATTTGTTGTTCAATCAAATATATTGCAACTTACCGTCTGCGGCTTCCAGAAACAACGTCTTCTGGAAGCCGCAGACGGTAAGTTGCAATATATTTGATTGAACAACACGTGGCTTGGTACTAAACATTTGGAATTATTCCTTTTAAACAATTTGTTGTGCTTAAATCCAACGTAAGCTTTCACAGTTTCGATGTCTTTCGCTCTTTCTGTCTCTGTTTATGCATTTACGTTTATATGTCAACCTATAATAAATATATAGTGAATAATATTTTATTAATATGACAATACATAAAAAGTATCATACAAAATTCTGTATGACGTAAATTTGCGTTCATATAAAAGCTCGCATGTGTATTTATGTGTTTGCCAAAGCACATGAACGTATGTTTGTATTTATATAGAAATCACATGTTTTGTTTGCTAGAAGATGTAAACAACATGTCATCAATATGGGCCTAAGGAGACGTAAAAAGCTTTTATCTTCTATAGCACTGAATGTTAACGATATAATATTACATAATAAATTTCGTGATTATTTTCTTTAGGCTATGGAACTGCATTGAACTGCATCATTTACTTCTCCCGAAATTATTGCTTAATATTAGTTTGTAGCTTTCAATTACCTTAAAACTGATTTCTTTTAATACTAATTCGGTCTAAAGGTTTCCTTAATTGAATAATGCAGAATGAAACGCTTAGTCCAGTACACACCTATAGTAGTACTAAATAATAAATTAGAAAAAATAATAAGTAACAAAAGTCCCGTAACAAACGCCCTGTATATATATATATATATATATATATATATATATATATTATAATTATGTTACCTCAAGATATTCTTTTCCTTATTTGGAACATGTTTCGAGAGTTCCTGTTCTCTCATCTTCAGCCTTCGCCATCTTGTTTCTGGTGAAGTATTTGTGTGTTGGCTGCTGGATGTTATTAAGGTAGTTTGTTGGCCTTTGGTCTTTTAAAGTTGTATTATTGTGTGTGGTTGTGGTATATGTTTTTGTATTTTGTGTATTTTCGATGTTGAGTGCTTTGAATATTGTCATGTTTTGTGTTGATTTGTATTTGTTCTGGTATTAGTTTGTTTTGTGTTTTATGTTTGTATATTTGTAAATTTTCCCAAATGTTCATTAAGGTGCCTTTGTGTGGTATATATTTTATTAGTGATGCATTGGTTATGTTTGGGAATTCGTGTCCTGTGTTCTTTGCATGTATGGCTAAATTGGATTTATATATTTCTGTTTTTTTGTATGCGTTTAGATGTTCAAAATACCGTTTTTTCAGCTGTTTTTTTGTTTGTCCTATATGAATGAACACAGACATGAATATATACTTCAATAGACAATGCCAAAAACATAAATTAACACCTAAATACACCAACATAAACACAAATAACAAAAACATGACTGCAGAAAAAACAATAATGCAAGCACAAAGGTTATGGATACAAAACGAAATTAATCAATTATACAGTAAGAAAAATAGCATAACACTAGACATATACAAACTACACTTAGAGTTAACAAGTTTATTACATCCAATGATTTGGATTAATAAATGCAATAACATAGAAAATAAAATAAGATTTGAAAAAAGCAAAAGACTATTACAATCAATAAAAAACTCAACACATTAATACAACAAAACAAAAATCAAGAACAAAAAAACAAAACTAAACACACATTTTACCCTCGAACCATTAACCTTAGCAATACAGAATTTAACAAAAAAGAAAAAGAATATTTAAAAAATATGTCAAGAACTAACATAACTCAAAATGCAAACAAAAATCTAGAAAATTTAATAGTAGAAACAGAATTTGCCATCAACCTAATAAAAGACAATATACCAGAAGAAAAAAGAACAGAAGCAACACATATAATTAAAAAAATAATCACTAGCGAAATGAAAAACAAAGAAAAACAAAAGAAAGACAATAAAACAATAAAAGAAAGTAAAAATAAAGTAAAGAACAATAATTTAATAATAACTAAAGCAGACAAAAGTCAAGCAACAGTAATCATTGATAAAGCAGACTACATTAAAAAAACTGAAGACTTCATCAACAATAATAATTGCATACAACTAAACAAGAAACCAACAGAAAACTATCTTAAACAAACAATAAAACTAATAAAAACAACTAAAAACATTTTCAACATGAAAAATACAGACATATATGTAAATAATAATCCAGAACCACCTAAAATGAATAGCCTAATAAAAATACACAAATTAAACAACCCAATACGTCCATTAATCAACTTCAAAAAAGCTCCTACATACAAAATAGCAAAAATAATAGCACAAAAACTAAAAAATAACCATCTAGCAAATAACCATCATAACATAAAAAATACATACGAATTAATAGACAAACTAAAAACAATAAATATAAATGAAAATACATTTTTCACATCATATGACATCACAAACATGTACACCAACATCCCAATAGAAGAAACAATAGACATAATAATAAACAAATTTAAAGAACAAAATGAAAACAAAGAATATATAACCGAAATAAAAAATAGTCTCCAGTTAATACTAAAACAAAATTACTTTGAATTTAATAACAACATTTATCAACAGCAAGAAGGTTTAGCAATGGGATCACCATTATCAAGCATAATAGCAGAAATATTCCTACAACACATAGCCACAAAAATACAAAATATTATAAAATCACAGGACCCAAATGGCATATGGATAAGATATGTAGACGATGGACTATTTATATCAAATAACAAAAACACAAATGCAGAGAACATACTGAAACAAATTAATAACATACATCCTAAAATACAATTCACAGAAGAAAAAGAAAAACAACAAAATAAACTATTTAGACATAACCATCACAAATACAACAACTACATACAATATGCAATATATAGAAAACCAACTTCCACTAACATCATTATACCTAACCATTCTGACCACCCACCACAACATAAAATGGCAGCATTCTATTCACTAATTAACAGAATGTACAAAATTCCCCTAAACAAACAAGAAACTGACAAAGAAAGAAATATAATATACCAAATAGGTTATGAAAATGGATACAATAAAAATACTGTGAACAAAATAGAAAATAAAATCAAATATAAAATAAAAACTGAACAATTAAGAATCAATCAAAATGAACAACACATAAATAATAACAACAACAACAAATGGGCTACATTCACATACATAAATAGTAAAATGACAAAACTAACAAAACTATTTAAAAACACAGATATAAAAATAGCATACAAAACTAATAAAAATAAATTACAAATTCTAAATAGCTCACACAACAAAGATAATACAACAACTAACGGTATATACAAAATTGAATGCCAAGATTGCAATAAATGTTACATAGGACAAACAAAAAACAGCTGAAAAAACGTTATTTTGAACACCTAAACGCATACAAAAAAACAGAAATATATAAATCCAACTTAGCCGTACATGCAATAAACACAGGACACGAATTCCCAAATATAACCAATGTATCACTAATAAAACATATACCACACAAAGGCACCATAATGAACATTTGGGAAAATTTACAAATATACAAACATAAAACACAAAACAAACTAATACCAGAACAAATACAAATCAACACAAAACATGACACAATATTCAAAGCACTCAACATCGAAAATACACAAAATACAAACACATATATCACAACCACACACAATAATACAACTTTAAAAGACCAAAGGCCAACAAACTACCTTAATAACATCCAGCAGCCAACACACAAATACTTCACCAGAAACAAGATGGCGAAGGCTGAAGATGAGAGAACAGGAACTCTCGAAACATGTTCCAAATAAGGAAAAGAACATCTTGAGGTAACATAATTATAAATTTTAAATACTTTATATATATCAAGAAACGAACTGTAACAGAAAGTGATTGAATATATATATATATATATATATATATATATATATATATAGCTTTGTTTGTAAAAGTGAAAGAAATTATCATTTACACCAATTATAAAATTTTAAATATTAACATTGACATAGGGTGATTCCATTTAACAAATTAAAATCTTAAAAATGTTTTTACAAATGTTTGTGTTGTTTTTGTATTGTTTTCACATAAATAAATCGTTTCTGTAAAGAGTATAACGCCATAAAAACTGTATCCGTCTATATTGATTTCCCGTCACAGTTTGGTGTAAATTTTTCCGTTTGTTTGAAAGCACGAGAAGTTTTATTGTTGACTAAAAACGGCTAGTCGAGTGTTTTCTTAATACTGGATTCTCCTTAGCGGAAAGTATACACAGTTGCTCGGTTCAAGTAAACGTTACTGGCAAAGAACCATTAATCTTCTGTATACTTTTCTCCGGAGATTACGACGTAATCTACGTTAGCTGTCAATATTACGGTTACGTAGAATCTATTAGCCATTTTATCTTACATCATTTCGAAGGTTACATTACTTTACTTTGTTCCTTAATTTACACTTTAATTTGCATGTTTTATTTTTATTTCTCCGTCACCTTTCTGTCCCCTGTCTCTCTTAATCAAAGACATGTCATTAAAAAGGTACAATATTACTTTCTAACTAATAATTCTCTACAATAGTTGATATAATACTTGGACTATATTTAAAATATCTGAAATTATTATAATATTTCTATCTAACTTTGTTATGAACTTTGTTATCTATCTAATTTTAAGATGCAAAAAATTCAGAGATGGTATACATATTAATGTAAACAAAAAATAAGCTCTGACTAAATGTACCTAAATGTCTTCAGTTATTAGTAAGCAAAAACTGAAAATGGTTTTTGCACTTAGTTTTATATAAAGAGATAGAAGAGAGAGAGAGAGAGAGAGAGAGAGAGAGAGAGAGAGAGAGAGAGAGAGAGAGAGAGAGAGAGAGAGAGAGAGAGAGAGAGAGAGAGAGAGAGAGAGCGTGTGTGTGTGTGAGAGGGCGGAGAAGGAGATAAATTTCACTTTATATCGAAAAATCTGGAAATACAGACTAAATCTCTAAGACATATGTCAAATGTGTGTGCGTCTGTATGAGAATTAAAAATATACTTACGGAAGTAACTTATACTATTCAAGAATGTAATACACAACATACAAATACTGCACTTGAATCATCAAGTAAACTTGAATCATCAAGAGTTACTTACAAATAAAAATAATAATAAAAAGAAGAAGAAGGAAAGTATATAAATTAAATATATTTGTAACTGTATACGTACATTACATTGTAATGTATAATTAAATGTTTATTTAAAATAATTCAATTAAAAATATAACTTGGTGTAATTTAATATAACTTAATATATACTGTAGAATACGTAATTGTTTTACGAACATTTTTTAGGCTATTTGCGAGCACTTACACTGAACAACATTATAAAACAATTCAAGAAAGTATATTGGTTATGAACTGAAGAATATACTATTATCGATGGGTACAGAATATACTACAGTATGGAATATACTATTTTTTTATATAAAATATTAACCGTCCTTAATTCTGCTTAAATTTTAGAGAGCTTATACTGGAACATATTGACGTACGTATGTCTCACAAGAAATATATATTTATGCTATAAAAGTGTTAGTTAACATATTGTAAAATTGATCTATATTTAGAAACAAGAATCTGAAAGCTTGCAAACTGCTAAAATCTAACTTTGTTGAGAAAAGTATAAATTATTTTTTTAACACATTAAAAACAAAGAGTTCAGATTATTTATTACATTACTTTATGCATCCTGTATTGTTTTAAATGCATTAAAGTCTTGTATACTATCAATTATATCATTATCATCATCATCATCATCACTATCATGACATAGGCATGGTGCTGCCTGTTCCGCCTTCGAAGATTTAGTTTATGATAACTTTTACCTCTTATAAACGCCTCTGTCGAGGCCTGTATTTTGCTTATCTATTTCATAGTTGTCGTCCAACATTCATACCCATTGGACATTACAGGGACCGCCATAAACTTGCAAAAACTTTAATTTTGTATCTCGACCTACCTTATTTCTAAAAATACGATTGATTGTCCCACAGATCTTCTGGAACTTACATAACTTACCATTCATATCATAATTCTTATCATAGCTAATATATTTCCCCAAAGAGTTAAAATGGCTCACCTGTTCTACAATTTGATCATTCATTTTATTTTTGTTCTTATTGGTTCCTTGCCTCAAAGTTTCATTACTTATGTTTTTGTAGTAGAGATTTTCATATTATATTGTTTCAAAATCTGATGAAGCTTGAAAACAGATTTTGCAAAGCAGATTCTGTGTTTTGAATTACACCAAATCTTTTTAAGCATTTAACGCAGCATTATGACTGCGGTAACCAAGCGATATATATTATATCACTAAAAATATTGACTTCTTTAACTCAAATTTGACTATATTTTTCTTCAGTACATAAACATAATCGAATTTTTATTTTCTTTCATCTGCAAAAACATATAATTAATCTTCCATTAAAATTTTGGTTTATATAAATATACTGTCAATTCAAGACGAAGATAGTCGTGTTGATTCTCATGAGTAGTTACACACATTCTTTAAACTTTGTAGTATAACCGTGAATAATTATTACTTACACATTATCAAGCACTGCTCTGCTTGTCGAGCCTCGAGAGAGTTGTAGCGTCAGAGGTGACCTGAAAACTAACCTGCTAATGAGAGGTCATCTACTATAATTTCTTACAGGCAGCTGGCGTAATCAACCGTTCATAAAGCGGGGGTATAAATACAAGGCGGCAGCGGCCTTAGATCAGTTTATTGTCGGGCGATTACACGTGATTACTCTGTGCGTAATGGGAGGTAGCCTATATTAATAAACAAATGAACTCCATTTCATTTTTGATGAGTACTGATTGCTGATTGAGAAACGAGGCTGAGACACCAGTTGTCAAACCCAAAACTTACATAAAATAAATTGTTTTTATTTGCTGCATATTGTTTTGCTACAGAATGAAAAATTAACTGAGTGTGATAGTTAAAGGCTTTCGACGTCCAAAACCAAGTGAATTTTGACTTCCTGCATAACAAAAGAGTGTACGTATATACCCCCCCCCCACACACACATATATACTGTATATATATAACGGCTAGGTCTACATGTTACAGTAATCTTTTTATTATAAAGAACCATACGAAAATTTTTAGTTGGTATTTACAGTCACATAATGTTTTTACGCAATTAACGCCACAACAACACAGCAGCAGCTTTCTTATTTACGTACAGCTGGAATATTTTAAACATTATTTTCATAAGTTTTAAATTGTAGCCAAGTTTACGACGGAGTCGATTTTATGTTTTAACATTTTTCCACTAAAGCAATGACAGGTAGAAACGTACTACAGAAATACTAAGTGCTTTTAATGGAATACAAACAGTTTGTTATTCCGTTACTAATGGAATAAAATTAAAATACTGACGTGAGAGCAGAATTTCGTCCGACTGAGAAACGGTAAGTTGTGAAAACTAATCCCTTTTTCATTGTAAATCTGGTTTTCAAACACCTGAATATAAAAGTGAAGAAATAGCAGGTGTAATTGTTTGATGGGTAACATACTGCTAAAAATTTAAACCACTAGTTAATACAGTTGTTTAAGCTACTAGTTATTGCGGTTTATTCCTGTCAAATGAACGTAAGTTTATATGTTAATCGCGCAAACAAAACCTTAGAGGTGAGCAGAAATCTCGTGTACCTTTATAACTGCCCTAGCATTCAGATGTGTGTTTAAAGTAGTATATGTATATTATACAGAATATATTATAATTTCCTCATTTTTTTATGTGCTGTTGTGCTTAATAACTAAAATATTATGCTAGAAGTTAATAGCAAATAGTTACAGCATACACTATTACAACTTTCTGCATTTCTGAATTTCAACTACATTTATATATAATAAGTTTCAAAGCTAATAATGAATTTTCAGGCTATACAAATAAACGTTGTACCTTAATCTACTACTATATCTTATCGATTTAAAGTGGTAGGCTATTGAGAATATTCTCTTTAATGACAATTACAAACAATGAAACATACATAAATTCGAATATAGCCTACATACTAATACATATATAAGCACATATATGTACGCATGTGTCGTATATACATAGATGTACATATGATGTATGTATTGCAGGCATACATGTTTGACTGAATACTGAACACCTGTGTGTGTGTGCGCGCGTGGACGCGATCGTATATACGCATGATTATATACATGTGTAAATGAATGTAAAAACTAAAATGAACAACCATATTACACATGGCGCAGAGTAGCTTTATCGCTTAGACTTTGGTGTGAGTTGGAGCCAGAAGGAGGGGGATTGTTGCTGAACATACAAGTTTGTAGCTTACATTATATTACAAAACAAGTTAGTCTACTCTGCTAATACCACACGCTTAAGCAAACAATCTCGAAAAAATTAAAGTTAATAAACGTTATAAAACCTTACCTAAATACTGACAAAACAGTCAAATGAGAAGTCTAAACCACAAATGAGAAGATTTACAACCATATTGTTCATATACAACGGATTTATTATCCTATATCTCGTATATATTAAGATTTGATTTTGTCAGTAAAATACGTTTGTTTAGAGATACTTAAATAAAATATCTAATATAAGCTGTTTCTGATAGAGGTGGTTTAGAGGCGGCTTTCTGTAATATACAGTACAAATCGCATTTGGTATACAACTGTGTATTGAACATTAGTATTTACTATTTCTTTTATTAAGTTGCTAAACTGCTACAATTTTTATTGTTCAGACAAATCTTTTCGTCATCACTGACATCATCAGGTTTTAAACAACAGGTCTAAAACAAGGTTGTTTAAGACCTGATGATGTCAGTGATGACGAAAAGCTTTGTCTGAACAATAAAAATTGTAGCAGTTTAGCAACTTATTAAAAGAAATAGTAAGGATGGCTGCTAATTCAAACAATACGAAGAATTAGTATTTACCCTTGACAGGCGTAATGGACGGTTAACAGCTTCCGAAAATGACACTTTGGAAACTCTTGAGAAAATAATTAAAAGGGTGGAAGATTATTGTCTTAATTGTAGTTGTTTCGTAAGCAGTTGAGAAGAGAAAGGACGGTTTACGGGGAGCCAAGTGATTCAGAAACGTGAAAGTGATTCCGATTGAACAATGACATTAAACATTGGAAGAAGAACCCATTAAGAAAGTTTGCCTGTTACAACGCGAAGTTAAATTTCCATGAGAGTTCGGTGAGAATTTATCAGTGTTTGCTTCTAAAAGCTCCGGGCATAGATTAAAATTGACGAAACAGGACAATGGAGACTTTTATAATACAAGTTTAATGCATGTTGGAATCAAAAGTGTTGATCTCTTCAGGTAAACTTTAGTGGTGGAAAGCATTAGTCTCCTCAACGCCAAACGAACTACCTTCTCCATAGGGATTCTAGATTTAATTCACGATTGCTGCATTCACAACATAATATTTATGTTCAATTAATTTTCTACTGTTTGTACTTATTTTAATCTCTCTCGCTTCTGTCTCTCTCCCTCTCCCCTGCAGCTGGAGTCTCTCTCTCGCTCGCTCTCTCTCTCTCTCTCTCTCTCTCTCTCTCTCTCTCTCTCTCTCTCTCTCTCTCACTCTCATTCTCAAACTCACTCTCTCTCACTCTCTCTCTCTATTTTCTCTTTCTCTCTCCCACATTTCTCATACACCCGAATTTTTAAATCTGTAAATTATGTTTCTAAGAGCGGTCAACAGCCGCAGAAGTTAGTATGTAAACGACCATTAAAAATGCATCTTTAACTGACCAATAAAGAAACACTATTTTAACTACTGTCTTATGGCAGCTTAGCGTAAGCTAACACAAGTAATTTTGCGTTTTACTTAGCGATTGCACTGATTATTATCAGTACAATTTGGAACACCTTTGACGAGAAATGTTTATGAACTGACATCCGGCGGAACTCCTGATCACCCTTATCTTAACGTTTATCAATATTAGCCTTGAACCAATGGCCTGATTTCATTCAAGGGACAGTGTGAGATAGACCTAACGAGCTAAGAGGAAAAAGGCGACAAGAGGGAAATTATATGATGAATACATTGACATGCTCGATCCAAGTTAAGTATTAAGTTGTCAATTGTGTTTTGCTTGGTTTACGTAGGTACAGATAGTCATTACATACAATGATCATGAGTTCAATCGTTGCTTAGCATTTTATTGGTTGAAACTAATAGAACTGTGAGTTTTTGCATTTCATTCTCCGCGTGATTTCACTTTAGACGATCCACCATAGGAACATGGGCCAACTGATCTCGCATTTGAATATGGCTTACTACCGGCCGTAGAAAATTAGACTGATTTAAATTCTGTGTCAAGTTTTGCCGAAATCTAGTACAAGATTCACCTTGTACAGATGGGGTTTTTCGAGTAAATAGCGAGATGTCATGGTAGCGGGCATATCTTACGTACAATTCCCTGGTCAAGGTCTTTAGGGTGGCGATCAGTGATCAAGGACCGTATGTGTGAGATACAGGGCTTAAAGTATAAAAACGCCGGTATTTATCACGAACACACAAATATAACAACTACGTATACCAGCACGTAGTGGGTTGGAGGCATATACTACTTTGCTCACGCGAGATGGAAGGCGAAAATGTTTTTGCGAACTGTATTTAATTTAATGCAAAGTTTCGTACGCAACTTATGGCACAGTACCTCATTACGTTAGTGCGTGATGTCCTACTGGACGATAAGGAATAAACCGACAACGATTGACGTTGACGGTAACAAAATCTTCTTTTTTTACATAGAAGGTGACGCACTGTCATGACGAAACACAACACGCTTGAATATAATCAACCGACTGAGATTACACGTATGACGGCCGTCACGTCTCGGATGCAAGCACGTCCCGACGACCCACGACACACTGACACACATAACGCGAACTTACAGTTGAAAACAGCTGATCATTTCTGAAGGAAACGGAAAAGTTTGTCGTCATAAACATCTTAATTGTTTCCGCTCAAAGCTATTAATTCTTTGACAATATATAATTCATTTACACATATGTTGATTATTTTTTAAACTTTCCATATAATAAACGTAACCTATACTAAAAATAACTGCCCTCCAAAAACACGTGTGTTTTTTAATGTATTTTTTTTGTCTGTAACTAAGGGTTTTCAGTACGGGAAAGATAAAACATTAATGTACAGTAATGGTTGACGAGTCGTACTCGGCTCCCACGAAGAGCGTGGACACGAACGACACGGGGTAGACGATCAGAAGAAGGAACAAATGGTAGGATGCACTCAAGTGGCCACTGCATCGCCGACGTCGACATTCCCAACAATCCTCGAAGCAAGACAAATTGACCAGGCTACAGAGCTGGTGAAGCACGATTTCATTTTTGACTTCGCATCTGCGTGTGAAAATAGTCCTTACTCCAACGATTCCAAAAAGACTGTGTTAACTGACGTAAGGGCTCTTTGATTTAAGTAGGCGGATGGCTTCATACCGTAGGTGACTGTGATGAGTTCATACACTTGGAGAGGCTCAGAAGGACTACTGCACCAGAAGATATGCTGAAAGTGATCGTCTTCAGGATGAGTGAGTATTTGTCTACACATTTGCCGACAATCGCCTGTATTATATACTTTTGGAGTCGAAATGAGGTCCGATTATGTGTCAGATCAAGTTGAAGTGTAGATCCGGTGACCAGTCGTTGATTGAGATAGAGCGCTGCTCGTATATTTGGAGTGCCCGCTCGATAGCCGAATTGTTCGGTGAACAGAACGTACACCTCTTTATGAAAATGAGGTATAAGTTATTAACCTTTACGGGAAAATTACAATCACGGAAAACATTAGAAAAATCCCTATTTTTCTACTATTATTTTAGTTATATAAAAATTGTAGAACACACAATCATACAATAAACAATAAAAATTGAAACACTACAATTTAGGTTAGAATTACTTTTAGTCTGCTGGAGTTTCACAGCTGCTGTAGTTAAATATTCTTTTTATAAACGTAATATCCTATACTAAACAGTATGAACTGATTCAGTTGATGTGTAATGAGTCTTATGATGTGTGTACGTCCACCATAAACCTCGATGAAAGAGAAACTCGAAATTCTTTTGACGAGTTTTAGCCACGATTTTACCCAGACTGGGAGTGCGTAGAAAATCATCTTCGATATATACTTGGTGACATGTTTGCCTAGGTGACAGATTCTAGCGTTGCTTCAGAGGACTGTTGGAACATTTCGGGGACACTGGAGGTGAATGTGAGACCTCTCTGTGTACGTAGGTTTCGGACTACGGAAAACATGAAGACCCTATACACAATCGTCAGTAGAGCTTTTATGGGGCTGGCTTTTGTGCACTTTGAGAAGACTACAGCTGTCGTCTTTAATGCGACAAACGCTGGGAACGACAGCGTATGCCGCCATGTATGGGTGAACGTGGCCAGTCGGACTTTAGGTAGCTTGGGAGCAACGTCGACGTAGACTGAGGAAAGTATGGTATCTAAAACGGTAGCTCAGGTACACCACAAGCAACGACTTTTTCTCGAGATAGAGAGCTATACACTTTCACGCGAAAATCGTGTTCCGTAGAAAAACGGAAGTAGCCTGGAAGTAGGATTTTCCTAATTTTGTGCAATAGGCACTACTGCCATACAAGTCGAAAGCCTATTCTATGACAACAGTGTGTTGTAGCCATCAAAACACATCAAATGATGGATTGGGAGTGTCCCGCTCGAAAGCCGAATTGTTCGGTGTAGAGAACGTCGACCGCCTTATGAAAATAACGTGTAAGTTATTAATGTTAACAAAAAAATTACAATTATGCAAAAAATTACACAAACTCGTATTTTCCTACTATTTCTTTAGTTATATAAAAATTGTGGAGCACACAATCATACATTAAACATTACAAATTCGAAACATTTTGATTTCGGTTACAATTGCTTTTAGCTTGACACCCTGCTGGTGTTTCACAAATTTTTCAAATTTTTGCTCTTTACCTTGTACACTGACAGAAATGTTGTAATTTTTAAAAATGATCTATAAAAAATTAACTCTAGAATGACTGGAATGAACTGGTTAAATTCACTCTAGTCTGCTACACCAGATGGATTTTTGCGAATTTATCAAAATTTGACTCAGTTTTTTAGTTCTGACGTCCAAAAAGTTTTCAATTTACAAAAGCAAACACTATATGTAAACTGTGGTTTGAATTCCTTTTAATTTTATACACCACATAATCTTCTTCAAATTTTTTACAATTTTGACCCCCACACTTTTGCCTCTCACCGCCTTCTAGAGGGATCAACCTCACCAACAATAGAATTCTGTAAGGTAAAAGTATGGACACATATGCCACGTTATAAAAAAAAATAGGTTGATGTGGTTAAACGTTATCGTAAAGCATGCCCCGAGGAGACAGATAGGCAGAGAGAAAAATACCAAAAGGTCGAGTTAAAAATGACAACTCGCTTAGTTCGTTCAATTATCCACATACCTATTTGAGTTATTTGTGATGTGCTTTATGTTTCACCTTATACGTGTATGCGCTGGAATTATTTATGACCACATTATGACTTACTGTATTTGTTCCTATAACAAAGTGAAGATTCATCAATAAATATGAGAAATCAACCTATAGAAATGTATTACATAAACTAGTGTATATTCCAAAATTTTCGAACGAAATAATGCGAAGTTTTTGCGTTGTTTAAAAAAAAAAAATAGCTAAATAATCATGAATGCAAATAGGCTACATATCACCGCCACGCCATTGTAAATATTTTGCATTTATAAATGTATAGATACAAGTTACATTTTGTTTATAGATCTATTATTCACGAATTCAGTAATTAGTCTGTAAACACTTTTTTTCATTACCGACTTTCATTTTTTATGCGAATTGATTGTAAATTTCCTGTCGACAAAGACCAGTTAAAACTGACACTACGACACACATGGTACTAATCTAATTAAAAAATCTCATTTGGTTGTCTTATATATTACAATAAATTCTATTTAGAAAATAAGTTTAGACTGAGAACATTTCAAGCGTGGGGTTATATAGGACAATATTGTCGCATGTAAACGCAGTTGTGTAAAACCTTCTATCGGAATAACGTGATATATTAGCATATTTGTTATCACTTTGAACTGCCAAATTAACTAAATAGGGAACTAAAACACGTTATAAACAAAGACTTTTGGAGCTCATAAGTAATGAAATATTTATATTGAAAATTTTAATTAAAATTTCATGTAAGGCTTGTGAGTTAAAATAAAGGGAACTTTGTAAATTGCCTTTTATTAAAAACGTGTATTCGTGAGTCAGGATAGTATTGAAATTTTAATAAACTGAACATAAAATTATAACTAAGAATAACTTACAGTTGTTTTTAGTTTTCGGGCTTGGCAACTAGGGCGTTTAGCCCAACAACGTCAACCAACAGTAATGCAGGCTGATCATGGTTGTTTCTTACCTGCATATAACATTAAAAAAATCAAAATTAACGTGGACAATCTCACAAGAGCCGATACAGTAAACTTGCTGCTTTTATCAACGACTAAGTTGAGTCTATCATATTGTAATTCTGTCTGCACTGTTGATAACGTAATTTTATTATGTCTTTATCACACGGATTCCTTTGGATTTTATGTACGTTTTCACTTTTATATTAACTCGGTTACGAACACTTTCACAAACATTTCACTAGCTTACACTTGTCACTTCTTATTTTTTCCATTTTCGTCCCTACTGGCAGTCATCATTTGTTATTCACACACTAACGGTCTTTGCCCTCTCTACATTCATATTCTTCTCTGTAAGGTTTTGTACTTTCAGAGTAGTATTTGAGAAGTTTTACCTTTTTGTTTCCTATTGTTCTAAAAGTTATATGTGTTGGAACACACTGCTTCTTTATCACTGTTTTTTTTTATTTTCTATTTTAATTTTATTATTGTCCTTAACGCTAACAAAACTTATAATTTTTTTGTAGTCTTACTTCAGTAATTTACTTTTTGTTTCACCCTACTGCTATAGTTGTTGTTATACAAAAGTCTTCTATCTATATATATTTCGTTCAGATTTCGTACATATTTTATCCTTTGTTATTGATTTTCTGTCACAACGTGATGTGGAATTTACCACTGCTCAAGATTGAAATGGCGAAACAAAGTTTTTCTGGTGAGTACAAACGAACAAACGGTTGGCTTCTTAATACAAGCTTTGCCTTAGTGAGAAGTATCAGAGTTTGTAGCTAAAAGTAAACTTCAGTGTCAGAGATCCATTAATCTCCGATTTACGTCTTTCGTTGTTACATTAGTATATCAACTGTGTCTGTCAAAATTTTTCATGTGGTGAACAAGCTCAAAAAGTTTTTCTTTTTAATTTCCGAAGCGTTATATCCTTCTCAGTCTATGCCCTTTCCTGAACAGAGAATTTTTCCAGGATCTGTTTCTCGCCTATCCCCCTCTCGCTCTCTCTCTCTCTCTCTCACTCACCTCTCTCTCTCACTCTCTCTTTCTCATCCTCCCTCTTTCTCTATATTTCTATTCACTTTTCACGTTCTCTCTTTTCCTCTCTCTTACCTCTCTCCTTTTTTTGAAGGACGTAAGGTAAGATTCAAGATTCCTGCGTTTCAAATGCTTTTCTAATCTTAAGGGATATTATTTATAATTTTTTTAAAACTATACTAGACAGTTCCTCATATTATAAGGAAGATAGGTAACGTTTATAGTTCAACTTTCTTGAGAACGTATTTAATAACATCTTTTTAATTATTTATGTACGTAAAACTTTCTAAAAAGAGTTTATACTTATTATATAATTTAAAATTTGCCCTATTGTATATTAGACTTTGACTAAAATTTAGTTAGTTTTTCTCTTCATTGGTCTATTACAACCCACTGAATGTACAAGTAAACGTAATTTTTAGCTCATTTACAGTCACATTTATAACAGTATAGCTTCTGTTTTCATGTCTACCTTAATAGTTACACAAAACATAGACTTATAAATGACAATTATTTATATGGGTATCTAAATATATTAAGATATTGACTGTAAATAACCGTATGTCTTAGACTACATTTATAAAAGTATTGTTGTATAAACACTGACCAAGTTCTTTTGTTGTACAAAAATAACCTGCTGGCTTATTATATAATTAACAGTAATCAGCAAACGTACACACAGAAATAGAATGTAAAATTTAGCGTTGTAAGGAAGACAGTGGTTCCCAATCATCACACCACCTGATGTGTTCTAAGAGCCTGAAACTACTCGTCAGAATAGATTTCATTTTTATGGAGTCTATACTATCAATTGAGAGAGTTGAAGAATAAAGCTGTAAATTCTTCAAGAATGTTGTAGAATTTGTAGCGGATTTGAAATAATTTTCTAATGTATAATTTTCCAAACTATAGAAATTTCATGTTGACTTTGGAGGTAATAAATACGACTTACTAGTTAGTTGGCTTTTACGATTTTTGAAATACATGTAATACATGAAATACATTTTTGAAATATAGTTCAACACACTGAACAATTTATGAAACTCCGTAAGTTTCATGAAGCGAAGTTTCAAGAAATAAATTTTTAATTTCAGTAAGCAGTTTTTTTTAGAGGAGTAGGCTCGCAAGGTAAAAGTATGTAGTTGGCAAGCCTAACAGACTATGTGTTTGCATCTAGTTTGCATTGAAATGGACTATCGTATTTTTTTACCTTACTTCTAAGCGAAAAATATTATTTCGCATACAGACGTTTCTATCGTACACCTTAACCACATTTCTTCAATCGGATTAGGGCTTTTTTCTTCAATTCATTTTAACGTGTCTTAAATATTGATCGCGTTTTTTTCCTTAACGCTTAACACAGGTCATTATTCGCTACCAATTTAAGAAAGAATATTAGAAAACGTTCTTTATAAAATAGTTTCCGCTAACCTAACACTCTTTGGGTTGTTTACCCACGCTTACACTGTTTAATGATGTTTACATTGGTCACTACCAACATAGCTACGGCTGATAATTTAAAATTGTATACTACAACGATTGCTATCAAATATCGATTGTATGTAACTAGTTATCGATTATGAATCGATTATATCAATGCCGTCTGCTGTACTGGTACGGTTACAGAAAACCGAGACCTTAATAAAATTAAATAATAAATTGCCTTTCATTCATCTATTGCATAATGTTGTATCACTCTTATCGTATCTAAAACAACAAAAATAATGGTTGATCTTAGAATAATTTATTTTTATTCACTTCGGATTTATTGTATAGAGTCTTGCAAACACATTTTTTACTTCTGAATAAGCCATATCTTTTTTTATGAATAAACCATTATATATAACCATTGTATAAACATTGAACAATATGTATAAAACATTATTTAACATAAAACATTATGTATATATTTTTTTAACGCCTATGTTAGTGTACAAAACTTGTTGTTACAATATTAAAACAGTATTAAAATTTTATTTCATAATAAGTCATAAAAAGGATTCTGATTGTGACAGAATTTTGTTTGTGTTTGCTCTCGTATATTGGTATCAATTTATGTTCGTTATAATATAGATTTCTCACGATAATCTTTATGTTATATTTTTATATGATACCACAGGATCCAGGTCTGTGAAAAGGTCACATTCTCACAATCAAAGCTGCAAAAATGTTGACGTAGCCGGTATTTTAACAAGTGTGCAGCTGACCAACAAAGCCGAGCAAGCAGTGGAGTAGCAATATTGGTAGATCATAAATGGAAGTCGGGAGTTGAAAGCTATACATATGTAAAAGATAGAATACTAACTGTACGATTCAAGACCTGCCGTAACTATCTAACAGCGGTAATTTATGCTGCAGAAGAGGGACAGGAAGAAGAAATTGTGGAATTGCATGAAACATTACAGAAACAAATTTATAAGTAGATTAGAACAGAGTACCTCCTTCTGAGTGAGGATTTTAATGCCCCAGTTGGAAATAATGCGGTGTCAGGGGCAGTGGGAGTATTTGAATAGAAGCAGTAATGAAGATCCTTCATAAGACTACCACTACAAAAACAAAGGTAATGGCACTTATACGTAAGGAACCAATAAGCACAAAATAATAATAAATGATCAAAGTGTAGAACAAGTGAGCCATTTTAACTATTTGTGAAACGATATTGGTTATGATAGGACTTATTATGTTGATGTTTAGTCAGGTAAGTTCCAGACAATACGTGTGACAAACAGTGGTATTTTTTGAAACAAGGTACGTTGAGATACAAAATTAAAATTTATTATGTTATAGCGGTCCCTGTACTTTCCTATGGGTATGAATTATGCATAACAACCAAGAAACGATAAAGTAAAATAGAGGCTTTGGAAATGATGTTCTTAAGACAAGTTAAAAGGTGTTCTAAACTTTACCGTTTAGAGGCCATAAGAGAAGATTTACAAGATTTAACTTCAATGGAAGACTAAAATATTACAAACAACGGTGGAAAGGACGCTTAAGAAAGAATGTCAGATTCCATACTGGCCAAACAAATCTGGAAATATGTCCATACAGGAACAAGAGAGAGTTGGCTGGGGCATCGTTGAAAGCGAATCATGTAGCACCTTGCCTATGCCGTGACGTGAAAAGGTGATGATGATGATGAATTAGTACTTTTTTAGTTTGTTAATTTGCATTATTCTTACCATATAGTTGTCAAATCGTTTTGTTTTAAACGGCTGGTATAGTAATACTCAGTCTTAAATTTTTGCCAACAAAATATTTTTTAAATAAATGAATAGCTTTTACTACTATATTTCAGTGGCTATAAATGAAATATACTATACGGTTTAAAACAAGGGAGAAACTAATTTGTAGTAACTAAAAAATTTTGAAATTAATTTATTGCAACATCGGTAATAAACATTGGATACAAAAGTTTTTACTTAAACTGATTTATTGGAACGGAGGGGTATAGGAATTACGGTTTGCTCCCAAACGCGAGATGTATGTGTTTACACACGTACGTAGAGTATAGTTTACGGTGCTACACATGTTGCAACAAGTAACAACGGCTCGATTTATCGTCTGTTCATGTGCGTAGCTCTGTGTTTGCCTTGTACAGATTTAGGGGATCGTTTTTCATGACACTTTTAGAGTTTCCATTTCACTGATACTACACATTTTTAAGAAAAACTGTAAACAACATGTGTCTATAACTTTGGTCGCAGATTTCAATCAATAACATGTACTGCACTGTTAGACAAATTTGAATATATATTTCTCGTTGGTTAAGGCCAGCATTAATATAAATTTAAATATATATTATAACAACACA
Organism: Magicicada septendecula; assembly: GCA_034769895.1. Lineage (NCBI taxonomy): Eukaryota > Metazoa > Arthropoda > Insecta > Hemiptera > Cicadidae > Magicicada > Magicicada septendecula. The sequence continues at coordinate 543,668,302 of CM068367.1, read as the reverse complement.
AATTTCAATTTAATTTAATTTGGAATAGTGTAGCCCCACGCTTTTCGGAGACAATTCATATAACACAACAAATTATAACTTTAAGTACATTAATTTTTAGAGTGCCAAATTCATACAACATTACTGGTAAAGTGTACCAATTAATGGAGTTTGGGTGTAATGGTAATAAGAGTAGTCATTGATTGAATTGTAACGAGTTTTCATAATTTTATTCATAAACCACAAGCGTGTTAAAAAATTTCACTTACTTCGCCGACCTCCCGCTCAGACTGTTAGGAGAGTCAACTGACGCTCCTACCATGATGAGCTCTCACGGCGGTTACCATCACTCCCCGCGGACCCGATCGTCACTTGTGACGATTTGGATCTCCGAGCCACTCATCTTCAGGAGTTGGTCCAAGGTGTCATGGATCGACACACATATACTCTCGAGGTGAATCATCGTAAATCGGCCTTACCTGCGGAAGTACTCCACGCCATCTGGCTACGGCGCAATCTCCGCCGCAGATGGCAAAGAACCCGTGATCCCGGCGTCAAACGGCGCTTTCAGGCCCAGTCTCTTTACGTCCAGCAGCTACTGCAGGACGTAAACTCTGATCGATGGGACTCATACCTTGAGTCTCTTCAAGTCGACCACGCCTCCGTCTGGAGAGCGGCGAGTAGACTGACTCGCGAGAAGAGAACTCGCAACCCACTTGAAACTCCGAACGGGGTTGTATCTTCATCAGAAGGCAAGGAGGCTTGCATCGCCGACTGCATGGAGGTGCAATTTACTGTTCACCAAGGCGTCTCGGACCCTGCCCACTCGGCAGAAGTCCGTGACTTCCTATCTGGACATTTTTCACGCCCTCCCGAAATCCCAGCCCTCCCGTTCGACAGGGATGAACTAGTTTCATCTATCTGCCGACTAAATCGCCGTCGCGCCCCCGGTCCTGACCGGATCGGGGCCGCTGCTCTACAAAATCTCCCGGCCTCAGGCGTTGACCTCGTTCTTGAGCTGTTTAACTCCTGTCTCCGGCTACAGTACTTTCCCCGCCTGTGGAAATCAGCCAACATCGTAATGATTCCGAAGCCTCGCAAGCCGCGCATGCTTCCTGAAAGCTATCGTCCAATCTCTCTCTTGCCAGTCATCTCGAAGGTGTTAGAGCGTCTCCTGGTGGCTCGCATCTCGCCGCTGCTAGATGGTTTCATCCGCAGCGAACAGTTCGGGTTTCGCAGAGAGCACTCGACCACACTTCAATTGGTCCGCGTTGTTACGCACTTGTCAGACACCACCAGCAGGCGAGCGGCTACGGCCGCCGTACTGTTGGACGTGAGCAAGGCCTTCGATAAAGTCTGGCACGAAGGTCTTCTCTTCAAACTTGCCAATTCCCCTCTACCATCGACCATAGTGTTTTTCCTCCGGTCGTATCTCAGCGACCGAACCTTCAGGGTGAGCGTCGACGGGTCCTGTTCTACAGTTCGACCCGTCGCCGCCGGCGTACCTCAGGGATCTGTCCTCGGCCCCGTTCTGTATCTTGTGTACACGAACGACCTGCCTGTCTTGCCCGGAGTCATGTTGTCTTTGTTCGCTGACGATGCTATGTATCACTGCAGCTCCCTGTCCCCGCGATTTGCGAGTACAAAGCTGCAGCGTCAGTTGAACCAGCTTCCGGACTGGCTACGGAAATGGCGGGTGACGATCAACACGGAGAAATCCGAGGCGATCTGCTTCACCCGTAAGTCCATCTCCCGATGCCAGCCCCTCTCCCTAGCATCGGTGAAGTATTTAGGCGTTCGGCTAGATCGTCGCCTTTGCTTCAACGCCCACGTGACGGAAATCCTTGCCAAGGCTAGCGGCGTCCGAGCCAAATTATCTCGTTTCCTCTCGTGTCGCAGCCGCCTGGCCATGCGCACGAAACTTACCATCTATCTACTATTTCTCAGGTCAGTATTGACCTATGCGGCACCCGCCTGGTGGTCTCTTTTATCCACCACCAACAGATGTAGGCTGGAAGCTTTCCAGTCCCGAACACTCCGATCCTTGACGGGGTCCCCTTGGTTTGTAAGGAACGACGTGATTCGAAGGGGTCTCCGTGTTCCTACCTTGACTTCCTTTGTCCGGTCGCTGGCTCCAACTCTCTTTGCTAAAGCCTCGACCTCCACCTTCCCGTACCTACGAACCATCAGTGCATCAGAACCACCACCGCCCATTCGGGTCAAGCGCCCTCGGGCGCTTCTTGATGACCCGCCATAACGCCATCCTCTTTAAATTACACAAAAACAAGTAATCATCAGTCCTAGACCAGAGTATTTCACCAAACTGTCCTTCTCTCCTTCCTGTCCACCTCCTAGCACGCTGAGCCGGCTGCTTGTCGCTGTCATCAGTCACTGGCACGGAGGCTCTCCGCCTCGCGGGGAGCGACCGACGCCCTCAGGGCGTCTGCTGACTGGACCTGAAACGGGCAACATCTGTTGCTCGCATCGGTACCAGCGGGAGTGCATTAAACAAATAAAAGTTATACCCCCCCGCCTTCTCAGTTAACTGGTTGGCGGTTTCCTTTTCCAGTTTTAGGTAACCAGTCGACATGTACCAACACTATGTTTACTTCTGGCAGCCATTGGACACGATCCAGATGCTGCAATCAAGCCACGGGTGCAAAGACACCCCGCATCCATAATGCAATGCAATGCAATGCACTTACTTCGCCATAAATATTCATTATTATTCGCTTAAAAACGTTCAAATGTGGCAATACATTTATCATTAAATAAATCTTATATTCTACAGTAACAAACTTATAATCTAAATATTTATTTGTTAATCTTAAAATTCGACTGCTCAGTCTGACTGTGTGCTTTACTGCAGTTTTGTTTTATTTTCTTTATATAGCTTTCAACTACGTTAATTAGTGTATTGCATTAATCATTGATTGCTTTAGAAACTTTAAATAAAATTTAAATTGACTAAATTAATCGTTATCCATTAATGAACATACTTACTAAATTTAAATTAGATTCTCTGAACCTCTATATCTACATTTTACATAACTCTTATTTATTTTTAAATTTCAATGTCTTTTTAATGTCTTTAGTCTCTCATTTAAAATTCATAAATTGATTATCTGTCACCTCGAATCTGTAGTTCATACCCATGTCCTCCGTTGATCCGTAGGTCCTCTTCTGATGGAGTTCCCTGCACGTTCCCCCGGTTCCACTTGTCGTCCTCCAGTTACTCGTTCCTCATGGTCCCATCTGGTTGCTGTAGTGTAGAGTGATATGTTGCTCTGCACCAGCTGCTGTTGTTCTAGCAGACGCCTCTACTGTTCAGCATAGCGTTCCTCTGCATGATGTAACCTCGTAGAATGTCTTGAGTGACGGACCTTTGTGTGTGTAGATATCGTCAAGTATGTTCTATAATCGTATTAGTAACCAGACTAAGAGCTACTGTTTGATACTTAAGATGAACACAGCGTCCATCGGCCTCTACTGTTCAATTAACAAAATTTAAAACTCGCGTCGATAATGGACATAGCGTCCCGCCGCTACTGAAGACTGATTGAGAAGAAGGCTGGCTTCTTCCGTGCCCTTATTTATATTCGAGCATCGTACCGCACCTGTTGGGACAGAATTCTGCCTGTCTGAAATTGCTTGGTGGCGTCAGTTCCCCCACTATCGTTCAATTTCATATTTTCGCACATTTCTGCCAATGGCAAAGTCTAATGTGAACTACAGGGTGCTCTAACGATGGATGATTTAATTACACATGTTCAACGTAATTACCATCGTAATCGAATAATTCGTGTAATTACTACGCACTTAAAATCGCATTGAATTCGCACTGCGCGTCCTTTTCATCCCGTTTTCTCACTACATATGTATTAATTTTATACATATTTAGGAGTCTTTGAATTTTTTCTACCATTTATGGTTTCCTTATAATTAAATAAAAACTAATTATTTATAGACAATTTAGGGTGAGATTGCAAACTTTCATGCTCGAACCGGCCTCACTCACACACATCATTTACTACTGTACACACTCTCAGCGACAATAGCGTGAGCGTGCAGGTCGGTTCTTCTATGTCTAAATGCCGTATTTTTAACATAAACTCAGCTTTCAATCTCATACCTGCTAATTTATTACATATTTATAAATTTAATTTAAATATACATTTTATCTAATAAATGCACAGTACAGCGTATGATTGTATTGTCGCAATATATAGACCTATATATATTGTAAGAACTCTGATTACCTAACAAATACAAAATATCTGTTACCGTTTCTTTCGTTTACTATTTTAAAACTTCTGCTTTGTTTTAGAATGTATATTTTTCATTGGTTCTCTGTATAAAGTGTAGAAGCATTATCACTTTGATATCATTACAATGAGTGTAATTAAAATTTTTAAATTTAAATAAAAATATACATAACATGCGGGATCAGTAAACGAAATTGACTTTTCGTGTAAAATATAAATTTTAAATTACAAAAAGTTATTAGAATTTCTGTTTCCAGTTACACGAAAATTAATCCAGTAACAGGCAACTTTTCCTTGAATTTTATAACGTCCTACAATATGTATCATCGCTAGTCCTATGAATTTTCCATCGCTACTTGTAATACTGTTCTGTTGCATTTTGCATCATAAAGAATTTATGTAGGTATTTCATATCTGTATAGTAATGTCCAAGTTTAGTAGAGTATTTGTAAGAAATTATGTTGCTTTTATATTAAGGCCAGTTACGCTAAGAGTAAGTGTAAATAATTATAAATAACGTTAAGCTATTGGAATTTGTGTAGTGACTCTTGGGCTGACTAAGTAGACTGATATAAACACTACAATGTGTTATAAAATCATCATATTGGGAACGTGTCTACTTAATGGACAAGGAAAATTAGTGTGTTCCTAAGATGTAAATAACGCAAGCTGAAACGTAAAGGAAAAGACAAGTACCAGGAATATTATCACTATGCGTATGAAAATTTGTCGATAAAGTTGAGAAGATGTTAGCCTACTTTAGAGGGTCAGAGACTCCGCCGAATACGGAGGGATTAGAGAAATATAGATCAGATTTTCATTAATCTCAACACCACTATTTATAAGGGGTAATGTATAAGTATACATCATTTCATTTGGAATTCTTAACTTCTTATTACAATTCTAGGCGGGCTTGTATACGTTTGTCTTAAATTCCTGAGACATTCTAAAAGTGAATTAAAAGAAGTGTAAGTTTACACATATGAGTTTCGCTACTGAAAAGTGAGACCTGTTAACACGGGTTTAGTCGCATTTGAAAACAGGAAGTGTTGATCGTTACAGGTAAATTTTACTGGTAAAGAACATTAATCTCCCAGCGCACAACAGACCGACTCCTCCTTAGTGATTACAAGATTGTACTCGTTAATCTTAACCGCACACAACGTTCTGTTTGTGGTGCAACTATTATCTATTGTTTGTATCTCACTTTTGGCTTGTCTTCTGTTGTTGCTTTCTAGCTTACTCTATTTTTTCTGTACACTTTTATTTTAGTCAGAGTAAATACAGTATAAACAAATTAATATAGCCTTTTACAGGTATTAATCATTTCTGTTTTTCCTTTAAATATTATTTTATTTTGTATTGCAGTAATAAGCAATTATGGTACAGAGATACATAGCTAACAGTCTAGTCAAAAATAAAAATTATCTAACAAAACAAATAATTTTCTGTTTATATAAAATAAAGATAATATCTTCAACATGTTATGTAAATTAGCGACGGCTCATCAAATTTTAAAGTTGAAAATTTATTAGGCTGACTGAATCTCTTCTACATGCCTAAAATTCTACAAGGTGATGGCTCTTCCCACACTTCTTTATTGGTCTGAGAATTACACTTTAACGAAAGGCCTGGCCAGTCACATTCACGCGGGTGAAATGAGATTTCTCAGGCACGTGGCAGGGTATACTCTCCATGATCATATAAGAAACACAGATATACAGCAGGAACTGAATATTATGAGTATACGCGACAGGATTGCCCAGTATCGGGTAAATTGGTGAGGACATCTTTGCCGGATGGATGACTGCCGCATCCCCAAACAAATCTGGAACTATAAGCCGAGGGGACGGAGAGCTGTGGGACGTCCGAGGAAGCGCTGGACTGATCATCTCTAATCTTTGCCTATTTGAGACCGGAACAAACCATCCTTGGTTTAATCTGTGAATATGATGATGATGATGATGATGATAATGATGATGATGAGTCCCTTCTACCCTCATAACTACTATAACACTGAAAAAATGTAATGGTACATTTTGCAACCAAACGCTGTTGTCCAAATACATTATTCTCACTACGAATATAGAAGTTTGTAATATAATATCGCGAATGTTTTCTGCTCAGAATAGTGGAATGTTTCAATATGATAATGAATAATGAAAACGCAGTCTCATACACGAAGCGGGAAGAAAATAATATTGACAATTTTGTGTGACAATTCAATACCATTCATCTAAATTAGAACTTGGTAAAACTAATAGCTAAACCTAATCTAGGCTATGATTGACGTGCACATTGGTAGATTACGTGTCTTAGTTTACAGTTGAATGAACCCGTACTCGTATTAGTGTTGAATTGGCGGTAAATATTTAACCGCATTACGGATTTCATGTTTTGGAGTTAATTTACATATATACAAACAGCCAAAGAGAACAGAAAAATAGTTAAAAATTATTATAAATAACAACGCAATAACATAATTAGTTTAGTTATTTGTAAATACTTTATAGAATAGGTTTATTTATATTTGAGTTGTTGCATAAAAGCCTAGTATCGGTTTCTTATATTCTCAAAGAGAGTTTTCAATACACATTGCCTGTTATTGTAAAATGTATTTATGTTTATTGCATTATGTAAAATTAGCTTTCAAGCAATTCACTGAATGCTTTTCCGTCTGAGAAATCACTGAGTATGTAGTCAGTATAATGGGCACCATGATATAACATTCGAAATTAAATATTGCGTTCTTTAACTTCAGTGCACTGGTACTGTTATTCTTAATACCAAAACGTACTTCCGTTGGTGCCTTATGCTTAGAAAAATAACGTAACCTTTGCAAAATTTTAAGAGCGCCCTGACAATTGTACAATTTTCTTAAATTAAGGTGTTCTACTTACTAACTCCCTTTAGAACAAAAACACTAACGATATACCACGATGGTTAAAATTAATGGTTAATTTTTCGCCGAGTAAACCTGTACGTAGAAGTACGCTACAATTCCTGATGTACACAACTGACAGATCTGATATCCAACTTCACATTGTATTCAAATGGTTAAACAAATAACTCAAATACGTATATATGAAAAGCTTATAATAATAGAAGTTTAGAATTTAGGTGGCTAAACTCACATTGATCCGTATTGTAATAGTTCTTAATTGTTTGTATGTTAGACCCAAATTGTTTGGCCAATTCTGTAGTAATACCGTTTCGCCCTCTTATTTTCGAAATACGGTCTGGGTTAAATTAGGTATTTATAATTTATTATTATGAATTATGTTCAGTTGTTAATTATTTTAATGTTTACTGGCCTCATTTATGGACTAAATTGATTAAACAGCTCTAATGGTTGAGTTGCATTAAGTTCAATAGTCTTATGGACTAACACCACCCGCAGTAATCGTCACTACACTTGTACTCGAAGTCGGTTCACTTTACGTCTTGAAGGTTAGGTTGCCCGTATTTACATTCGTTACCGCAATGCACTATGGGTTAATCGCGAATTACTTTAGCGCAGAGGCTGTCATCTGTACTGCTTTGAAACTGGTGAAGAACTGTCCAAAATTTGCGCGTCTCTCTCGCTGTTCCTACCTATGTCCACGGCGGAATTCTCGATATAGGTGTTTTGATTGGTGGGAATGTCGAGCATTCCATTATCAACTCTTCACCCCCGCGTTGTCAAAATAATTTAATTTTGTTCAAAGCCTGGGTTTTTGGGTACGAGAGTACAAAACAGACGCCAAACTTTTTATCTAAAACTACTAAAATACGTTACAATGGATAAAAATTCTTTATGCTATTTGTGATCTCCAATCTACCTTTACCATCATCTGACATCTGTCCTGCTAAGCAATTAGACATCTCACAAGGCATAATTCTGTTCATGATTAACAAAGGTAACAATTCTAACTTATGTCTTATTACAATTCTTTTATAAATTTATCTCCTATATTTATTTAATTAACATCTGGTTATCACTTATATTGGATACAATGCTCCAAGTCCTTTGCTGTAATTATTTGACATTATTAACACTCAATTGTGAATAAAACGCAAAGTCTGGTTCTAAGCTTCATTAGGCCTATAGCACTATGAGTTAGATTTACTTCTTACAGTATAGTGGTTAAATCTTAATAGTTTATAACATTTCATACTTAATTCTAAAGAACCATATCAACTTTTGGTTAACTTAGTTTTGATTAAGAGATGCCTTTTTTATTGTATTTTATCATTAAAATCACATGACTTTTTGTACAACTAGGCTTCTTGTTATTTATCCTTATTTCTATATAATACATCTGTTACTATGTTAATATCTTATTCCTAATTGAACATCTTAGTTACTAGTAAGTTTTACAATATGTTGTTTTATCTTGACATTCTTATTTTCTTGTTATTTCAACTAATGAATTTGCATCTTGTTGCAACAGGTCATGTGCATTATAGGTATATCATTAATGGTTAATTTAGTGACAATTATTAATTGGTTTACATATCAATAGTTAGTTTACATATCACTGGTTATATTGATAGTATTTACTCTCCCTTTTTGTTGGTATTTCTTTGGGTTTTTAATGTACAATATGAGTCCTTTATACTCTGTCATTTTCATCCTGTTAATTTACATTAATTACAACAATTATAACATCTTAGGGATCTAATATCTGTCTTAGAATAGTCTTTATGTCATCTCGTTTCATCTAAATATAATATATAATAGTTTTATATCATTTTAATACATATTTTTGAATTTACCAGTGTAATTCCACAGCTGTTTAGGTTAGGTTGTCTACTTTTACTTTCCCTGACTAAAATAAGTTCACATGTTTTTGTTTTTAATAGTTATTTTACTCCCTTATTATTATTTATTAATGGTACTATCTATTATTTATCATTCTGATCGCCATTGTCCAGTTTGTCTTATATTCTAAGTACATTTTAGATTATTAATCAGTTCTTTCTAATATTCATTTGGTTATATTAATTATATTTTTCGAAGATAAGATACAATCTTATTGTTTTATATTATACATTATCATATATTTCATTATCATATGGTTATTACTTCATTCTCCTAATCTTGTTGGGTATCTTTTTATTTTAAGTCTAAGTTACTGTTATTGTCATGTCGTTTAGTATGTTTTGTCTGTTATTTTAATAATTATTTTTCCTTCAAATTGGAGTTCTATTTTCTACTCTCTTTATCTTGTAGATACTCTCTTCTTTATTTATAGTGGTTGAGTTATGTTATTTCTCCTTTACTTTATAAATTTAATTGTTTTTTATGATTCATTTGATATAATTTATTTTTAATTGTCATCGCTCTTTTACTAGGTGTTTTTGGGTTGTCCTGATTCTGTTCTATGCATAGTTAATAATTAGTCTACTCACTATCCTAATCTATTGGATATTTTTTGGTGACATTTTGCCTAGTCTATACGTCGGTTTGTCTTCATAACTTTAGCATTCATGTTCGTTTACTAAGGAGTTATTCTTTATTCTTTTCAATTAATTTAGTATTTAATCTCTTTCCTCTTTCAAAGGTTACTCTTGGTCGTTCCTTGTGGTATTTGAATGTTTATGAGTGTTCAATTTGGGTTTTGTGGTACTGTGACGTTTTGTAATGTTACAATATTAACGTTTTACTCTAAGAAATAGGCATATTGTGATATTTTCCTTAATGAAATTTTACTGAAAAAGTACTAAAATTTGAAAAATTAAAATTTCTTATTTACAATGAAGAAGACAAACGAAATAATGTTACTTTGAAAACAAAAGTTGAAGAATCATCACAATATAGGCTACAAATTAATACACTTTTACATACACGTTGTTTGAAAGTGACGTTTAAAATAACTGTAACAAGATTTCAATTTTATAAATTACTAGCTGTTATCCGCGGCTTCGCACGCGAATATTTGAAATTTAATATAATATTTATTGTCTATGATTACATGGCGTTCTGTCAGCTCGTATAACAATGTTGTACTTATTAGTCAAATTCTCTCTAATGCTGGTTTCAACACTTGTACTATTTTAACTTGTACTAAAGTGTTATGTTGGTGCAACAGCCTTTGGAGATTTAAAAGTACCCGTTTATTAAGCCTTTGGAGATATTTATAAAGTACCTGTTAAGGTAAAAACGCTAACTCTTTATTTTAAATTTTATTGTGTTAGAAGCATTAAACGTTACTAATGTACAAGCATTAATAGAAGTATTATTTTAACACATTAAACGTTATGTTTTCCTCAACCATGGGTTTTATTTATTTCAGCAGTAAACTAAAAACCAAAAACCGTTATTACCTATCCTCACAAATGAAAACAACACGTATTTTCGCTTTGCATTACGTAATAGGCCAATTTACAATTAGTACACTTCTTCTTTTCCACATCGTAATACATCGATACAATCGCATGTTATATAGAACATCGAAAATGTACTGCAGGAATGGATAAGTGTACAGTTCCGTTGCAGCTAAATAGCTTTTATTTATTTACTTGTTACTATGCTAATTAATTCCTGTCTCCATGGTGTTTTTGACATCTTTAGTATTAGTATTTAATATATTTCATTACTTATTCATCGCATCATCATAAATGCGTGTAAACATAAATTTTATGATCGTATAAGACAATTATAAAATATATAGACGTATCTGTATACAAAATTACTAAACATATCGATACAATCGCGTATTAAAAATATTAAAAACTGCAGGAACGGATAAAGGTACAGCTCCGATGCCGCAAAATATTATTTGTTAATTTACTGTTACCATAGTAATTAATTCTGGTCTCCATGGTGCTGTTGACATCTTTATGCGCGTCAACGATAAGCCGTAATTAAAAGGGCCTAAATCTTGCGAAAGGGCAAAATATCAAATTCCCAGTTAGACAGTGTTTCTCGCCTTGTGTCCTGTCCAAGGTCTTTGATTAGCCGTGCATCAGATTCAAGTTATACATAGTAACTATAAACTACAATAAACTTGAAGTAAGTTACCAAGTGATTCCAGTATTTGGAACTCTGCTGGTCTCTAGCGTGTAATGAAGTAGATAAATTGTTGCGTTGGGCAGAAACAGACACATACACACAGACACGCGCGCGCGCGCGCGCGCGTGTGTGTGTGTGTGTGTTTGAGTACAATATATACACTGTATACATGTTTAAGTGCCGGTTTCTGTTAAATAAGAGGAAGGAGGAAATCACATTAGCTTACCGGCCAGTATACAAATAAAGCTTGAAGTGCATTAGAGTAATTTGTCGCAGGAATCGATTGTAACTGAGAAATCTGGAAAAGTGTGTGGACGGCAGGTGGGAAAACAGCTTTACCCGCGTTTTCCAATTCTTGGCTGTTTAGGTGGCTGTGTGTGAGTGTGAGTACTCGCCAATATGCCCGTAGCGTATATACGGAAATTTTGTTCGCGTCCTTGCACATTTCATATGTAAAACCTTTATAAACACTCTTTATACTGTGAGATTACTCATATTACTCGTTTATTCATATTACATATTACAATTTCTGATTCATTTTTATCAATGCTTGAAACAAATAAGGTTACTACCACAACGTCGTAGCCTCTCGAGTGTTTACTGACCAGTGTTTTGCAATCTGCTATTGAAGGTAAGAACATATAAAAGGAAATACAAACAAGTACACAATAATGAGATCGAAGTATTCGGAAATCAGCATTTGTATTAAAAACATCACGCCTTTCAAGTCATACGTGTATTCACAATAAAATTGAATTGTTTGAGGGAGTAAGACGTACGATAGTATCACCGCCCCCCCGCTTTGGCCCCCGCTGTACAGTAAATCCCTTCAACACTATTCACACTGATATTGATTGTAAAATATTATGAATGTATATAGGTCATAGCCGCTTTTGTTTCAACTTTGAAACGAGATAAAGCCACACGATTCCTACAGTCTCTTGGATTTATACTCAGTTATTGATGATTTCTTTTCAAAAACGGTAAATTCTCTAACAGATTTTCAGATTATACATTTAAATGTAGTTATTGCTTTAGACAAAATAAAGTATGGAGAAAAAGCATTGTAAATTTGCTGAAATTTTAAATTGAAATTTCATAACTCAAAGCTTCAAATTTTTAAGTCATTACGTGTCACGAATACTACGAATCGAGGTTAGACTGTGGGACATGGAACCAATTGGTGGAGTGTGGAATATGGAATCAAACTGTGTATGAATAGTGTGCCAAAATTTAGAAGGTAATTATCCATTTACATTAAAAACCTGGAAAGCAGTTACAAAAAAATATATGTTAAGCAAACGTCTGATCACAACTGGTTTTACCTACATCTTCAAAATCTGTTACACTAAGAACAAGTATAATGATCAACCTACAGAGGAGAATCGCTTTTTGTGTGTATTATAGCTACTGGCAGTCTGTACTGTTTTACTCCATTTGTAGTATACGGGATGTTCCTAGAGGGAATACCACTATTTTGGATACACTCTATAGTCAACATTAAGCAAAAGTCATTGTTCACAAGTTTCAGCCAGGTAAAATTACTACCAATATTTCCATAAGAAAACAACAAATAAGATAATTGATTGATTACAGAGTATGAAAGAAACTTACTGTGTCCACATATTTTGTGACCTGAAATACAGAAATAGCAGGACCACGTTAGACACTAGTGATAGAGCTATGTTGGTAGTGTCTGTTAGAATTATTTGAATTATTATTTTAATATTAGAATTATTAGAATAATTTTACAGATTAGACAGCCTTCTTAATACTTTATATAAGTTATATGCTTTTATATTGGAATCATGGCTGAATGCAATAACAGAGACTATGGTTTCAGAGGCCCAGAACGGTTTCAGAAAGGGCAGATCATGTTTGATTCTATAATTACAAGAGCCCAGCTCATTGAAAAGCGTAGTACACAGCTTTCATCGACTGCGAGAAGGCGTTTGATAGGGTGAATCGGAACAAACTATGGGAAATAATGGCAAGGAAAAGGCTACCACAACATCTGATTAGAGCTATACAGAGTCTTTATGTGGAGAATAAAATCTTAGTGGAAGCAGGGTAACCGAGAACAGCTCCTAGAGTTGGCCTGATAAATTGTGGAGTACGACAAGGCTTCTCGATTATCAGCTTCTCTTTTTGATTTATATTAACGATGCCATACAAAATTGGCAGATGTGTCTCCCAGAACATTTTATGATTAGTCACTCTGAAATTGACACTTTGTTGTTTGCGGACGATCAGTCTATTCTGTCGGACTCGGAAAAAAGATTGCAGATAGGTAATACATTTCTTAAATCGAATAATAATATATCAAATAAATTGTATCTCAGGGATTGGCTATGTTGGCTGAACAGTTTTACTAAACCAACATGGCTGCTGTTATTATTTATTTTATACAATTCATTCAGTCAACGAGTTCTTCGGATTACGAAAAAATTAAAACAAGATGTCATTAAAGTACACCACCTTACATCAATGGTACTTAAATACTATAAGGGTTTTCATACAATTCGTTTCTTATTGTTAAGAAGTGTGTGTTAATCTTTTAGACTTCGTACATAGGTTAATCTGTATTTACATACAAGTTTAATAAGTATTATCTATCATTTCTTGAAAGAATTTAAGTGACCAAGTTCGGAGTGAGAGTTATTGTTTTGTGAAAAAAGTTAATTAATTTAGTTCGCAATTATTGGTAATTCAAATATACTTAACAAAACCTTGTCATTTCTTGTGATGAGTCACTGGTATTTCTTCCAGTTTGGGTTGATACATTCATTAATTTTCCATCATTTGCTTTTACGGCTTCTTATGGCTTCTATTTCAATTATTCTGGATTTTTATTGATTATTAATTATTAAAATTTGGTTTATATCTTCTCCTTGGTTTAATGGTTCTATGTTCCACTTCTTGGGTTAATCTCCGTTTAATATTAGTTGTATTTCTCTCTATTTTAACTATTAATTGAGTCGCATGCAGCTTGGCTTCTGTCTCTCTTGATCGTTAATAATGGACTATCGTTTTATAACGGTTTTAAATATAATAACGTTACGTTGTTATGGTAACCACCTCTACTCTTATTGGTTGAATACATTTGTATCTATTGTTATAAATCCTGGGTTTTGGTTCAAAATGAATAAATATTTTATAATTGCTTTTATTCCTTAGTGTTATTACTAATGTATGAAATATTATCATATAGGTCTCTATTTTCTTTCAAAGATCTGACAAAATTGCTAATGATATTTTATTACATATTTCACTTCCCTTTTCTGTTTGTTCTATTTCTGACATACTACTATGTTTAAACATATTTAAAGCGGTCCAGGTCACTGTATGATAATTATATATAATTTACCTTACTTTCCGTCCAGTGACGTCAAGCGTAATTTGTTTTGGTTACGCGTTTCAGGCCATGTGGCCCATCCTCAGACCATCACTCCAAGAGGAGCTCGTTAAAAAATAAAAAATCCACAATAAAACAAACACATAATAAACAAAAAACATAATGCCCAGTCATTCAAACAACAATTGAATCCAAAACTGGTATTTACAAACTTATATGTGACGATTGTGACCGATTTTATATCGGCCAAACGGGTAGACCGTTCATCAAAAGATTCCGCGAACACAAACCACAAAGCCATTTTAACAGGGGTAATTTTTCCATAGATAATATTAAATCCAGCTTTACAAGGCATCTGATTTCATGTAATCATTCTTATACAAATTTCAACAATAATTTCATACCCCTACATTATTGTGCCAAAGGCCGTTATATGGATGCGCTTGAAGAATTCGAGATATATAGAGGTCATAATAACCCAGATGTGTGTGACGACATACTTAATGATAAACTTAACTTCAGGTCCAACCCACTGTATGATACCGCGCTGCGATCGATTACAGGTAATAATAGATAACAGGTTCCATTGACGCAGTTCAGGCATGCTACACGCGGTGCACCGTGTTCGTGTAATAGAACACCTTTATATGTTTTAATATATTTTTGTATTTATTTATTATGTGTTTGTTTTATTGTGGATTTTTTATTTTTTAACGAGCTCCTCTTGGAGTGATGGTCTGAGGATGGGCCACATGGCCTGAAACGCGTAACCAAAACAAATTACGCTTGACGTCACTGGACGGAAAGTAAGGTAAATTATATATAATACTACTATGGTTAGTTAATTGTAATTCATAAGTTACTTGTTCTTAATTTCCAAATACAATAGTTAATTGCTTACAAATTTTATATTCTGAATTTTGACAGTTAGGCATTTTATAGGCCTAAGCTGTAACTGTCTATAACTTCTTATTTTACACAATTTAAACATTATTTACTATTTCCATATGTTCCGCTTACTGTCACTTATTACTTATTTACTTTTTGAATTACTTTGGGCTGTTTTACCATAATTGAATGTTACTATTAATTTACAAAATCATTCTTTGTTTATTATTCTTTTTTCTTCTATCTTTACTATGATGATTAATATTATGATTGTCAAAATTATACCATTACTTATACCTACTACAATTTCTTACACACTTTCTTAGCACTTAATACTACTATAAAAACATAACATAAAAATAGGTTTATGGTCTGTTCATTATCCACCCATATTCCTTCTTATAAACACAACTCTTTTAACTAAACAAATTACAACTTTGGTGAATAGTATTTTGACACCATCTATTCTATCGTGATAATCATACCTTTGATTATTTGAGTAATATAGGATGTTTTATTGTTATTGTACTCCCAACTATTCTGTTTCTTATGAGCTAACACCATGACATTAGTTGTATATCAACCTTTTGCATATTGTTTTGGTTTATTACCTTGGTTTATTTTATTTCTTAAGATTACAAATTGTTTACCTTAATTTCTTATTATTATCTCTATCACTTCATTGTTTATCACAACCACTTCGTACCTATCTCTCACTCTTGGTTTTTATTGGTTTTTTAAAATATAATTTTATATTCATTCTTTCAATATTTTATGTTTTACTTTCTTATCTCACTGTAAGGCTATTAATAACCCACACAATCTATTAACAACTGTTTCACTTATTTATTACGGTTAGTGTACTTCATTTTACAGAATTTTATATAATGCTTGTTATTACTTTTGATTTACTATTTGTGTTTTTATTCATAGTTTTCCTTTGATTCTTTTATTGTCTTTATCTGGCCAATATCTGGGGTTGGGTCATAGTTATTTGTTTGTCAGTCTAGTCTATTCACTTATTTATTATTCTTGTTTACAAGTTTTCTTTTTATTTTCTCAATTCCAATTTATATTTTTGTTCATTATTCTTTAAATTATTTTACTTTTTATCATTTATATAATATTTGTGGATTCCCTATAGGGTCTGAGTTCTGCAACGTTATCATATCTACACTTAAGCCTAAGGTAATGGCTTTTCGTGGAATTGATCCCGTATGAGCAAAAATTGTTTTAGATGGAACAAGTCAGCAATTATGGATACCTGGGCTACAGTGTGTCTAATGATACAGGCAACGACGTTGTGAGCCAGCAGGGACCATCAGGCGAACTTTTAAGTCAGCAAGTAAAGAAACACGCCTAAAATTCTACAAAGTGTCTCCCACAGTTTTTTACGGATCTGAGAATTGGACTTTAACAAAAGGCCACGCCAGTCGTATCCAAACGGCTGAAATGAGGTTTCCCGGGCACGTGGCAGGATATACTCTCCATGATCATCGAAAAACACAGATATACAGCAGGAATTTAATATTATTAGTATACTGGTCTGGCTTGGCCAGTATCGGCTGAATTGGTGGGAACACCTTTGCCGAATTGATGACTGCCGCATCCCCAAACAACTATGGAACTATAAGCCGAGGGGTCGGGGAGGTGTGAAACATCCGAGGAAGCGCTAGAGTGACCAGCTCTAAATTTTGCCTGTTTGAAACTGGAACAAACCATCCTTGGTTTAATCCTTGCAGATGATGTTGATGATGACAATATTATGTTGTTGCAATCTGAAGTATTATTACAAAGGAAATTATGACATTTATAACAATTTCTTAATTATTACACTAACATTATGTACTCGATAAAAACCAACATAGTGATATTATATTATTTTATAAATTAAAATAATATTAAAACTTTAAACAATAAACTCTACATGAATATATTTCAATAATTTAAATTGTAATTATAATATAGTCTATGCTTATTAATTTGGGAGGAATATTCACGGAGTAACACCACACCGCAAATGAACTAGTACTGCATATCATGTTTGTTAGGAATACGTGGCACGGAGCTCGTTCAGAGAAACGTGTTGTGTGCAATTGAATGTGTACATTGCATGTGCGTGTACAGGCTTGCGTGCGTTTCGTGTCACTGCTTACCATATGTCCTGACAAGAGCAAGTCTTTATGGCTAACAACATTATACTGGAGTCGCGTTTACCATCATTTAATTGATCAATATACTGACTTAGAAAACACGTTTGTTATTAAATATAAGGATAAAATTTACTAATAACCTGAACACTTCATTTAATTTTCATATGAGTTTTGAAAACTACTGTACTTGCATAAAATCTACTGTACTTACAAAGATATTTTAAAAATAAATATTTCAAGAATCTATTATTTTTACAAAAAATGGAATACAAAACTATTCTTCTCACAAAGCCAGTGATAAACAGTTGCAATTGAATATTAAATCCCTATTTAATAACTAAAAGTTTGTAGAAAAAAATAAAATGATTTACGTAGATCATCACAGCTGGAGTGAACACTATTAATGTCAGTAACTACCGAGCTGTTGGACCGTGGTTGATCGTTTAAGTTTTTATTATTTCTAAACAAATTATGCACTGCATGCCTTTCTCGTGTGGTCAGGAATACATTAGCACCACGTGCTAGCACCCGCACTCGCAGCGATGAACATAGTTGCTGGTATCGTTTGGTCAAGCCGGAGATGTACGCAGTCGCCTAATGTACTCTTGCCAACGCAGACCATCGCGTTATCTTCGAGGAGATAAAGATCTTGTCCTTCGTGAGGAGTTACTTCCCTCACCAGAAAGTAGACTCCGTTCAGATCCCGAATACTGCAACGAACCGGAGTGTAGAAAGCGCATCTCTGAATAGGATTTGGTATGCTACCCGATCTACCAGGTTTGCTACACGTTACCCGAATAATGCTGCCTGAATAATGCTAATGCTAATCTCACTACCCACTACCAGAATAATGCTGTTCTGTGATTGTCTCGCCTAATTGACTGAATAAATTATATAGAAAATCTCGTTTTCGCAATTTACATATTGCTTATTCCTGTGCAGTGAGGTGGGTTCGGCTTGTCATCTATTTGAACACGAGCATACTGACGATGTCCTCCAAAGGTGTTGGTAGAGTGTTTTTAAATAATCAAACTCAAGCAATCCAGCATAGCACGGTAGTTATTGATTTTAATAATAGCACGATGATTTGTTATAATATCGAATTGTTCTACCTTTCGTAACTATTTAAATACTATATTTGTACTTCCACACAATATAAAATTGGACGTTGTAGTATAAAAACTAAGATTTTATGACTTAGGCCTAAGATGAGGTAAGTAGAATGTGGCCAAATATACCTACAGGCCTACTTACAGGAGAGACAGGTGACCAATTGAATTTGGAGAACAAACTTTTATTTAAACGCTGAAAAATTGATCTAGGGTAATATAATGTAAACCTGAGGTACACACTGTAAATAAATAAAAAAGTAAATTTCTTGAGAAAACACACAACGGAAATAAATGGATTAGAATCGTCGAATTTATCTAAGCTTGAATTAGAGTTTATATTTATACCTGACAATCTAACTGGCATCCATCTGTCTTCATAATGAAGACAATGAATTCCAAATGAAAGATTAAAAAATCGAAGGTTGAAATTTTCAAAACATTAGTTATTTCTTGAAGAAGAATGCTCTTAGCAACAACATTTGATCGAACACAACATACGATAATACCATTTAAACACTAGGAGAGAAATATTTAAAAACAAAAATGTCGTGTGCATAGAGAGTTATGTTTTGGCATTCGTCTCGTTATTGTAGCACTAAAAAAACATACGACCAGCATTCGCGCGTAAAGCAAGTTTTTGTAATCCCTTTTCAAGTATCCTTAATACGGGATGACGATATTCACAGATTGCGACATACGGGCGTGCGAGGCGTACAGAACAACACTGTTTCAGAATGTGAGAAATGAGAAAGTGAATGAGATGCGTAAAAAAATGTTTGTGTGTCTGTGTGTGAGCGCAATCCCATGTACAGCCATACAAATATAAACAGCATTTGTATACTGTATATAATTATCTCGTACACCAAGCGTATACATTAAGAGATGCAATATAAAATATTAAGTGATTTATAGTGTACTGCCTTGCTTAATTTCTGATATATAGCATTCGTAATGTGTACAAAAGAATTATGTAATTCTTAAGACAAAACCGATAAAAGAAACGAAAACTAATTAACGGAAAGAAGTTTTCAGCTTACGTGCCAAGAAGCTTTCCTAAATTATATAAAAAGTCAACAAAAGTTTCTAGAGGGCAAGCATGATTTAAAATAATGGGATCAAGAAAGTTTAACAGTCAAAAAATTATATTGATGCTTAATAGGCTCATGTCGATGTATGTGTAGGTGAATATGTACACGCATGCCTTGGCTATGTCCAGATTGAGGCAAAATTTATTAAGATATTCAAAATGCTTGTTTTTTTTGTGGCCAAAACTGTTTTTCATCTAAATACTAGTAATTTATATATAACTGAATGTTATATGACATAATATTAATAAATTATAATAAAGGACGTTTTCCTTTATTATAAATAAAGGTAGAAATGTAGAAGCCAATTGAGGTGTGATGCTATGTGTAGTTGTAAACCGTACGTCTAGGCAGGTTGTTTGAAGAAGAGAGAGGAATTAGGTGCTATGAGAGTACTAAGGAATATTGACATGGTTATGAGGAAAGTCTATGTCAGAAACCAAGCAGTTGGACATAGGATAAAGATGTGCGGAGGTTTCGGAGAAATTCGAGGTGCAGCAACTGAAATAGTTTATTCACGTGACGAGAAACGAGTAAAAGGGAACGTAGAAAGCAGTTTTCAATTTTGAGAACACGAAGCGCAAGAAAACCTTGACGTCCAGGAAAACATAGAATACTCATTGGTGAATACTCACAGAAGAAGTGAACGTTCACTATTACGTCTCAAGCTAAGAGAGAAGGAGAAGTGTGGAAGAGACTGAGAAGAATCATAGCCTCAGCAAAACAGGTAGAAGAAGTAAGTAAATAATAGTCAACAATTTTGATAGCTGGTAGCGCTAGAAATAGTGTACGACCAAAACCCAGATTGTTAATGTACATTGCAGAAACTTAAAAGATTAATAGGCTTTGTATCTCCCTATAACTGTTTTCTTTTTTCTAAGCCGGTTATGTAAGAGAATCAAATGTCAGTGTTTGTGTTCATCCTTCTGCCCCTAATCAGGATGAAACAATGATATAAACTTAAAGAGGTGACATAAATATAAACGATTGAGAGACGCCTTATTAAAAAATACTAAGTGAGAACTCTTTAATTTTCATCAATACTTTATTGATAATTGTGTATGATATTTAGTTAATTTAGCTAACACGATAGTTTCCACGACACATGCAATAGCTGTAGTCTTAGCTGCTAAGGATATTTAATTATCCTTTAAAAAGATATTTTATAGTGTACTTAAATTACCTTAGAAACATCTGACACGGTAACATGTGCGCGGTAGCCTATGCACTAATAGGCTCTAGTGTATACTACAATGCATGTCTGTAGTGTATATTGATCTGGGGCGGTGCCTACCTGACTAAAATATAACGGACCTTAATGACCACAAACGTTTCATGGGTACACTTAAAAATTCATACACAGAGGATATTTACACTCTATTCTTCCAAAAATTTGTTTTCCCTTAAGTATACGTGGTTTCCATACGTAAAGATTCAATATAACAACATGTTGAATTTCGGTGATACGTAATAACTGAAATATTTGGTTCATTGTTGTAAGGAGCACTTTGTGTAATAGGAATATAACGTTACGACGGTTTCGCTGATCGTCGTATGGTACAGTGGAAACAAATTACAGACACAATTGAAGCCGCTAATAGCCAACTTTAATAATCCAAAAATAACAATTTAAAACCAACAACACATTCTCGTACAGTAATTCTAGTTTCATTTGTCCACACGCAATAATCATGCCAACTATTAGAGTTTCACACTAATTATAACACAATCATCACTTTTCCACAATACTTCAAAACATACTTCAATAAATCACCACTTATATATGACTTCTAAACGGCAGATGTCGCATATTTATAGTCTGCAGGATTCCAGACTAAAGTTTCATAATGCACGTCTTTAATAAACACTCGAAAACTCGGGAGGATACTTGAGCGCGGCCTTGGCAGAAACACACACCTGCATGGTTGGCCGGGAAACATGTACGTAGAACGATACTCTCCATTGTTCGAGAACGTTCTGTCGTTGCAATATTGTACTCTCAGCCGACAAAGATAAGGCCACTGTCATAATGTACACACACGACTATCAATGCAAGGTGAACACCTACTTACAGGTAACACCTAGTCAAGTAGATGTTTTACCTTTCATTGAGAAAAACGCAGTCACTTATTGCCAATGAAGAGCTGGAAAAATAAACAAAACAACACCTTATTCCTCTTGAAAATTAGACACTCATTTAAAAATGACGGACTGCCTAAAATCCATAAAACAAATGAACCCACTTCAACTGATAGTTAGCAAATATGATCTCCCAGCATACACCAGGCCTATAGCCTCTTTTAAGATCTGAAAAGGCTACTTTCAAACTCTAGTCAAAAAATATGTTAACCCTTTGAAAAACTCGTGTACATTAAAAGACCGGTTTTCGGGCGTTGTCATTTCGTATTCAGATAACCTGGTCGCTTTGACGCGTTCTACCTTTGTACCAACATCACATGTTAGAAGCATTCTACTTACTATGAACCACATACTACCTCCCTCAGGACAGTATGGAACTAACAAAACACTGTAATTGTTCATACTCTACACATAAAAACAATTTCTGCAGGCTAATAGAACGAACGGTAATGTGTTTACTCCGGTCATCGCAAATTTTTATGCGGACGACCTCGAGGAAAAGGCAAACTATACAGCACGTCCAAATATTTTCGTGGTTAATATGACAATGGTGACAACATTTCTCATATACGTAAACGAAGACAACATTCCTCATATACATGCACGATGACAACATTCCTCATATACATACACGATGACAACATTCCTCATATACGTACACGATGACAACATACCTCATATACATACACGATGACAACATTCCTCATATACGTACACGATGACAACATTCCTCATATACGTACACGATGACAACATTCCTCATATACATACACGATGACAACATTCCTCATATACGTACACGATGACAACATACCTCATATACGTACACACACAAATTCTTCCTTGTGGGTAAAATAATTCTACGACTGCTTCGTAATCTGCCAATAACAGATTCTTAATAATAATACGCGCGCGTTATTCGTGTGCTTGTGTGTACCTGTGCGTGCGTGCGCGCGCGCGCGCGTGTATGTGTGTGTGTGCTCGTACGTCATATTCTACTGAGCGTTTAATGTTGTTAAAAAGATTGTTTTGCCTTCTACACTTAAAGAGTCTGTTAAAAAATGTAAGCTCTCGAAAATAGTAGTAGTCTAATCACATTACTTAAGTTGCGATTCGGACTGCATCGTAGTTATTATCTTACAAAACTAAAAAAAGAGAACGAAGGAAAAGACCATTCCGTTATCCATCGCAGGTAACTACCAAGTAAACACTGCATGCGCGCGTGTGTTTGTGTGCGGGAGAATGAGAGGGAGAGAGCACGTGTGGGGTTGAGGAAGAGAGAGTGAGGGAGGGAATGACACGAGCGTAGGCCATACAAAGGAGGAAATTCCTTCTTTGGTGTAGCGTGCGGATGCTGGGAGAAACGTGATAGGACTGATTAAACTCACAATTGTTTGTTCACCATGATAAAACACGCTTCCTGTACGAACGTACAGCTCTTTCCACACCCAGCAGTACTCGTTACTTTTTCAGAATAATACATACTTTTGTAAACAATTTATGTATTCCGTAACTGTACGGAAGAATCTTTGTTACACTCTGACAGAATATTCGATGGTAACCTATTCACATTAGCAGCGTAGTAGTAGTAGCAGTAGTAGTAGTAGTAGTAGTAGTAGTAGTAGTAGTAGTAGTAGTACTAACAGACGTATTTTGTTGGTAATAGTAATACCGGTAGTTTTAAAGAAGTGTCGCTAGTAAATACCAAGTACCTATTCAAATAGAAGATGACTGCCATAGACTTAAGGGATGTAAATATTATTACAGACCACTAGAAATGTAAACTGATACAACGTGAAGGTTGTTTATTAATATATTTCAACATTGTGCCAACACACACACACACACACACACACACAAACACAGACAATTGGTTAAGACTATACCTAAGGGGACGTCCATTAATTACGTGAGGTTTTTTTTTCAAATTTGGACCCCCTCCCCCCTTGGTGAGATTTGGTGAGATGTGGTGGGACCCCCCTCCCCCTCACGTGAGGTTTACCCTATAATTTTTAAATAATTAAATTTATTTGATATGTTCATGTTTTTGCTTCATACCACTAAAAATACTTAAAGCATATCTTCTATGTACTACATTTTTTCTGTGAAATTAGAGGTGAAAATGATAACTACGTTTAAGGTGCGTTATAATAATGTATATTCTCTGAATTAAAAAGTTGACGTGAGATTTTTATTGGCCCCCCTCCCTTTAAATGAGATTTGGTGAGATTTTGCCGGACCCCTCCCCCCCCATTTTGAGCTCACGTAATTAATGGACGTCCCCTAAGTGAGATTTCCAAGACGTTAATATGGAAATAAATGTGAACAACTGTCATACAGTTTCTACTTCCTGCCGCCAACAAGTACACTCAACATAGAAAATAAATACGTTGCAAAGGTTTAGTAACTGACCGTCACCATAAATACTGTGTCACAACTGAATACAAGTGTACCGGACCTCAGAATTTGGGTTTCGAGTAGTAGTTTACAATATGGTTAGCTCAGCGCTTCCCAAAAATTCACGTTTCCAGATAAATCATCGGTAGTAAAATTTATACATGTCTGTTTGTCTATCTATCTATATGTTTGTTTGTCTGTTCGTCTGACTATCTATCCCTCCCCCCTCTCGCTCTCTCTCTCTCTCTCTCTCGGGCATCTAATGGGATGATAACGGAAATGAAGTCTGCAATTCAATTGTTGATTTAATGAAACGCAACTAGCACACTAATAAATTTTTCCTCCATTGACCTATTTGAAAGCTAGTTTAGCGTGTACACAGGTTTTAATTTGGGCAGTAAAGTTAGTTACTCGATATTAATAGTGTTTGTCGGTTAACATCACAGTGTAATTTACATAATTTATAGTATGGTGTTTGCAACAGGTTTTGATTTATTCAGTGTTTTATTCTAACTTTTTGATGTCATCGCCTGCAATCACAATGCAATGAAACGGTGTAGTAGTAGCAGATGCTGTTGTTATTGTTGTGGTTGTAGTACTAGCATTTGTAGCTTGTGTAATATTTTAGCTTGTTTATGGTTACGGTAATTCTGAATGTTAGAGAGTTTTCATACTTATGCCTAGCTCTTAGACAAATTGCCTACACTTTCTGCACTAGTCATACACAAATCATGTAACGACACAGACTGTAGTACATTGGTTTGCTTCCGTGTTTCCTGTATTCAAAATAATTATATTATAATGTTAATTAATATATTAATTAATGTTAATTAATTAGTATTTAATACATTATAAGATAATATTGTTACGATGGTCTCACGGATATCACGGATCACTTTCCACAATCACTTGATCCGCACTCGACAATCTCGCCAGGTGTAATTAATTTCTAAGCCCCCCGCTGTTGCTTATATAGGTCTGGTAGGTGTTCTAGAATAATTTTCCATTCTTTTGACAGTGTACCGGCATAATATGAATACTAAGCTATTCAAGTGCACGGCTTGAGTGGCTAGAGACTATTGTGTAACTGCACCTGCCGACTTCGAGAGCGTCACATAATTATCGTAGCATATATTGTAGGCTATTACACATTATATAATATAATTTATTATTATAGGACTACAATTTTTCGTTAAGTTTAAACTCTATAATGTATTTTAGGCTTTACACGAATATTTTGCTGTAGACCCGATGTGTTGTAGCCTCCTCATATAAAATTCACTGAATAAGAGACCTTTTACTATAGTTACTAGAGATGTTGGGACACGTGGGCACGTTACCAGGCTTAATCAACTTCACGAAAGTTGTAGCAAAATAGTCTAGTAATTGTTTTGAGTAAAAGAGTGTTCGCTAGAGGTAGTGTTTTCAAGTAAACCTTTGAGTGGGAGGGGAAAACCTGGAGTCTAATCCTCGTTCAATTAGTCTATAATGCGTATAATATACAGTGTCAAACACGTCATCCCTGCTAGTTCATATATTGGCTAAAAGCTATAATTCATTTTTGTGCTCTTTGAGATAGGATATTTACAGACAAACATTCTTCTAGTTGAAATTCCGAACGTAATAACAGCATTCTTAAAAATGAATTTGAAGTAATTAAAAAGTACTTTAAGTAAAGAATTATCCGGTAGTGCATAACGCAAATGTACCTAGTGTCGCCATGTTTAAGTCTCGTTCACGTTCTCGAAATAGGTTCGTATAAATGCGTTTGATTAAAAATATTAGTACTTCAGTTTGTTTGTATAAATATTTATCGCAAATGTTTAATCTATTGCTAGGAAAATATACAGGATGTTCGCAAATGGTCGTCCAATATTTTGGTAACGTACTTACATATTATAAGTAAATAATACTCTTTAATATAAGTATTCCACCAAAATTTTATTTCTCGAGAATGAAGTGAGATATTCTAAAGAAATCTGGTACGTGTTACTCCAGTAACATAATCTACAGAATAACATTTTTTGATCACGATGGCCGTAAGCACTATAGCGCTGCCGACTGGCCTCTTTCTTCACAAGCTTTAGCTTCACTTATATCCCCACTTCCCGCCCCACCAACCACTCCCGCACAAACCGACGACTACAGCGACTTCTTGACTACATCGATTCAGACGGCGATAGCACTGGACATACCCACTAAACAGGTCAGGTACTCCCAACTCAGGCTCCCTCCCTCTGCCCTTGCACTGATACGCCGGAGACGCTGGATCCGCCGCCTCTTAAACAGAGATCGGCGGAACGAGCATCTCCGCTCGGAGTATAGAAGACTCTCAAATGCTGTCAAGTTCGCCATAAAAGACTTTTGTTCTTCCCGCATTGAGAGCCTGTGTACTTCAGTACAGGATTCCTTTCACACAGACACACCCCGCTTCTGGAAGAAAGTCAAACGACTACACAACCCGCCCAAAGCTGATACCCCTCTCCTGTCAGACGACCGCCTACTTGTCAGTGACGAGGAGAAGGCTGCTGCCTTTCGGGGTTCTCTTCAGCCTATCCATAGCCAACCCGTCAGCCCGGACTTTGACGCCATCGCCGAACACTCCATAGACACTTTCTTAGCTAACCACGCTGACCTCTGCACCCCTTATGACGTCCTGAACGCAGACCAAGACCATCCGCTGGAACAGCCTATCGACCCTGACGGCATCAAAGACAGACTTACTAAGTGTCGCAATACTGCTTCCGGTCCCGACGGAATACCAAATCGCATATTAAAACCACTCCCCGACACTGCCTTAGAAGCCCTTGCGCATCTCTATACCGCAAGTCTCGGATACGTCCCACGGGCCTGGAAGCACGCCCACGTCCTCATGAAACCGCTCAAAAACGCCAGCCTTCCGTCGAGCTATCGCCCGATTTCTCTTATACCTGCAATCTCCAGGTTTGTCGAGAAAATCCTGGTCGCCAGGATACATCCCTATCTACAAACTCATAGCGTCCTCCCCAGTACCCAGGGCGGATTCCGCCCTGGCTACAACATATATGATCAACTTGTTCGGGTTATCAGCGCCATCCAGGACAACTCGGCCCGCAATCGCCCGACCATCTTAGCCTTACTCGACATCAGCAAAGCCTTCGACTCTGTCTGGCACAACAGCCTCCGTTTGAAGATCCTCGGATGTCACTTTCCTCCAACCATCATAAAATGACTTTCCCAGTTCCTGGATGTACCCACTGCACAAGTCCGAGTCCGCCAGCATCTCTCGGCACCCTTCCACCTCAATGCCGGTGTCCCCCAAGGCTCCACCATTAGCCCGTTACTTTACATCATTTTTACCAAAGGCACCCCTCCCCCACCGCCGACATTACCTTACCAATTAGCCAGCCTAGCCCAGTATGCAGATGATACTGCCTACTGGGTTTCAGCAGGCGTACACTGGCACGTCACATCAAAATTACAGCAAATCCTCAAGCCTTTCTTCGCCTACTGTAACACTTGGCGAATCAATGTAAACGCGGCCAAAACCCAAATCTGTGTTTTCAACTTCACCGGACGCAACATGCATCATTTCTATAATACACCAGTCCGCGTAGGCCCAACATCAGTACGCCCGAAGCGTGAATGCCAGTATCTGGGCGTCACGCTTGATTCCAAACTTACCTGGCGTCCACATATCAAAAGAATTACGACCATCGCCCGTACCCGCCTCTGTTTTCTCAGAACCCTCAGCCGACTTAACCACTGCTCCAGCGACTTACTATGCCGCATCTACACTACCTGCATTCGTCCCATCATCACGTATGCCCACCCAGTTCTCCTTACCGCCTCCCCTGCCTACCTAGATCTCCACCGAGTCACAGAACGACGAGCCCTAAGACTAATATACCGCGCCGACCACGTCTCACGAAGACCTCTAACGCAGCTCTGTATGCGCTAAACAACCACTTCCCTGTCCTTGACTCCTTGCTCATTAAGTTGAACTGGAAGTATTCCCGCACTGCCTCACGCCGCACTTCCCTACAATCAATAGTCCCTTCAATAAACTGAAATACCCGTAACTCAAGCAGACCTTACTACATAATAAATCGCCTCCTCACAATAGCCAATGGTCCTCCCCCTCGACTCCCCCTCCGCCAGCGTCAAAGACACGGACACAACTAAACACACATACCAATCCCCCTCTCATGCTTCATTACACCCCAGCGGTAGCGACTAGACACACACATGCAGCCTAAATACTCAACACTATTCTAAATTCCCCCAAACTTTAAAACTCTTAGCCCTATCTTCGCACAGCCTCATGAAATCACACAAACTAGTTCCTCACACTCACATCCCTGCATGTAATCCACACATCTGTTTCCTCCGCCTACCTTGACGGCACCCTGTCGCCACCTAACAGCCTAGGCGACCTGCGTTACACGTCCCTGTCTTGCCCCCCCCCCCCAAAGAACATCGAAGAAGAAATAAATAAATAAATATACCACCAAACACCCATAATGGCCGCCTCCATCTACCTCTCCCGTTCGCATATGGCTACCAACTACACTTACACACAATATATATACCCCACAAGCAATACACTCCCATCTACGTGCCTCCACCTTCTCAACGGCCCGGTCAGCTGGCGTAGGTCCCCCTACAATCCCATACCCACACGGCTGTAGGGAGCTTGCTCCAAAACAGCCCGAGTCCGACCATGATGGCCGGTCTCAAATTAAAAAAAAAATTTAATTTTCATTCACAAATTTTAAAATAGAGGCTGTTTTATTTTTTAAATCATTCATATCTCTCAAACTATTAGTTTTATGGAATAATGTTTCGTCAGATAAAATCTTAAGAATTACTTTATGAACAAAATGCTACCTTACTTATTATAATGTGATCTTAAACAACCGAGTTATGATGGAAAATGTCAGTGTGAGTCACTCAATGCTCAATACCATGAAATCAGTGATGTTATCTCAAACGTATAATTTCCATCATAACTTGGTTGTTTGAGATCGCATTGTAACAAGTAAGGTATCATTCTGTTTATGAAATAATTCTTAAGATTTTATCAAACGTAATATTATTCCAAAAAACTAATAGTTTGAGAGATATGAATGATTATTAAATTAAAACAGCCGCCATTTTGAAATTTGTGAATGTAAAATTTTCAAAAAATTTCATTTTGTAGATTATGTTACTGGCGTAACACGAACCAGATTTCATTAGAATATCTCACTCCATTTTTGAGAAATAAAAATTTCTTTAAAAAATACAAAATGGCGGACAGATGGAAAAATATACGTTTCTGGACCTAAGTTTACAGGAACGTTTTTTCTTATAATTATATAAGGAACACGTTAGCGAAATATTGGACGACCATTTGTGAACACCCTGTACAGATGTGTAAATAACGTACATCACAACACTGAAGAAGTCACGATAACTGCTGACCACGAAGAAATAGTGTATTTGAGCTGGGAACTAGGTTGGTGTTGTGGTTTGGGAGCAGCGTTGTCTCAGAATCACTAGACGGCAAGCATTTTAGAATAAAAATAGAAGTGTAAAATGAACTTCTAATACAGGGCACTAAAGAGTTTTAATACTGCATCCCTGTATCTTAAAGTAGGGAACACCTAACTAAATGCTTATAAAATTCAGATTATCATAAACAAATGCCTGTACGGTTTTAAATCAATGTTACAATTATACTATGTTATCTGTTCAATACAACTTTGTATACAGCACAATAACGGAGTAAGAATATAGGTACATAATATAATATAATCTTAAACACGCAACATGAAAAAACCAATGAATCACTAATTACATTTTCCTATTTAATATTTTATTTTTTGATAAATTGTACTTACAATTGCATAATTGTATTTGTATAGTTTTAGAAACTAATATTACTGAAATCTTATGTTTTTTCAAATAAATATAGAACAAGATTCAGGTGTAAATTTATTCACTATTATCTTCGTGGAATTTCAAATGTTGTAGTGAAACGAAGTTACTCGGGCAGCAACTAAATTGCCCTCGCACAGATTTATTTTGTCGCCGACCATAACAGTGTTTGCTAGTAATAAATTTCAATAGGTTTTTTTTAACAAAAGGGTAGCGTGCATTATTTATTTAGTGAAGAAAGGAGAGCACAAAGGCACAAGAGTTAGAGTATTAGGTTTTATGTCTGTTGTGTGTGTGTGTGTGTGTGTGTGTGTCTTGTCTGCTAAAGATATTTACTGACTGGAGCATCGGCATATGTGTGTGTGTGTGTCTTGTCTGCTAAAGATATTTACTGACTGGAGCATCGGCATACCACAACGTACCGCAGCGGTTTTTAATGCATATACTGTGGGTCACAAATTGCTGACTTACACGCTGGCAGTGCTACCTATATAGTGCTTTACGGACATAAAAACACAGTGTACACCATTATGTAAAGTTTTTTTTCCTTTCCTTACGGAAACTTCAGCCATTTTCCTGTATGTTTAATACTTTTATACATGCTAGTCTTCACATTAGTATTTATGCCACTTCAATAATTTTGTCTAAAATTATATTTACTCATCCGTAAGGATACATTAAAGCATGAACATACATTTAGTGTATGTCACATATTACTGCCCTGCTGATTGCGTCCACTAATAAAAGAGCTGCTACAACTCGTTGCTACGTGTATACTTTACTCAACTAATAATTAATCAGGTCATAAATACATCGCAGCCATAGCTCTCTCTTTACATCATGCAATGTATAAGCCTTCTTCAGTATTTCATCCTGTGCCCTCCCTAATCTGAAGCCCTATCCAACTTAAACGTAATTTAGTAAATCATACTTGGAGTCCATGGAACGTTTGTATAATTCCTCATTGCAAATTTTACGCCTCGCACTAATTTCGCATATTTTACCATAAACTATACTTCATATCTACTATTGAAAATTTATGAGATATGTTCCTTTTACTTTCATGATTCATGCTTCAAATCAACAGGTCAATACTTGTCTTAATAAAATTCCATTAAGGGTGCTTAATAGTAATTCCATTTTTTGAGCTTGGTATTAGTTAAATTTGGTTTGCTTTATGATAAAAGTCCAAAATATCAGTATCAGGTTGTTATTGAAATTTGTTGTTTACTACAATTTAAAAAATACTGTGTTTTTCTCTTGTTAAGCATATATAACTGAAATATTCAACTGTCTCAAAGGTTGAGCCACTAACACAAATTTCAGATTTAACTGCATAAAGTTTATCGATCGTCATGCATGTAGTCCATGTTCATTTATAAATGAGTCCATTTTCCAAACGCTAAAGTTCATGGTGAGGAAACCAAGAGTCATCAGATCACAAAATCAAGCGATCGGGCAATCATCTGAAAATTCAAGTAACTGAAATGTTATTGTGACTGTTGTTGCGTTTTTTGTACATCGGAGTCTCTTATAACTTTTCCAAGTGCTCTATTGAAAACTAAAGAGAGGTTATGGACTGCTCTCGAACCATATGAAACCTAGAGGATTTGTTATGCCTGCCTGTACCTTAACTTTCATTGCAATTCATTCATTGACATTCTTAAAAGGCGAATCAGTATTGCGGGTATTCTGTGTTCTACCACTGATAATGTACAAATTTGATCTACATATATTACAACGTAAACTGTAAAAAGGATTGCTTTTTGCTAAAAGTATAAATAATACAAATGCAGCAATAAGTGGCAGTAGTTATATAAAATTCATTATCCTCTAAAATCTGTTGTGGAACGATATTTCATCAATTGTAGGTTTTCGCCTTCTAAATTCACTCTACTAAGTGTCAAGTTTATTTCAAAACGTCGGAGTAGTTTCATTTAAATCGTGAATTATTCTAATTAATGGTTTCTACACTACGTTACCTAATTTTACTCTGACGAGCGCTGTCAGCATTTACGCCACCTTCCTGGTACTGTAAAATTTTTTTTTGTATGACGGGCTACAAACATATGATGTGTACAATATACGTACATATATTTTTTGAGGGGTGAAAAGTTAGTTACATCAGAGTGAACTTTACTCATGTGGCGTACACATTACCAATCAAACATTTAGAATATGTAGGGAAAACTTCAGAATACAATGAATTGGACGTCATATAAATTTTGTTAGTAAAGGTGACAGTATAGACATGAATGTGTGCTTATACATTTAAGTGTCCTTAAAACTAATGTTCTATGTTCTGAAGATTTATTAACAACTAAAACGGTACTTTGGACGCACGTAGTATCATTCAAACTTAGTAAAAAGTAAAAACTTAAAAATATTAGGAAAAAATATACTTAACTTTTATAAATGATTTTTAAGGGTGGTAGGGTAGGAATTCCAGATGCTATGAAAACCAAAGTGTTTTTGGGGGACACAAATCTATATTATTAAAAAGGAATTACACAATTTTTTAACATAGAGTTAAACAGATATTGTTACGAGACGAGAATGCACATAAGATCATTATTATTTTAGTAGGTTTTGTACCTAGGATGAAGCAAAATTTGAATGTCAGAAAAGAGGCCGTTAAACAGATATGATAAACCTTTTTATAATATGTATGACATATTTTTAATGATCATGAAATAAACGCACCCTACATTAATAGAGCACAATACATATAGTAGTGTATAAAAATAGATTTAATAGTTTCGTTAGTTCATTGCTACCCAGTATCTTGAATTTGTATTCTGATGTTATTTGCAATAAACACTAATATACGAGTAAACTATCTTTGCAGTGGCGTGAATTAATTTTATAATTTTTAAAGGTAGAATACTCTTTATAAACATATCACTTTATTTCCTGAAACAAAACATACATTTATTTCATCTGTTTTTTATATAAATTATTATTTAAATAGTTCTACATATTTATGGCTTTTGTACGCTTTGCCTAAAATCAGGATATAATTTTCGAACTGATATATAAAATATTTAAATCAATTTAATTCGTTATAAATTAATTTGCATCGACAACATTCTTGCCGAGCATCTATTACTATTACAAATTACAGTTAATTTAACAAATGGTTATGAAACATTTTTTTCTACAGAACACGTGACTTAATTGCGTCGTCATTAAGTTAATGAAATAACTATTTTAACAAATGCAAAAAATGAATAATAGTTGACTATCAATTATACCTACTGTGTTATTAAGCAAGCACTTTTAAGTAATAATATATTGTTAACATTAGTTCTGACGAATACATTTCTATTTACTACATATTGAAAACACGTTCACCTCTTTTTTAAATAAAAAGTTAGATTTATTAACGCTACTACTTACGTCAAACAAACTAACTCCTAAAGTCTTATTTCTTGTACAGCTAAATTCGACATAAGATGTTAACTATGAAATATAGGCCTACATCTATTCAACGCCTATTTTAAAAATATGCTATATAAATGTTAGTCATACCAAAAACATGTATGTTGCCGGGACAGGAAATCAGTGGTAGACTGTGGTGACACGGCACAATAACAAAAGCTACAAACAGGAACATAAAGCGCAGACAAATTAGACAAAGAGGTAAAATTTTACCGTTTTCAGTTTATAAAATATAAAAAAACCTTATGTTTCTATTACAGAATATTAAAATATTAAAAGCATAAATAGAAAATGCATTCATACTTTATACATTTATGTTAATACGATGATACGATAGAACATTCCGGGCCTGACACAGAGATGGAACCACTATACTCATTATTTTGATCCTATTCTATGATTTCGTCCTTAGTAGGCTTAGTTTCGATGCTTACAAGAATCAATGAGTTGGTTACTGTAAGCGCTTCGAGCTTCATTTTAACAGTGGCTATATTGGAGCTGTGAGTAAATGTTTTTTAAAGGTTTAACTGTAATAGATATAAAAAAGGAGCTGGATTCAACGTTGGGGGACTCTTCTCTATTGAATACAATGGTTGATCCCTGGGTGTTGAATAAAATGGTTCCTTTAAGCACAACTGGCGACCCACGTGTTAGACATCCCATTGAAGTGACTACGCGAGAAAAAATAGAAAAAATCCATGAAATCGTTTTGAAAGATCGTAGAATAGAAGTGAGCACGATAGTAGATACTGTTGATATATCATCAGAACTTGTGCACAATATCTTACAAGAACATCTTAAAGTGTTCACATCTTCCTGTGCACTAAAAGAGTGCCTCGTTTGCTGACACTTGGCCACAAACAGCTTCGAAATGATGTTTCAACCGTTGTTTCGCACTCTATACGCGCAATTCAACTGAACTTTAGCGCCGATTCATAGACGTTGATGAGGATTGTACGGACTGTTTAACCGTGGTTGTCTTGTAAATGCAAACGTTTCGATCTTCAGTGGGTTTTCTGTTCCAAACCGTCGAACTTATGTAGTCGTTTGGGTGCGGGCTCCTATCAGATTGGCCGAGAGCTTGGCCAATCCCGTTGCTCGCCTGATTCGCATTATTCAGCTTTAAGATCTCTTTCTTCCTGTTGACGCTGTTATTGTGTTAATTATCTCGATGCTTCCCGGTGCAGTCTCGTATGAGAGTGCTACGTGCAACTTTGTCTTCTCAAACTTCACCACGTGGGCGTCATTTGGGAAGTAAATTTTCCGAATGCCCTGTCGACAGGACCGTCTGTGGTCAGCGATGCGCAACCTCGCGCTGCACTTCGTCCTGTTCCAATCGCAACACGTCCGAACGAACACGGGATACTGTTGCCTATACACTACCCGAAGGCAATAAATCTCTCGAATTCGTATCGACTTCAGATATTGCTGGATGCTCCGTGTTGGCCTAAAGACGGTCTTCACAACATGTCTTCGTGGTAACCTCCCTATCCAGTCCGTCAAACTGTTTATATATTGGAGAAAAGTCTTCCCTGCTTTTTTTTATTTTGAGCACTAATGGACCGGTGAGGTGTCCTCAATTGGATAGATCTTCAAATTTCTGTGACCGAGTATCCATTAGCTTGTAAGGCAGTATCCAGGTCATTTCGAAGAAAGTGGGGTTCACAGATCCGTAAGGCTTGATCATTAAGTGTCTTCATGACCTTCCGTTTTTGTTCCGGATCACGGTCTGAATCCCTTTGCAGACAGCGGTCTATGTGAGTCGATTTCCGAAGCACTCTGTAATCTAGCCTCCGATCTCTCCTCTTCATCACCAGCACATAAAGGAAGGGTAGTTGTCCACGTTCTTCTTTCTCCATGGTTATATGAATCCTGGGATGGATACAGTTCAGTGTGTGCTAGAAATTTTCTAAGTTTTTCCTTCCCATAACTCGAAACCACATAAAGGTGTCGTGAAAGTAACGGAATCAGTACCGCAGATGACATGAAGCGGATTGAAGTGACTCTATTCAAATATTGTTTTTACTTGTAGAAATAAAGAACACGTATGAACGATTAAATTCTATTGTAATAATGTTATTTGCAAATACTGAATATGATCCATCAAGTAGTGTTTGATAATTTTTTTTTCATTCTGTGGAGAAGAAAAAAGAGGAAAAGTGTTTTGAACTAAAGAAAATAATATCGTTGAAATAATAATAATGAAATATGCGTTAGCGCTGCATTGGGAAATCTGTGAATCTCACTACTACTATACATAAACTGGATCATGATTATTTAATTAAGTTGTTCGAAAAGATAATATTTTAGAAAGCAGTTTATGTAGCGTAAGCTCTACAAACTGGGGAATTACGGAATTTGCATTTTTTTTTTTAATCAAGGTGCAGAGTTTATCTCGATTAATAAACAGGGTAAGTTCTTAAACAGTGTAGGGTAAGTATCTACAAGATGCAGAAAATTATTTTTACAGTTGTTACTAAAGTCGTTAACATTATAACTTGCAGTTGAAATATTAAATATTATTATAAAATGTACAAAATAATGTTCAAAACATTTACGAAAAAATATAAAAATAATTGGTAATTTAAAAAATTTGAACCACTTAAATATTTAAGTTATTTTAAAATTACTGATTAGATGTTACTTACTTCATTACTAGCTCGTAAGCCTTTAAAGTAGCCTTCCACATTTAAAATTAAAGTATTAGTAATATTGTATCTGCAACTTGTCCCTGTTGAATGTCCTTAAAAGTATTCCAAGTGTATGTGCATTGAAATAAGAAAAACACAAATAAGAATTTTTATTATTCTTCAAGTTTTTATGATCAGTAGTAGCAAGCTTTGTAAAAAGTGACGATGTCATATTCTGTAATAAAATTTTAAGTGCGTGAAATGCACGTGCGTTATTTTCTGATAACACAATATAAATAGACTAAGTCGACTATTTACAGTTACGACACATCTATTTAGAGTTACTAATTCTACTGATAAAACAGCTGAGATTATTTAATAGTTGCAAATAATAATTTCTGTAACAACAGAAATGAGTTCACACTTTACATATTTCTCAGAAAAATTATATCGACTTCGCTTACCGATTTAATAGTTTTAATCAGTCAAAAATATACCAGTGCAAGCTTGCAATTTTTAACTACGACCACTAAAATCTTAGTAAATATATAATTTCTGAAATCCGTACACACAATGGTCCGTCAATCAAAAACAGCTCTTTTAATGTGTCCTATTTACATAGGTATATATAAAAGGGTCCTACTTTTTCGCTTTTTTAATTGTTGAAAGTCAGTATTATATACAAGTGAAGACATTACAACCTCATTTGATAATTAAGTTTCATTTATAACATCTGCCTGGTTGATTCGTGTGGCTATCTTAACCTATATGTTTGTACTTTATAAAGACTTCAAAGAACTTTGTAAGCAACATCTTTTTGCTCTCCACGAATGTATAAACTTAAACCTTATGATATAAATTAAATATAACTAAAATGGAATTTTACTGAAATTGATTATCAGTGTCAGATTAAACAAAAATGGAATTACCTGATTAAAGTCGAAAGTTCAAAATTTTAGTACAAAGAATTATAGCAGTTTTAAAAATTCTTTAGGTAACACCTTATTGTTCCAAGTTGCGTCTAATGAATGCAAACAATATCAGATTATTTTTCTTTGGAAAAAGTTCACGCAAACGTATTGATAACTTTAATGACTTTAAAAATTTCATTTGTTTAATTTCAGAGTAGAACGGATTTCATAAAATTAATTAGTTTACAAAACAATAAAACCAGCTATAGACTTTCATCCTGTTTCACTACACCCGCGTATAGCCGTACGTGCGCGGGCAGGGAACAATAGTGGATAAGTCTCTACTTGTTGAAACGTGCGGTCCGGACGGTGGTGAGACGTGATTGGACTGGTTAAACTCCTGACTGCTTGTTCTTCACCAGAATGTCAGTTTCTCTAATGTATTGCAGCTTCCTCTTTACAACAAATCATGAGGTTTTTAACTTTTATAGGGCAATGTTATTAAAGTTTCAGAGCGTATGGAGCATATCCGACTATTAATGATAAAGCATATGATTATTTATATTTTAAATATTAGACACCACTAGTGTATAGTACGATTACGCTAATGTTCTATAGTACGTTAATAATATTATTAAAGTAATCATTTAATGTGTAGTTTCAATTTTTTTTTTTTTACTTTTTCCATTAGAAAATGTTTACAGGCGTAATAATAATCTTGGCCCTAATTCTGTCTACAGCCTATAATGTTTGTTAAGAGGTGAGGTACATCGTTTCAGATATAGTACACAGTGACACACAAAATAACGATACGTAACTGGTGAATCAGCAGTTCCTTCCTTACCACCTTTAAACGCTTGTGTGTCTTACAGTATGCTATGAGGCTAACAGCACACCAACTTAATATTCTGAACGTTTATGAATGTATAAGAAAAAAATACAAAGTTTTCAATGAGTATTTTTGAAGATAGATTTTTACATTATATAAAAGCTGTGGAAATCGTAACGACTATCTTCTCAGTTTCTAGAATAAATTCAAAGACAATATTTCAAAGTTGTCCATACCTGCTTTCAATACTTCTAAAATAAAAAGTTCTAGCTTCTAAGCTACTTTCGGTGTAAAATAAACTTGTAACGAAAACAAACTGTAGGCCTACAATCTACTTAACCAGAATTTGAAGTACTTACAAATACTCTGCTCATATAATCGGTGATCCACAAGTCCAAATACTGATTAAGTAAATTTGCATAAAACTATTGAAATCAATTTTACATTTAAACCTAATCTAGATACTGTGGTAAATAAATTCTGTAAAAATCCGTTACATGGTTGAAGTTAAATTAACATACATAAAGAAATTAAATTCCAGTGCGTAGTCTGAATCAGTAAAACGAAATAGCATTTGGATCACAACTGGCATATATTAAATAAGGTGTTCTTTTTTTACGCTTTGACCTCACTGCAGTTAAACTGCTAAAAAGGATAAACAAAATTTTACACAAATCGAAATAATAAAGGTTTTTAGTATCTACCATCACCGCTAATATAATTTAATCCCTTTTCAGGAAAATGTTACATTAGTAAATAAAATAACTAAAGCCTGAATTTTTAGCATTTAAGAGTTAGTGTATTTTGAAGAATTACGTAGAAATTTATACATTAACTTTTCCGCAAACGTATTATTAATGACAGCTGTTTACAAATTAAAAAGTGTAAATGGCAGCAGCATCATGGTTAAAGAGAGAGGTTAAGATTAATGTAGATGGTGGGCTCCAATTATTATTTTTTGTGGCAGTAGATTAATACTAATTATTTTTTACCAATGAAATAATTGTTTGTTTTATTATTGTTATATAATTATTAATATAATAATTTTGGTTTTATATTATTAGGTAACAACGGTATGATTTGTAGTTGTAATTTAAATTGTTACAATAATCAATATTTTGCTCACAGCGGTACAATTAGCTGAGCTATCACATGTTGTTACACAGTTCTGTTGATCAAATGCAGGTAACCTGTGTCAAAAAAATATTGCTTCTTTTCCTTTATATTGAAAAGTAATAGAACTATACAACACTAAGTATAAATATGTGAATGATATGCAATATCTGTGTGTTACGCACACGCGCTCGCGCACACATGTCTTTAATTATGTTAATTATGACAATCATTTTCTGTAAAAAAAGCAACGTTTTTATAATTTATAAAAAAATTTAAGTCATAAATATATAAGTGGCTTTAAAATGTATTAATTTTTAGTGTACCTATTTCTATCTTAATTATAGTTTATCTCTTGAGATAATAAATTTAGTGTGTTATAGTATGTGACTTTATGTTATTGGTGAAACCTATTCCTGCTTAAGTGATTTGCGCCGTACTTCTCATTATGTTGTCATAGATTGCACGGTATTGCACACATTAAACTTACTTACCAATACGGACGGGTATAAATAGCATTGTTACATTAACAGGCCGAGCCTTAAACAACAACACTAATAGACAATTACGGTTACTAATTATCTGTGCTTTATAATTTCATTTAGGGCATTCTGTATTACTACACTTTTGTAAATTCACTTCTTAATTTGATTAAATTTAATT
The DNA here is from genome assembly GCA_034769895.1 of Magicicada septendecula. NCBI lineage: Eukaryota > Metazoa > Arthropoda > Insecta > Hemiptera > Cicadidae > Magicicada > Magicicada septendecula. Next base: position 543,628,444 of record CM068367.1, on the reverse strand, counting down.
AATCAATTGTCCGACACTATAAAAAAGGGTACGACAGTATAAAACAGTATAAAAGATTTCAACCATGATACACATTTGAGACTTAGCCGTCAGAATACCTATTGTATTCTCAGCGGTTTTAGTACAAGTATGAAGCAACAGGAAATTGTCCAACACACACACACACACACACACACACACACACACACACACACACACACACACACACACACACACACACAAAACGCGCGCACACAGTTCTAAAGCACGTAGATGTACAGTCCAGTCACAGATCTATTTTAAGCTCATGTTGTTTAAACATTTATTCCTTATGCACATGATCAATTTTTTCTTGCCATATGCATGCTTTTACGATTCAAGCTTTTTATAGTCCACAAACTACAGTATAACACTCAATAATTAAACGAGAGCTGTTATCGTTATATACTATTAATAAATAACATAATGTTAGCACATTCAAAGAGGGTTCCATAGAGTGCTTCAAACTATAAAAATGAAACTATATGAACTATGAGAATGAAACATATGGAGTCGTAAACGTAATTGTTGTAAAATCAATTTTAATTGTGAAGATAATTACCTACACTAATAATTGTGAAGATGGTTGCTACCCAATAATTTTAAACACTTACAGTTACTACAGTGCATTAATACATATTTTACCAGATCTGGTTATAAAATTATTTTTAAATCCCATGACGAAATATCACGTTTATTATAATTGAATCGCAGACCTTTGAAATACATTTAACTTGTTGCTTTTATAGATTACGGTTCCATTAATGCATAGGATTTACTGAGTACCCAATCATTTGTCACGTCATAGCATGCTTGGATGCATGAGCAGTATCTCACCTTCTGAAGCAAATAGCCCTATAATTTTCCGACAGTTTTATTGCCATGAAAAGTTGCACGTCAAATACATATCTATTATTTATTATTCTGTTCTAACATATAGTAGAATTTTGTATTGCAGGTCGATCAAGGGCAGTTCCTATTTCAGTTAAAACAAGCCTGTCCTTGATGACCTCAGTGCATTATGTGCACATTTAGACAAATATGGAAAGCATTTGCCTGTCGTATGTAGAACTCTAAGCTATCCTATTAAGGCAATATTCTTTTGTAAATATTCTTTACACTCTTTTGTAATTTAATGCATATACTTGAATTATATCAACTAATTTATCTACAATAATTTTGAACACTCTAAGAAATATTCCATCTTTACCAATCGTAAAATATATACGTTTAACTTTTATAAAATGAACATTAGCCCTAACTAACTGAGTTTGAAAAGTAAATGTTGGTAGCTCTCTTGTAAATTACAAAAGTCCATATTACAAAAACACAAATCTGTCACCCCAGAAAATGAGACTCCCACGACGTGTAAACAACGATCACCAAAAGTTACATGTAAATAAGCGAAATCCAATTGTCTCATAAATTAACAGCATACTGTCGTTGATAAGAGTACAACAAACAAGAATAAAACCTGAAAACTAAGGAGTAAGTAGAACTTTTAGACATAAGACCCTCGAGAACGTTATTTAACGTGATACCTTTGACTGTACCTGTTTGAAATTATTCAAGACTTCCCTGTAGATTTCTTTACAATTATCAAATTGATACGACAGATGAGGTCCGATTTATCTTCACTTAATTATTTCTGAACGTCAGATTCGTTTTTCAATGAGTAATATTGTGAAGAGAATTTTTTACTGGCTAGTGCAAAAGTAAGTCTTTTTTTAATGTGTATTTAAACTGTTAATAAAGGCATGCTTTGATACTCTGATGACTTTCATCATTAATGGACAGAAAATCCCAGACATTTTGTTCTTCAAACAGAAAGTTTAGTTTGTTTAGAAATTATTTCTAAAGCAAAAGCTTTCTGGCGTTTACATTTGGCACTACAAAAATGCCTTCTTAAAACCCAAGGATGCAAAACGTCTTTCAGAAAAGCTAAGAACATATTAATTTCCTTAATCAATATAGCCTATACGTGTTTGCAACTATGAAACACAAGGCTTTTCTATTAAGTGAGTTTTCTACTTTGTTAATGATATATTTGAATTTTTATTTATAAAGTTTGCTTTAAAATTGAATCCATTAGTAAAAACAACGTGAGAAAATGTCTCAGAAAAACAAGTTGAAATTTTAAATTTGCTTTGTAGTGCACATATGATATAGTGTATAGGCTATATTTTATATAAAATGATAAATAAAATTCACTAATTAGATATGTACTTTTATATCCTATTTTTATTTTACTATTGCAATTTTAATAATTACCTAATTTAATATTAACAAGTGTAAACGTGAACAATGTAAAAGAAAAGTATTTAAAATTTTTAGAATAGTTAAAAATGAGGGAAAGGAAATTGTAACCACCAAGGTTTGTGGCTAATTGAGCAACAAAAAATCTATTAACACAATCAATTTGTGATCCTAAAATATAATAACCACCTTAGTCGTGTCCTTTGTTAATAAAGTGTTAACAAATAAACGTTTGTATGTTGAAATTTAATAATATTTAAATATCAAAACAAAACAGCATAAACTTAACTCATTGGCCCTTGACTTAAAAATGAATGCGAACGATGTATTACTTACGTCTAAGGACGATTTGCCATCTTGACGAATAACGATTCCAATACGATTGTCAATATACGCGTACTCACGCACGCGCGCGGGTATGCAAACAAGTAAATTCCATTATTCGTTTGTTTATACATTGTGTTCTACCTTCTACAGTATTATAAAAGACCATAGTTATTTGCAAATGCCATTAGATTAGATCCTGCACCAACTGAATGTAAGAGTTCATCGGTTTAATAAACCGCAGGTCACGAGTAAACGAAAGTCGCATTCCTCGTTCTTAAGACGTCTGCTAAAGTCATTTGTGTAATGTGGTTATGAGTGGGAGTGTGTGATCCCGTGGGGGCACATGAGAGCGCTTTTAAACCAGACAAAAGAATTATGTCTTTCTATCGTGTAGCCTACGGATTTCTAATACCTGATACGAATTATTCATCACGCAACTGTTTGTTATGCGTAAGAGATTGAGTTCCCAAAATTATGGTGAAGGTTTCGCTGACAATGAATAGCAGTTATTATTTTTAAGATATTAAGGAGTTCTTAAACACATTCTTTAATTCATTTGTATGTGAGTTAATATTTATTGTAACTACGAAGCAGCTTGTTCGTATTACTTTGTACAGTTAATTTTCAGTGTTTCACCCTCACTTACGACTACTGTAAATTGTGTTGGCGATTGTAATATTATTAAAAATATTAATCATTATAATAATATATTGTTATATAAGTAATAGTAATATTTATATAACTGTAACAATAATATTGTAGTAATATGTGTTTTACTGCAAGTTTTCATTGCTTATACTAATTTTATTTTAATCGTTATGGTTACAATAATATTATTAACTACTCTTGACATTACCATTATACTCATGGTAATAATATATAATGTCGTTAACAGTACTTATAAAAATAGTAATAGTTAGTTAAAATTAATTGAAGTAGTAGTAATATTATTATTATTATTAGTAGTAGTAGTAGTAGTAGTAGGAGTAGTAGTAGGAGTAGTAGTAGTAGTAGTAGTAGTAGTAGTAGTAGTAGTAGTAGTAGTAGTAGTAGTAGTCGTAGTAGCCCGGGGCACATAGCTGGATTCTCACTTTGCTTCAACTTCTCTTGGATGAGATCCCTACGCTTTACGCTATCCTATCGGTCTCCCTTGACCACCTCTTGTTTTTCCGGTCCCGACGCTATTAGAGTAATCGAGGGCTAGGGATCTGCACTTTCCTCACTACTCTCTTTTTTAAAATCAGTATGGAATGGGCAGTGAGTGAAACGAGTGGATGAAATATCTCAGGTGGAACTCCAGCTATGCTGGGAAGTCCACCCTCATCGACACACTGCTGTACGCTCATGGGCGCAACAGTGTGTCGACCTCATTCAACAGCAGATAGAGGAGGTCAACAGCAGATTGCGTGCCCTTCTGCGGCGAACATTAGTTTTCCACAGCCTCCCTCGTAAAAAAAAGTAGTAGTAGTAGTAGTAGTAGTAGTAGTAGTAGTAGTAGTAGTAGTAGTAGTAGTAGTAGTAGTAGTAGTAGTAGCAGTAGTAGTTGTTGTTGTTGTAGCAGTAATATTTATTTATAACACGATAAGTAACAAAATATATAACTTACGGTTTCCGATAATTAATTTTTATTACCCCTGTGGCTTTACGTCACTGAAACCACTATAGCGGTTACACTTCCAATGAGCCAAAAAATGGATAAACCGCGTTGTTGGTCATGTAAGGTTACTTTTCCTGAACCGACTCATCAACTGAACTTCGTATCTTCAAGCTATGTTACTAATTCAGTTCGACACACACACCACCACCTTAAGAATACAGAATGAACAATGTACAGAATGGTTATAGTCACCTCTACACAACTTCTATTTTAAATTTTCATAATCCCGCCTTCCCTTTACAATAACAAACTCACAGTATTAACGTAAAGTACAACGCGTTGCCTATGTTTGCTACCCTCATACAACATAAAGGCAGTGCTAAGACTGGTAAGTGATTACTCTGCTCTGAGAGGTGAACTGAGCCTGTACTTGATTTTTATCCAAACCCGTAGGCTTGACTAACAAATTTGCAGTGATAGTTCAGTTCAACCCACCAATGGCACCTATCAGCCACAAATCGTTCACAGTAAATTGACGAATAGTTTTATCTCTTTTGGTAGTAATGAACTAATAACACAAATTAAATCAGACATTATGCTAATTAGATTGTTTATCAACCGTCGATTGAGTAAACTACAGCTAGCGAACCAATAAATTGTTGTCCTCGTTAACCCAATTAAAATCTACCGAATCATGTGATCTAAAAATGTTTTAAAACTAATGAAACGTTTAAGCTAGATAGAGTTAACTGTGTTTTCAAATTAATTCTGTTTAAAATGTACCTACTTTGTTGCGTTCAATGTACAGAGTTTTTATGTAATACGTTATCGTCCGTGTTCGTCATGGATAATGTAGCATTGCTTCAGTTAGGAGTACAATGTTTAACAAATCAAACTCGAACCTTCAGTTTACGCTTAGGAGATTAAAAGTACCTTCGCCCCACGTAACCGTCAGTTTCAGTTTTTGTTAACAATCTAAAACATAATCTATGCTTTACTAGATATTAAATTCCATCTTTAATTGCTGTTAATGTAGTTTATTTATTCTATGCAGTAATGTGTTTTCTTTCATCCCTCATAACCATAGTCAGTTTGTCTCTCTCCCCCTCTCCCTCCCCCTCTCCTTCTCCTCTCCCTCTTCCTGATTTTTGCATTGTCTTTTTAATTTTAGAGTAGGTACAGGTATATTGTATTTTCAAAAAATCGAAACAAACAATTTGGAAAACTTATTTTGTGTGATAGAATTATACAAACATAAAAACTCCTGGTATTTATCCTTTTGTTATTTGAAAAGGATAATAAACAAAAACATGTTATACAAACATGCGTACGTCTCGAGATACATTCCGTTTGGTAACTACTGTTTTCGTTATCAGAGGAACTTCCAGTAAACCCTACGGTTACACAAAGGACACAGAAAGTAAAGGGTTTTCTCCTGGACAGAAAAAACTAAAAACTAAGCGTACTTAAAATAAGTTTAATTCTATAATTAATAGTAATTTTACAATGTATGATATATTTCCTAACTATTTTTATAATAGTTTTTGAACCAGAAGATATGATAAAAATTACATTAAACAACACAAAGTCTGAGGTGAAAATGGAAGTCTGGGATATTATATACTTTTAAAAACTTCATTTAACCAAAAATCTAAATATTCGTTAATTGAATAATACCTCTTAATTTAGCATACAAAATAATATTAATCCTACTAAGAAACCGGGATAACGGCGTCATGTTAACGTCTCATTTAGATCATTCGTATCAAAATTGGTTCAGGTTCACATTATTTTTATTATTATTATTATTATTATTATTATTATTATAAGAAGTGCCATATTTAGTAAAAACTTGATCTTTATTTTTCCATAACGTCATGAAAAGAGAAGCTAATTCAAAACGTTTTCATATTAAATGAAAGCGTGTGAGCGTGTATCAGTTTTTTGTTTTTTGTTGTTCTTATACATATTTTCATTTTATATATGCCTATATAAATTATAACGTAAAAATCGTAATAAATTATTTCTATTACCTCTGGTTTTATTGTACTACTATTGATGTTTATAATAACGTAAATGTTTATAATCAAGCTCATAAGTTTTACTCACAACAACAATTAAAGTTATATATTTTTTAAAAAACATTTAAAAACTCTCCATCACCGTTAGTGCAAAATATTGTCTGTAAAAACTATTAGTACTGTAGGACTACTAGCAATTATTATAAACCTGAATGTGGTTAATACTATATTACATTACAGGACAAGAGGCGTAGACATTTTTTAAGAGAAAAGTACAGTTTAAATACATTCTACAACCGTCCACACAGGCATAATTGTCATTAGACGTACTGTCTAATTACCTTAAAAAAGAATCACATCCACAAATTTGCTGTATTCTCAAACACCTTCTCTTCTCCTTTCCGAACTCTTAACCCCTCCCCCCGCAACACACACACACACACAGGTAAAAATAGAATATACTCTGTTTGATAAAATCTAATGAAATAAACATTATGTGTGATTGTTGTAACATAATGTAAAATATGTTGGTACAACGTTCATTGAAATATGATTTATAAATTATTATGATCACCTGATTCTGTCGTGTGACTTTGTTATTTATCAATTAATAGAATCACCTGAGAGTCTATTAAAATTTTAAAGCAAACAAAAAGTCACAGGACTGATCTTAGGTGGTTCTCATAATTTATAAATAAAAAAGTGACTTGGATACCAATATGTATGTTGAAATATTATTGTTATTATTGAAAACTAATTATTTCATAGAGCAGCTTCTGCTGTTGCATGCTGAACTACTATGAATGTTCATATTTGTATTAAAAAAGTAATAATCCTTTGTCTAGTGTATCTGAGGTCCAGAGAAACACTAAATTTTCGGGCAGGAGGCTATACCATTATTACCTCTGTATTCTCCAAGGGTTTCAGTGAAAGTTTTCAGAGTAAGCAAAAAACGATTAGGACAACGTCTTGAGGGTTACAAAAAACGGGAATTTGGCGTGTGTTCGTAATACGAGTTTTGCCACTTTTTAAAACCGAAAGTGTTGACCGCTTAAGGTAAACTTCTAAACGTAAAAAACATTAATCTTACTGCCCAACACAGCGGCTACTCCACAGGGATTACAAAGTTGTATGCGTGATTGCTGACAACACTGCACTGAATGTATTACGTACTGTCTTTGTGTCTTCCTTTTTGTTTCTGTACTACATGTTCTCTTTCGTTCGCTCGCGTCCGACCTCCTGTCTCTACCTGTAACTCCTGTAAATTTCTCATTCTCTCTCTTTCTCACCCTCTTTCTAAAAGTCTCTCTCTCTCTCTCTCTCTCTCTCTCGCTCTGCCTCCCCCTCCACCTATCCACACACGAGCGGGCGCACACACACAGGGTCTCTTTCTCCCTCTCCTCCCTTTCTCTTACTACACGCTGTCATTGCAATTCTGGGATTAGGAAAGAATACTGCAATTAAAATTATTACCGAAAAGAAATATTATTCAATTGACAATTGTAGTTGAGTTATTAAGGTGCATAACCTTTCATTTATTTTTAAACGATACAACAAATTACACAGTATTATTTGTTTATTATACTAGACTGTTGATGTGTATAATATTCTGAATTGGAAACATAATTTAACCCTAGAAAAAGTAGTAAAGAACCTAATAAAAATTTTTGCTGACATATTTATATTTTTTAATCTTACTCTGTATAGTGAAAGGACTTTAGTACTTATGTGTAAACTGTTAATAAAACAAAATGATACACTCTGTGCCAGGTGTTTTACTTTTACGCAAAACATATGGCCGATAGACAAGGAATAATATAACACTCTACGTCAGTGGTTCCCAAACTTTACATTCCGCGGATCCTGCCCCCAAATAATTAACCCATTCAATGCTACTGACACATTAATGCATCACTGACAATATTGTATTTATAGAAACATAGCACTGAAAGGGTTAAAAAATTCACGGACCCCCTCTGAGTTCTGAAATAAAACAAACAGTAAATACGATAAAAAATGTATTAAAATGAAAATCCTCTTAATTTGCAAAATTGTAATATTAATGATATGAAACACAGTTTAATGTGAACAATGAAGCTGCTTTGCACAATTAGTTCTTTAATATCTTTAAATGTCTGTTAATTTTAATATTAAGTAACTCTCGACATCAAGTTTACCTCTTAACATTGACATTAAGTACGTGAGCAGGGAGACTGCGGTTGCACACAAATAAGTAGAGGAAAACACAGTTAAACATTTCAAAGCTCTTTTCCAGAGTTCAGGATAGTCAGTCATTATATATAACCAGAAGTTAGCTAGCTGTAATTTCGTAATTTCGAAAACTGTAATTTTAATGAACTGTCAGTTGAAAGTTTTGCCAATGAATCTTCTTCTTGTACTGTAAGAGAGAGGTCTAGTCTGTTCGGCGGACAAGCAGATCTGCTACACATGATTTAAAGACATTATTAAAGCCATTAGTTGGAAATTACTTTTACAATTACAATTAGTTTGAACCAAAAAAATATACTGAATTCTTCTACTAATTGTTTAAAGATTCTAAAATGTAGATTTAGGTTTTAGAGCATAAAAAATTGGAGAAAATTACGATATATTCTTTTTTTCTTAAAAGTGTCTGCTGACTCCATGAAACATTGTCGGGGACAACACTTTGGGAACCACTGCTCTACATCGTTCGTAAAGACGTTTAGTGCCTACAAAGGATTGCAGCTTTATCCTTTGCAGTCGTTTACTTGTTTTCCTCAAAAGCGATATCATTTATTATCGTTTTAATTTATTTGTTGTTGTGTTGAAGCAATAGAGATTTAGTATTAATTAAACATTGTTATTTTTATTGATGCCACTGATACAGTAAATGCCATAGTAGATGGGAAAAACTAGATTATATTTGCTTTTTAAGTAAGGGATTTTAATTAAATACAGTTATAAATACATCGTTTCATCGAATGTTTTTAAAGAGAAATTTAAAAAAAATATTCACAATTCACAAACAGAGACAAATATTTCACAAATCCGAAATAATATCCATGGTATAACAAATAACGGACAGAAACAGATTATTTAAACAGATTATCTCACTATATAGATCCTTATTCCGTTTAATATATCACTCTTCATCATATTGTCTCTCCCAGTTAACTGAAATACAATCTTGTAAAAATTCTAAACTACTAGGCTCGCAAAAGGAATAACATGTTGAATTATGTAGCAGCGGAATAAACAAAATGGCAGTAAATTATGCCTAACCAAATACGTTTTAAAATTAGTAGCTTCGTCATATTTTTGACTGAAATGTGCAATTTGGCAAAACGTTTCACACAAAAATTTAATTAAATATTTATCTGAGGATGACTAAGTTCTTCGCACCACCGTTTTCCATGTTCCTTTTTGTAAATTTTTAGTTTGTTCTTACATTTGTCGAGCGATTCATATGCGATGTATTCTAGGTTTAATATCCCCCTATTTAGTTATTTTTAGCCAATAATGATGGTAATTATAATGTTTCCTTCCCGTCGCGTAACTTTGTCAGCTATTTATTCGCACTCAGTGCTTGCTTGCCAATAAATGCGAGCAAATTCTGTCGTGAATAAATACACTTGTTTGCTTATTTATTATTTCCTGTTTAAACAACAACTGATTGATGACAACGTACAGTATATTGCGCTTCGGTGGGATGTGGCTGCCATATGTCATTCTACGGGGTTAAAATTAAATCGATACCGAGTCTCAATGAATAATAAATCTCCTGGCATGACTTTAGCAGCAGACAGCAAACGACTGAAAACAGTACAAATAAATACTGATTCCGATATAATGACTTTATTTTCTTATAAAAAATTAATTCTTTTAACTGTTGTTTAAACAGGTTACCAGAAGATCTGATTAGATGACGTGCAGAAAACAGAAAACGAATTTTTGTCTGGGCTGAATAACTTTAATTTCTCTTCTTCTGTTGTCCCGTTTGTGGATATTTTAAAACTGCTAATCTTTCTCAGTCATATGTACTTTACGAAAAACAGTATTGCTGCGTGCGTGCGCATATTCGTGTTATGTTTATACGAACATAAAGCGTTTACGGCTTTGAGTGATAAGAATAGAACTACTCGATACAGATATAGATTACCCACACAGAAACGAGCAAACTCACACACACAAACACATACTGTAATGTTGTTCTTCTTCAATGGCTATAGTGTAAAATTTTATTCTTATCGATACAATTTTTTTGAATTAAAAAAAATAAAATTATTGTGGAACAGTTACAAAGTGAGACAATTATAAATCGTATGCTGTTTCTAAGTAATATGGTTTGTGGTTTAGATGATAATGTTTCTTTAATATTTTTAATTTTCAACGTCTGATTGGCAAAGAGCATACAGCTGTAAGTAATTGGTGAGATTTTGTATATAAGTATTGTTATTTCCTCCTGTAAAATTTGTTGGAATTTAAAATTATGTCCTGAAAACTTTGACGAGGCCTTTTTTCTTTATTTTAAGCAGGGAAAATTTATTGAAGAAGTAAGAATACAATATAATATAATAAAATTTGTTAACGATTCTTAGATTATAGCTGGTTACAACAAATCGGATTATTAGATACAGTTAAAATATCTTATAAGATTTATAATAATTGCCTATAACAGAACCAGTCCTTGTTATAGTCTTAACAAGTTTCTTTATATATTTAACCCATAATTTTAAAGATAAGTTTAATTTGTAAATACAATGCTCTTTTTACAATTAACTAGGTTTCATTTACAAACCTCATGATTACTTTTAGGTTCACTGTTTAAAAATATTAAACTTTTTCGAGTTTATTATTTGTAAGTAGTTCTTAAAAAAATACTGACTCCTTTACGAAGAGCATGTCTCCTATTCGAGGCTGTAAACAGTAAAAAAGTTAATTACTGTTTTTATTAGCTGTGAATTTTATTACGGTTAGATCCAGAATTGTTTATGCAATAATTTCTTATGTAATAAAGCAGTAAAATGTAATATTTAAAAGTGGATGTTTTAATACTTACTGGTACGTAAAAACATGTTAAATTGCATGAGAGTACATTGTTACCCTACAATGTTAATTAATTGCAGTCAGGATATAATATTGTATGCCATGGCTTGCAGAGTGTTACCCACGTTAAAGTAACTTAACTGTACGGACGGGTACTAATTGCATTGTCACGACAAAGTGGCCAAGCCCTACATTAACCTTCATTCATAACACACATTTCTAATTAATAATTTCCTGAGCGCTTCTACCACTGATTTTTCAACGTCACTGCGACGTTATGAAAATTTATTTTCCTAAATGCATTGTCGATAGGGTATTAAAACTGGTGGTTTGTAATTTTAATACCATTAATAAAAAATATTGTATTGACCCAGATACTTGTCTGCAGCCACGTTGAAGAGGGTGTTCTAGTCGCGATTTTTGAGCAGCAGAACCAAAACCGTCTCTAATATTTAAAAGTATATTATGTTTTAAAAACGTATTATAATTATTTTATAATACACCTTTATTGTCTTATTTACTAAGTTATAATAATACATTTCCATTAGTTCTGAAATATAATTCAATAAGCGTTGTTATTTCCCCGGGTGGGGTAATGAAAACAACAATTTGTATTAACTCGTGTTTGTTTACTATAGCAATAATAAATTAACAGTTGATTTTATAACCTCAATTAAACTATGCCATTTTAGTAAATATGGCCCTTTGGCGAGTTACTATAGACAATTATTTTAAAAGTAACGAATCCCTTATATCAACACAAAGGCTGTTCAGAAATCATTTAAACTTTGGGATACCTGGAGGAGATTTAAATCGCTATAGGAAGCGAGTCGCTATTTGGTGTGGAGTTTCCTTCGTTCATGTTTACGGACCTTATTTCTTTGAAGAATATAATTAAAATTAAAATTCAGTCAGTGATAACTGACACCGATATGTGCAAACGCTGAACAACATTTTTCTTCCTTTGTTAAATGGCCTAAAGATTAATACTAACTTGGTCTGATTCCAGCAGGATGGAGCTACCGCACACACACTCCACAAAACAGAATGAATGTGTTGAGGCCTGTGTTCGACGATCGGCTGATCTCAAGAATTGGCGCAATACCCTGGCCAGCGTGATCTCCAGACCTGTTTGCGTGTAATTATTTTTTAAATCTATCTGAATTTAAAAGTTTTCCAGCCATGACTACGTGATTCAAATCAATTCACGTAGCGGGCTATCCAAGACATTCAGGTTATTCCGTAAGCCATGCTGCAGAGAGTCGTTGATAGCTTTCTCAATCGACTTGAAGAATGTAAGCGTGTCAATGGGCGTCACTTAATGGATGTTATTTTTAAACGATAAACATGCCTAAGTAAAATGTCACCTTATTACCTTTGTATTTACACCAAATTTAACTTAAACATATTAAACAAGTTCTTGTTGTGATAGTTTTCAATTGTTGTATTCTCATTGTCCCACCCTTTATAAACAAAGTGCAAATAGTAACAAATTATAGCATTACGACTTTGTAACTACAATATATTTAGTAAAGCTCAGGGTGTGAAAACTGTTATTCTGAGAAAAAAGAACAATAAAATGCAGGATTTTGTATTGCTGTTAGCTCCCTTGCTGTTGCCAGTACTTGAGGTCCGTTAATTCGTTTTGTTAAACGTGTTAACTTTGTAATGTCCACTTGTGCTTTCCAGCTTATTCATGGTATACTCCTTTTTCGTCTGATGTGAGGGGAATATCCGTTTAGGCCAATGCTAATGGTTTATTTTGTACAAATACATACATGTGTCTACACTTTTCAATTTTTCCATTCGACGGTTCTAGTAATTTTAGTATCGACTCCAACGTTCCTGCTTTCGTAACATCTCCAATTGTACCTGGCCTTGTCATCCCAAGCGTAATACATCATAATTAATGTCATCGCTTGAAGTGGTGAAGCTCAAAATTATTAATTTCTAATAAATCGGTTCTATAGTCGCATTCCTTTTTTATTGTGTTGTTATTTTTTAGTTTGATGCTTGGGAAGCTATCCATTGTGATCTAAGCTAGCATTAGTCTTGTTTATGTTATGGTGCATCATTTATCACTTCTTACTGTGTTCTGTATGTGTAATTTTAAGTCTTACCTGTTGCCTTTTACTAAGTATTCTGTTTATGTTCAATTTCTAGCTAATCCTCGATCAATATGTACTTGTCAATCTAATTAGTATATTGTATGTGTTAAGGTTTCCGTAGATAAAGTAACCTGGACATACGATAAATGCATGTATACTATTATCATTGTTACGTTCGTGCCATCACATTTCTCTTCCAACTTTTTTAGTTTAGTGACATTAAGAGTTTAATCGTATCGTATATATTTTTCTTCAAGAGTTGATACAGAGTATTATTTGTATTTTATGTTTCACTGCGTATTACAGATTTTAAAACACTGCATGATTATATTCCCATTTAAGATCTGTAAATTTGTAAGTTATACTTAAAGCCTGTTACCTTTAATTTATATTTTAATAATTTGTTTGAAGAAAACTGTACTTTTGCGAAAATGAACACTGCAAAGAGGATTCTATGCGTTTTCTTCAATGTTTTCCCATATTTTTTTGGTCCTATATTTTTGTTATATTACCAAATAATCTGAGTTATAACAAGAAATACTGAGCTATTTATTGTATCTACCTACAGTCCGTTCTGTCACTTAAAATTGTATTACATCGATGAAGTCAGCTATGGTTCATTTACTTGACAGTTTCTCTCTTTATTTCAAGTATGTTGAAACAGGTGAGTAGGGTGAGTAGTTTCCTAAGTTAATAGAAGAAACGTTTCCTGGAATTGAAAATTTATATTTTTCTATAATTTTAACTGTTACTCCTATTTTATTAAATGACATTTTATCTTCTTATTCTTAGAATTGTTGTCTCTTTCAGTGTTCACCTTCAAGTTTTCCACGATTTTACGTAACTTTACGTAAGCTGGTTATTTTATTAATTCAAACTGTTTTTTCTAAACATATGAGATTACATCTACACAGTTTTCTTATATTTTAGTCATGAATCTATTCAAAATTTTTTGTCACCCTATTTCCTACAGAAATCAAGAAAATAAGCACGGTTCTCACGTTAGCTTCTTCCTGCGTCATTAATTAGTCACTGATATCTTCTTAGTATTAGTATACCTGTACTTATTCAGTACTTAAATATGAGTTAAATAGTTATTTAGTGCAGTAAAGACAGATTCGTGCGCTCGCGCGAGCGCGTATATTTGTGTGTGCGTGCGTGTCTCACTGTATGTGAACTATCATATGCGAATTATTTATTTTCATTAAATCTCGTTTCATAAAATTACTCCATTCATTTTTTGTATACCAGGTGATTGCGACTTGCATTATATAATTTTGGCGCCGTTGATATCATATGTGGTATCATTAGTATTGCTTTGAATAACTAGTGATTAGAAGCATTTTCCTGATCACTATTGTCTACTTTTGTGTACTGATTCTGACATCCTGCCTTCGTTAACCATTATTTATTGTGTCCTTTTCTATGTTTATAAAAATTCTTTAACTTCTAAACGACAATAGCATCTACGTAATATTTAAAACATGCTTACTCGCAAACGCTAAAAATTGTTCCCCATTACTACTAACTATTTTTTCAATAGTACCTTTTCATCAATAATTAAGTGTCCTTTTTTATTATTAAAATTACCCAAACATAAACCCAAGTTTATTTCAGTAATCAGAATGTTTCGTTAATATGAGAACTACTTCTTTATAGTTCACTTCTACATATATATTTATATATAGTTTAGGTACGCTTCTGTTCAACATTGTTATATCAATTTAATTTAATCAAATGAAAGACGCTGTTGTAAAATACGGCTGAAAACTCTATAATTTTGATGAAAATAACAGGTAAATAAACTTTATAGGTAATTATACATAGCATTTCGTCTTTTCGTCTTTTAGTCAGTTTTATAATCTTAGTTTAATGGTACACAGAAAGATTTCACTGAAATATCACAAAAAATATTTTGTATTATGCCATTACATTTTCCGACATATATGTAGCCTATATTTTATTGTTTATCTACTATGGAAAATGATACTGATTTTTATTGATTCGCTAATATTATTTTGTAGAAAAGGAAAAGAAGCAGGTATGCAATTATAAAAAACTATGAGTTTGAGTCTCTAAAGTTATGGGTTATGAGTGCGTGTTATTAAGAAATGAACTGTTGTGTGTATGTGTGTGTGTGTGTGTGTGTGTGTGTGTGTGTGTGATGTATACATTGCACAAATTATTGTACTGTAAAAGATAAAACTGAAGTATCTGAGGAATGGTATAATGAAATCTTTAAAAATACAAAGGTTGAAAAAATGCATATCATATTAAAAAATTTAATTATTTTTTGTAGATATCATAATTATTTTTTAATTACATTCATATTTTCTCACATTACTCATGTATATATTTTTTATATTATTAATAATAAATACAACGTTTTGTACAAGAATATATTATTTGAGTATTTGAATATTAAACTGTTTCGATAGTAGGCCTATAAACAATTGTCATCACAGTGTTGGCTACATTATTAAATTAAATATCAATTCATTAGTCATTAATGTTTTGTAATTATATAGACATTGTGTGTGTGTGAGAGAGCACGAGCTTTTTGCGCGTTTTCATAGACAAAACAGATCTGAAATAATAATTTGTGTAGTATTCCCACTTAGTATTATCAACATAAAACGTAATCACTAGATATAACTAGAATCAACGCTGGCCAGATTCGTTTATTAATAATATAATTGTTGAAACTGGTTAACAGTTTGTTATAAATATGACATTATTTCATGCTAACTTTTCCAAGCGCAATGTTGTTTACGCCTTTGTCATATGGGTTTGAGCGATCGATATTGTGTTCACGGAACGAAGCTACAGGTACACAAATTTATATGTTCTCCTCGAATAACAGTGTTAGGAAAGTAATAAATTTCAATTGGTTTCTTTCAGCAAAGGATAGCATGCATTATTTATGTAGTCAAGGAAAGAATGCAAAGGTAAAGCAGTTAAAGTATTCAGTTTTACGCTTTTTTTAAGTCTGTGTGTCTATGTATGCTTCCTGTCTGCTATAAATATTTACAGTTTCCAGATTCCAGAGTAGGTATGCCGTAACTTAGTGGGTTCCTTTTAATGCAAACTCTGTGCGCCGATAGCAGACTTGTTATATATAAAATAAATTCATCTACCACCAAACCACATATTTGTTATTAAATAACAAAATTAAGTTTCTGCATCTAGTATGTATTTTGTGTACGATGTATTTAAAATTCACTCTTTCCATATAGTCAATACACCTTCGTACATTACAATTTTCAATATTTATTAGTATAATAAATTATCTTTATTGAAAATATTTATAAGTTTTGAATATTTTTAGTATTTTAAT
Organism: Magicicada septendecula; assembly: GCA_034769895.1. NCBI lineage: Eukaryota > Metazoa > Arthropoda > Insecta > Hemiptera > Cicadidae > Magicicada > Magicicada septendecula. Next base: position 543,611,752 of record CM068367.1, on the reverse strand, counting down.
ATTTTAGAAGTGTCTACGCCTTCCAGAGGCTGGTTGATTAATCTCAAAGCATCTACACAATCTCGTGACCCCACTACATTACGTAGTCGACAATCCTGCTTGTAAATAGCAATGTATCCGAAACGTTACTACAGCACACTGTCATCTACCTGAATATAAAGAGGGGTATACTGGAAGCAGGCGACTAGTAGTGAGTTGCTTTTTGATGCCTGTTATTTGATAGTGGTTTAGTGTAAAGTGTATATTATTAATTACTCTATCGGAACATTTGTAATTGGTGACTTTTATTATTTGTTGCGATATTGTATAGTGGACAGTTGTAAACGGGGAAAATATTTGGTTTTGATTATTGATATATTATTTAAATTGTTAGTAGTGATTTCTCTGGTTTTCAGTTTTTCATTTCAGTGTTATAGATCATGATCTGCGCGACCATCTTAACATTATTTACAATACTGAAATAATTTTACAAAAGGACCGCGATGAGTTGCGACTCAACCGTACAAAACCCGGTCAACTGTGTCCGTGGTAAAAATTTGAACCGGGTCAATTGTAAACCGACCAATTGCGATCGACAACTTTGTCTTATCAGCTCCAGACAGACTGCGTCTATCAAAGGTGTGTGAAGATATGAAGGCTGACGACTAGAATGGTAATGCGTTAAGGTGTTTCCAACTTTTATATACTGTTAGATTAATCCACTTTCTCTGTGCATATTTTGCATATTTTTACTCTACGTAATTAACTCATTTGTGACAGACCTCTACGTTCAATTCTCTTGCCTTCGACCACATATCGATTTTCGGTTTGCTAAAATCGTCACTCGTGTGTCACAGACATCAACGCATTAGATCGCAACGCTTAGCCTTTTAACGACCCGTTTGTGCTTGATTCGCTCGCAACTAAGATGTTGTCATATGTGTTTCCTTATACTTCACCATACTATTACTAGATACATAAATCAATAGTATTGCTAGGATACTTCATTCACATTTCTACCGCTGATTGTAACATGTACATTACAAAGACTTTCTCATTGCACACCAAATTCATAAGCCTCCGTCTGAGTTGTAGACGGAAGCAGCAAATTAAAAGGACACCAACGTTAACTATGAGGAACCAACCTAACCTAACCTAACCTGTCCAATCAAATGTATTTTGAGTAAGAAGTTTTCGCACAAATTAAAAAGTTTGGAACACGAAAGTTTCTACTGGTGCCCACGGATCTGATCAGTTCCTTTCGACTAAAACTGCGGGGCGCAATTGACCGGTTCATAACAGGGAAGAACGTCGAATCTTCGCAACAAACCGAGATCGTTACAAAGTTACAGCTAGTTCTCAATTTCATAATACATACTCATTTTATATGACTTCTAAATGTTATAAGTATTTATTTCCTGCTATGTTTTCATTCTATGTGTTACAAGCACTTCAAAGTCTGTAACATTGGTATTACTGATAGTCAGACTCACAATAAGGATACTATATTTTCCAACATTAGTCATTTGCAAATTAAAATTTCAAGTTAAAAGTTACACATTTTATCCAGTTGTTTATTTAAATTTGTAAATCATAAAAAAAATGAAATGGATAAATGTTATGAATATATATGCAATACGTAACAGTACCTAAAGAACAAAACTTTTAAAACTCATTCCATTTTATGTGTGATTTATTACGTTCATTCAATAAGTCGATTGTTGGTCACTGAATTGCATATTGTAAACCCATGTTTATTTGAAAACATATATTTTTAACCATCGTTTACTCATTTCTTCCGTGTGTATTCATTGCACCGCAATTTAACCTGGTACGTGCCTTTTCCATAAAGATGTCGTCACATAAATTATGCTACGAATATCTTTCACTCACAACATGTTATGCATAGTTAGGCCTGCAAACTTTATTAATACAAAAACTGCACAACGTTACATCAAAAAGTAAATATAGATTATTAATATTAAAAAAAGAAACTTGTAAGTAGGCCATGTAAAAGTGGTAAATCAAGTCATTGAAACTGCTTAGTTCAGAACGTGTAATACAACTGAATTGTTCGAGCAGATCGTTTATAAACGTTAGCAAGTTGTGACCGTAAGCTGTTCAACGTGAACTAAATTCCAACGGTGTAAAATGTCTTTACGCTTTTTCGTACAAGTCTCACACATTGTACAGTGACTATATTGAACAATATGTAGCGCACTGTGCAACAGAGCTCCACGCGTTTCAGTTTGAGAAGACCGTGCACAAATGACGTATAACATGTTATCAGTGGCGGTTGAAAGTACAAAATTATTTTAAATTTATTGTGTGTGTTTGGTATAAATGACTTATAGGCCTAATCGTTTATATTTATTGACGTGTTCTCAATGTATTAGCGGAACTATGTAACTTTAAACAAATTTGTTTTTTATTTATATTAAAAAAGTAATTTATTTCACTAGGAAGTGTACACATTTTTTTTACTGTTCGACGTATACAATTCACAAATACATTTCTGCTTCATTATCATCATGATCATCACCATCTCTATAGTAATCATGAACATCATATAGCAAACATATTAATAAATTATCGATTATTCTTTCGATTTAAATTATTTTGATATTGTAAACTTTAAAATTTAATGTATATTTCTTTGGTTCAGAAATACGTGCTTCTAATTCTTCTACGTAGGTTATATGTAGATTATATTGTATTTCTTTATATTCATTCTTTATAAAATTATACGCCCATTACACATTTTAGTTTCTCGACAATTTTAATTCTAAAAATTTTCCAACATAGGCTATTTCTATTAGCCTAATGTTAGAAAGATCATGGTCAAATCTGCGAGAATCGGTGTCACTTATTTGGTTAAATAACAGTAGGTTTTGTGTTCTGTTTTGTACTTTTACACACGTTCCCTCTATTGAAGACCTATTATACAGACACTAATAATTATTTTTCTTCTTTTTACATTATTTACAGTTTCTATATTAAGATAGAAAAACTTAAAATTCAAGTTTAAAATATATCATAAACTATATTACGTTATATAGGTCAGGAAGTCAGCGCTGACTATAGAAAATAAAGGGTGTATGATAAGTGCTTTGTTGGTAAGGAAAAAAAAAAATATATATATATATATATGGCACACTTCTACCAACTTTAAGCCAATACTAACTACACTCTTACGCTACGTCAGCTTTTTATTGCATAGTTTTTATCGTGCTGTGTTAGTTCCTGAAAAACTTTTATACTTCTTTCCGGATTATATAGTCACGCTACAAAAGACTAAAAACGTTCTCCAACTTTACGTAACTTTAAATTTTACCTAGTAAAAAACTTCATTTTGAAACTTTACTTTGTACAAACTTCGTAGTAGTAACTACACGGTTTGTTAGTTTATTTTATTCATAATTGATCATTTCATGTGAAATATATATAATATGTATTTTTCGGGAAAAACGTTCTTACTCGTGTTTTATGCTAGAAATCCGAAGAGGTGTGATCATTTTATTGTAAGTTAATATGTCAGGCTCACAACAGGCATTACTTCCTGACTTACAGACATTTTAAGTTTGAAATAGATAATAAGGTTGAGACAATTAAGACCATGCTTTACAGACTGACAGAAGATACACGGGGCGTCTCGTTTGCGTTCTCTAGTTCGGAGCCCGATGAACGCCAGGTTCAAACAGTGCAGCGCGGTCGTTTCTTCGGCACAAGGGTGCGGTCCACAAGTACACGATATATCATGTATGACGTGGGGACATATCTTAGTAAATTTGCTCCAAGCAGTCGCCAGGGCTGAGGCGCGCCTCCGTGCTTCCCATTAAGGCATCGCCCGCAGGAGCTTAGAGATCCTGGTCGCTGGTGTAAGCATACTGCCCGGAGGCGACTCGTCTGTAACGATGGTTTGCCACTTCAGGTCGGATGCGTTGTACAGCTCACGGTTTCTCATGCTCTGAGTTTTAGCCCAGCCGAGACCGCGAAGCAGGTGCTGACTGTGGGTGTTAATTTCTGTGCAGTCTGTAGGCAGATGCCATGCCACCCCAGCGTCGGCAAGTCGCAGCCTAAGATTAGTCTGTTTATTCAGGCAGCATTCAAAGACAGAAAAATACGTATATATGTCACGACTAAAAGTACCAGGACTGTAGAGCCTAAAGAAAATTAGCTAGATGTAATTTAATTTGCAAAAGGCAAGACTACACCAGACTAACAAAAGAAAAAAATCATTAAAAGATCTTGTTTTTAAAAAAAATATTAAAATATCACGTAAACAGGGCGATCCCTTCACATACAATTTTCAATATGTAAAATTTACATAAATTATTAAATAAGTACTTTAAATATAATAATAGGTCAAATGTACACTCTTCTACAGATTTTAGTTAAATATTAATGGTTCCTCTGACATCAAAAATTGTATAACTATAGTTAAAGTAAGGATAATTTGATCAGCATTTCTTTAATGTTGTAAGTCAGATATTTTTATAAATGAAAATTATTAGGTTATCGACACAAATTATGCAACTTAATTTCTGTTCCATTTGATTAAGCTGTCTTCTAGTGTCGACATGTATAATCTTATTGTTACTACTTAGCTGATAAAGATTTGTGTTTCTGACATGCGTTACAAGGACATAATATATCATACTTGCCATTTATTTTTCCAACTACATAGAATAGTAAAAGCGAAATATAATGGAAAATATTTGTACTTATAATTTACGCAATAATTAGAAGTAAATAATACTCTGAATGAAATCACGCTAAAGTAAATTAAAAATTAACACAGCATGATCACAATTGTATTTTAAAAAGTAATCACTACTGACAATGTTTGTAAAGTATAAAAATAAGCGCAACAAGTTGTTATGAAGGAAACCTTATATTAGAAAAGTACAAAACATGAAACCCACGCGAGTGTCATTTGTATTCGCATTGTTAAATTGAGTATAATCATGTCGTCTGCTTACATAATAGATTGTACTCTTCACTTGTATCTTAATTGTTTCTGTATTGCCAAATACGGGTCTTGGTGACGACAACAAATATTGTAGAAAAGTCGACAAATGTTTTAAAGTCATGTCTAGTTGATGATCGAAGGTCAAAATCCTTACATCAGTACAAGTTATAAAAAAAAATGCATTTGTATCAGGCGACCTCTGCCCAAACCGACTAATGCCACTCTGTATTGAAGCTTAACGACTTAAATGTTTTTATTAACATAAATCCACCTGCATAGTACACCCACTATGTGTGTGTGTGTGTGTGTGTGTGTGTGTGTGTGTGTGTAATCACAAACGCATAAGAAATAATTAAAAAAGCAACTGTTAGAGGTTGATGTTATTATTATAAATGTCATAATAAAACATGTCTAATAAAACATTTAGTCATTTAGTCTAATAAAACATGGTTTATAAGTATTTACTTTTGTATACAAATGATTTAATGCAAATTTTATCTCCCCGTGATTATGACCCACGTCAGTGTAAACAAAATAGACAGATTGTGTACGCGATAGTTCCAACAGTTTGCCGTGGAATAAAATCCACAAAGTTGCCTTCACTGACCTAGATAACGATTACCATAGCGTGTGGTCGGGTGTAGTTGATACGCTTTAAATTGAAAGCAAAACAATGTTGCCTGACATTAATAGTGTACCTTGGTTAGCTAATCTTATTAATTAATTTTTTTTTACTGAGGCTTTTTTTATAAGAAGCTTTTTGTTTTAGCATCAATTGAAACGTAACAACCACGTCGACCACACCAGTTGTATATCTCTGTGCAGTATGGTATTCATTTAAAAAATTGTAGTAGTAGTTTTTTTTGCGGGGGAGGAAAAATGCATTATGCACCATCAGGAGACACCCGACTGGTCTCCCGATGTGTGGGACTCGCACCCTTAAAAAAATCCACTTTACAGGCAGGGAACCCCCCCCTGGAACAACTATTCGTATGGCTTCAGGGTGGCACCTCTTATTGCGCCTACTAGGCTCCTACAGCTATATCTATATCATCGACCTGTGAGAGGGTCCAGTTCAGGTTTCTTCTGCCGTAGGACCATCCTCACGAAGGTCACAACCATGTCCCAGTTCTCTTTGCTGTTGAGCATGACGCCTATGATGTTATCAGGCGTCATGGGGCCAATCTCCGATTCCAATCCTCGCCTCTCCAGCACCCACCGTTGACACTCGAAGAAAGTGTGATGAGCGTCATCAGAGTCTGTGTCGCCATACACGCACGACGGATCCTCCATCTTACCCATCCTTCGCAGGGAGTAGTAGTAGTAGTAGTAGTAGTAGTAGTAGTAGTAGTAGTAGTAGTAGTAGTAGTAGTAGTAGTAATAGTAGTAGTAGTAGTAGTAGTAGTAGTAGTAGTAGTAGTAGTAGTAGTAGTAGTAGTAGTAGTAGTAGTAGTAGTAGTAGTAGTAGCTAGTTAGTGATAGTAGGTAGTAGTAGTAGTAGAAGTAGTTATATACTTGAGTAAGAGGTTGTGGGTCTGTGTCAAAAATAATGATTATTATTTATCGTTGTGTTGCTGCAAAGAGGGCGCATCTGTTAGTACATGTGTTGTACCCCCATTGGAGTGTTCCTGTAATAATTGTCACTTATAAATTATATTACCTACTGATTCGGCGAAATCGCGTATATCCATCGATGCACGTTTGCAACAAATTTGTTAGTCACAGTTTAGTTACAAAAAACCATTGTAAAGCAACCACTTGATGGCTGAGAAAAATCTTTTTTGTTCTTGACTTTTCCAGCATGCAGACCGCCTATACGCTAAGTTATAGAGCAGCATCTACCGCCGATCGCATATACGAGTATTCAAAATACATGCAGCAACTACGTACTTAAAGGCTGTAGTATAGAGTAGTTAACAGCAGCAGAATGTTTAGCATTAGCCTTGCAACTAGATGTCACTGCTAATGTTGTATCTTAACTCTGTAATGTCGCATACGTTGTAGCTATATTTCGTATTGAACTCCTCTAGTTTTTAAATTTAGTAGCTAGTGAGAGTTATATTGTATCTTTGTAGCAAGGGGCATCTTCCGATTCCTAATAGTGCTAGTAAAGACAACAGTAATCAAAATTTTTTTTCTCATACAAACGTTTTTTATTAACTTGGGTAGTCTCTTCTTATAACAAGTTATTTTCTACTCTGTACAATCTTCGCTTGGAACGAGACTGCATGTACATTAGCATGGAAGAAACGCCTGGAATCTCTTACGTAGTTTCTCCTGAAACGGTAAACACAAAAATGGCATCTGTGCAAAATGCAAATTTTTATGCCAACATTATTCTTTTTATTATTTGAGAAATGAATGCATTTATTTTCCTGTAATGTCATATAAACGTTTAACAATTCATTCAAGTCAATTGAAAAGACCTGTCTAATAAGAATGTAGCATCAAACATCACTTAAAATCGTGCTTACTTTTATAATTTGGCAGTTTTTCCTTTGGATTAAAGTGTTTTGGAGCTTTTATATTGACCCTTGCCATCTTTGTTTAAATGTATGGCGCATATCACTACATTCGTTATTTCCATATTCTTCGTATTTTAATGCTGTCCCTTACAAATGAAATCTAATATCACAGTTCTCCTTCGACTGCTGTATTCTGATAACGTACAAAAAAGTAGAAATTATATAATACTATAATATAATATAATAATATACAAACTTTACTAATCACGTAAGAAATATTCTGTAATAATATCTAAATATGTACCGGAATAATACAGTTCTCATGCAGTGTTTAGGTTAATTGAATATAAACCGTGATAGTTCCAAGTAAACTAATGGTTAAAATAAAATTTCGTTTAAGCTCTATAGCAATTACTGCGGGATAAAGTGGACTGGCCAAGACTTCGTCCAGGGAAGAGAAATTATTGGAGAATATTGTTATAGAACGTAAATTGTGACGATCGTATCTATCCGTTCAAGCCTCGCGATGGAGCACCATATGTTATAGAACGAAGATTTGTAATGTGTTTTTATTTATAATTAACTAGGTTGAGATTTAACCTAATTAAATGCCTCAAACGTTGGTAGTCAATTTGGAATAAAATATGGTTATTATTATTTTTATGAATTTGGTTGAACGTTGTTTCATTTAAAATATAATTTGGTTATTTTGTTGCTCGAGTTCGATGAGTTCATATTCGAATTGTGATATTCATACGTCGCTACGATGAACCTATTGGTGTGCCTTTTCACTGAAAAAATATAAGTATCGGTTTATATAAATACTTACTTGTGACGGTGGGTTACTAGTAATGTTGAGGTGTATTGCTAGTAATAAAGTGAGAATAATTCAAATCAACTTATTGCCGCCGCCACTGCTGCCAACCACGGATGTCGTTCACCTAAGCTGTAATGTCTTAGTCTAATAGAATAACAGTCAAACTCTTGTATTGGTTATGAATTAATTTTTTATTTTTCGAAGTCATTATTAATTATTATTATTATTATACAATAATACTGTTTACTTTCTTTTTAAATTTCAATGTTGTTGATGGACTCTTTCAAATAATTATATCTCAGGGTTTCCAGACTGAATCGAACTATCTGTCGGTCTGGACGTAAACATTTCGTTACATTAATTAATAAATAACGCAGCTTCTTTTAGACTGCAAGATACACTCAAATCAAAACAATGCACTAATATGATAGTTAGTATTAGGAGAGTGATAACATTATTATAATTCGTTAACAAAAAAACATAAAAATTGAACATGTTATCATTATTGAAATTTTAGGTTAAGTTGGTTTCATTGTAACCTAACTTACTCAACTTTAAATGATTAATAATTCCTTAGATATGCTGACTGTTTCGTGTAACACAGTTATAATTGGAATCTAGTGATAATTTCATCATTTATCTTCTTATTTTGGATACAAACAAATTAACAGGTATTTGGAAATTACCCACTCATATGGTTGAGGAGTATATTATATTTAGTTATAATCTTAAATTTAAAAACAATACAACGCTTAGGATACTATAGGTCAAGGGTTTCTTTTAATTCCCTCATTGACGTTTTAATGTCTCTTATTCGACAAGTTCATTTAATTAATTAGAAAATTAAAGTTTGATAATGATCAAATCTTTCCTTATCAATTGTTTGTTTTAATTATTATAATATTGTTTCCATCTAGGTTGGGTTATAATTGATCTAAGGGTCAATTTTCGCTGATAGCGTTCCTTAGTTATTGAATTACTATTTAAAAATATTTGCCATTGTACTGATACTTGCGTACTAAGTCGATCTTGTAGTATCACTATTTCACAAAATTTTCTTTTTATTTCATGAAATTAATTTTTATTAATTCATTCTCGCTCACTGCCTATGTGCACATACTCCGTTTTAGACCACTGGTTAAAGAAAACTTTCACTATCCCTATATCCGACCTAACCTCAACTTTGCGTTTCGAGGTTAGACACTTTCGTCAGCTGTCGGCTGTCAATTCAGTACTTTTTGGTTACGATGACCAGCGTGGAGTCTGCGTCGAAGCTTGAGATGAACTGGTGATCTTACCTGTGTCGAGATTCTGTACCTAGTAATTAATAACGGCCCCTGATTGGCTAATTGTTCTAATTTTCGGGTACTCTCGGTATCGCTCGGCAAAATAGACGCTTATTTTTGCGTCAGTTGCCTGGGTTTGAGGCTATGATTCTTTTGTTTCCTTTGTACGCCCACGGGCTTGCAATTAATTCTCTTTTTATAATTTAAATAATTCACTTATAAATACACTGATCGTTTTTTCATTACTATTATCGTTTTTGTCTTTTTCTCACGAGTATTTCGATTACCCACACGATATAGTTTTGATAAGGATTAACAAAATACATTTCTTAATATTTCTTACGAACTATTAACAAATCTTATTTTTTACCTTATTCTATTAATTTTATAATTTTCATTTTCTGACAGATACTTATCATTTTTATTTAGTTATCAACTATTACCCCTTCTCATTAAAGTTTTAGGCGGTAATTCGTTAAAAATCGTCACTATTAGTTATGGCCTACTTCAGTAATTTTCTATGTCTTTTATTCACTTCTTATATTAAGGATTCTTATATTTATTACATTGTTATTTTTCATTTTTTGTTCTTTGTGATAGCTTATCATCACTGCACGATAGTTTTTTACATCATTGTTTAACTATTATTCATAATAATTAATTTACTTTTGGCTAGACACTTGGTCTATTGCCTTGCTAAGTGTTTCTGAGTTATTTTATAATATTATGGGTTTGTAACCCATATTTGTTGTGGCCTATTTATACTGAATTAATCATTACAACTTCTGATTACATCAGTACTATCTAGTATTGTCTTATATTCTTTTATTTACCTTTTTCTTTGACTATCATTCTGTATATCAGGGTGTTACATTTTTTCTTAATTGATAATTCATCTTTATCTTTTGATTAGGTTTAGTTTGTATCAGTGTTATTATAGCAATGTTAATGCTTGGCAGTGAATAGTTTTGCTCTTGTATTTTAACATTTGTTGGAATTTATCTAAACTTCCTGCATCTATTATCAGCTATGGTTTACATATAATATACATTATTATTATTAATGTTATGGCAATAAACATTGATTTGCCTTTCATGAATAGTTTTGTGTCTCAGTTAACATCATTGACTGAGTTCCTATTCTTTTATCATTGTTTTATGTGTGATTTTTGTTGTTCAAAGTACACTTACTTTGTTGTACACTTGATCATATTAATTTACACTTATACTGTACACAAATTGCTTTATATTATTACTTTTTGTAACTGGAATGATCATTATGTCTCTAGTTCGTTTACACTCAAATACATTATAGTTTGAGATCATTCTAGTCATTGTTTTTTATAATTCTATTGGAAACTTGTTGGCCAGTTTAGGTTATGTCCTATCTTGGATCCTCAACAATGGTTGAATCTCAGATTTAGTTTTTTACTTATTGCATTGACTCTTTACATTTACTTAATGCTGTTTCTTATTTTATAGTTATATCTTTCTTTTTTGTTACTAACTCAATCTTATTGTTGATTAATAGTGGTCTTTTATCATTTTACCTCCACTTTATAATTTCAACTAGTCCTTTGGCCACTATCTAGTGGTCATTTTTATTCATTACTAATTTATACATTTACAATTCTTATATTCACCCACCCTCTTATTTTCTATAACCAATGTTTTACTTTTGAGTTCTGGTTGTACCGTTAAGTCATTGAAGTTAGTTTGTTAATGGTCTCTTGTCAGTGTCAAGTCACAGGTTAGGGTTTTAAATCAAGTTTTACATTACTTCTATTTTCTTTATCATTAATAATACTTTATATTCTCATGGTTTATTTTATTCTTGTCATTATCAGTTACTTCTTGTATCTGATTTGATTTTATTCTCCCTAGTCGCACTGATTACTTTATCTTCCTTAATAAATTTCTTCTGTTATGGGTGTTGTAAACTTCTTCTCACTGTTTGATCTATTGGGTATTTGGGTCAACGTTGTCTTGTCTTTAGTCGTGTCTTCGTTCCTTATATAATACTTTACTTATTCATTATAATTTATTTTATTCCCTTATTTTAATCCTAATTCTTCCTATGTTCCTGGTTATATGTTCTTCTTCTGTTGTTTAATTTGTTTTGGATAGTTTTTAATCCGTTCGTTTTACATTGGGTTTTGGGTGAGTTATATGTACCGTTACAATATCTACGTTCGTATAAACTTATCAGTGGATATACAAATATTTAGAATGAACTTGATAATTAATTAGAAGGATACTAAACTTGATGATGATAGCTATCTAGTTATCTGCCTCTGTGTGTGTGTGTGTGTCCGTGTGTGTGTGCGTGTGTTCAGGAATTTACGAATGTGTTTAGCTATAAGTTCAGTTATGTGAATTTCATGCAAATTCGTAAATGCTATATTTAGATACATATTCTTGAATTAATGATTCTTAGATTGCAAAAATATTATTCCAAACTCTTTTATTAATTTTGTAAAGATAATAAACTTAATACTTTAAAGCATTTGAAAAGGTCTTTGAATTTTTTCCAGTTTTATGTTAAATTCCTTCAGAAAAAATTGAGCAGGCCTAGTAGTCCAGATCTACAATTTTGTTATAGAGATATAAAATTTGTACTCACTGGAATCAGCTGTTACATACTTTCTTCCCTAGATAACCGTTGCGATTCTATAATTCACTTTATAACGAAAAATCGGTCAGTGATTGCACATAATTTTGTATGGAGCTTCAACAACGTAGACCCCACAAACAGACACCGCGTTTGCGCACAAGCTCGCCCAGTCGGTGTTTACAGGGGTTTGTGTTAGGGAGGCAAAATAAGTCACGTTTCTTCACGGTGAGACGTGCAGACGTGCTGCCGGACGTGATAGGGTTGTCTAAACTTGCCTCGTTTGTCCGCCGACAGAAAAATCATCTAAAACTGTGCATTGCGTCTGTGTAGCAACTGTTTATAAGCGATACATATTGCTTTCATTTACACGGTCACTTTGAAGAATTTCTTACTTGTTATGTGGCGGGTAAACCTGTTAGATCGAGCCTAACTATTGATTGTTCTGATTGAAGCACATAAATGTTGGTTTATCTTAAAAGCATGTTGTAATTGAGCGGAATCTATACTGACGTGAAATAATTTTGAATAGTCTATTATGACCTACTTATTGTGTCATTTAAACCACATTCACTGCTGAACAAAGGGAAAATGCAGACAAACTGAAAAGGGACTCTGTGTTGTTGTTGCTGCTGTTCTTATTCCTCCTCCTCCTCCAATTCTCCACCATTCCTCTTCTTCTTTTACAACTAATTTTTTCACTTGTGTGCCACGTTGTTTTATCTGTTTCTTGTTTGGGGCTTTAAATTTTTCCCGATATTCAACAGTCGTTTCAAGTGGAATTCTTTTCTTTCTTCATGCTTTCGATGATTTGTCTGATCTCAGCTTGTGCTTTATCTGGAAACGCTGGTGTGCTGCAAGATTTGTTTTAAGAAAGTCACGTTCCTGGATGTCTTTGCGTGCGTTCCTTAAGTCTTGCAGGTCCCTTTCCACCTTAGTGAACCAGCCCTCCTTGGTTTCTTACTTCGAAAGCCAAAATATCTGATTGGTCACTCTCTCTCAGCTCATTTCGCTATAGAAGACAATATTTCTTTTACATATGTATGTACATATATACATATTGTTATATTACTAGGCCTAATGATTGTTATTGTTAAAATAATTTATATTTTTTGTTATGAGTGTGCGGGTTCGGCAAATAAAGCCTTCACCCCAACAACGTTGACTAGCAATATTGCTCCTGATCATGGTTTTTTCTCGCCTACAAACAAACCTAACAATTAAAAATGGATCTTCTTACACACGTAGATGCAAAGCAATCCTGTCGCCTCGTATCTTTGTGATCTTCCTCTATACATTTAATAGATTTGAACACTGACAATACCAGCAGTCCTCTAATCTTTTATACTTCCGTCATTCAAATCACCCCAAACATGGTCGAGACATTTCCCCCATGTCGATCTTTTCACAAGGAGTAAAACATACATTTTACTCTGTATCTCCGTGTTCGGCAAGAGCATTACAGTATTCAGTTACATGTTAAGTTTACCTCCACAAATGCATAAGGGTTACTTTTTGTGCTAGTAGGAGGTAAGAGGTCGCAATTTGCAGTGTATGACGCTAACTTGTTCACAACGACTACAATCACGTGTCATTTACGGACGCTCTGCTTCAGTTCAAAAAGCTCGCTATGCTATAAATTCCACTCCTGCTGCCACACATTAGCTATGGTGGTGATGGTCTGGTGACACATAATAATTATGGTGACTGTGGTAGGTACCTTTGCGTTTTCAGGTTGTATGGCAGTTGCATTGAATTCCGTGCAGTCTGCAGATTTTCTAGTTCCAGCGTTACATTCAATTCCTACATGACCCTCACATCAAAGGAAAGTGAATTTTGAACCTAGGTTGACTTTTCAATAACGGTTCAACTGTGGTTGGATTGCTTAAGGTAGTTCGAAAACTCAGCGAATCCGTAGAGCTAACAAAAATATTCTCTCCCCTCGGTGTTCACATACACTTGCCGTCTTTGGCAGTAGCCGTGTGTGGTAGAAATCAACGACTACAAAACTACAAAACGCTCCATATTGTAAGTGCGCTTAGGCCATCAGCGACTGGAGTTTGTAACGCCTGTGTTTTACGCGCACGGATGCCGGCTAGTTGCAGTTGTACAACGGTGCTTGTATGATACTGCAAGTAGGTGTTTAGCAATTAGCAATCAACACGTGGTGTAAGTGGCTCCATAGCCAAACAATTTTAGCCACATACCTCAGCAACAGTAATTTACGTCCGAAATATAAAGTTGTCAATCCTGTACAAAGTATAGTACAAAGCATGCTCCTGAAGTGAGATCTTGCGGTGTGGGACTCCAGATTTTAGCTGGTGTGGGACCGATAATTACTGCCCGACCCAAACACGGAAAGTCTTTAGGTGAGTTTGAGTTTGATAAATTTGGTTTAGATTAGACAGGAAGCTAATCTAAAAGAGTGTAATCTGAACCGCCATTCGTGTAACTTTATAGTATGTTGTATCTCCGAATTTTTTGAATGCTCACTCCAAGTCGATGAATACGCACCATATGTTTACCTAGATTAAAATCGAGTAAACAGTGGTTGATGAGTAGTAGAATAGTGCTCTGGTACTCACATATGTCTACGTTCAGCAGGCGTGTTTTCAAGACACCATGGGAACCGGTTGTTAATCTTTCTCTCCAATAAGTTTCCTAAATAGCTCGTCAATGGAACGGGGCAATAATACCTTAAGTCAAGAAGGTACTTTCCGGATATATAGAAACGGGCTGATCACTTCCTCTTTCACTGTTTTGAGTAGTCCCCTTGCGTCTGGATGATGTTATAAATTGTCAATACAATAGCCATAGTTACATCCTGCAGTCGACATATAAAGCTATAAAGAATATCGTCTGCTCCCGCTGCAGTGTTGTCGCCAGCACGGACAGCAGGCTATAATTCCCTATTCGTGCATGTTAAATATCAATTCATGTTAAATATATGGATTCATTTTTGGAGTCAAGCTTGTATTTGACTTTGTACATTAATCCTCACCTGGTGAGGACAGTCGTCTGAATTACAAACCTGGACACATCACGCAGGCAATGTGGCGGTAATTTGACCGTAATGCATATTAATTCACCATCGTGCTCTATACATCTAAAAGAGTTGAACACTGATATACCAGTTTGTAATTTCTTCTATACTTCTGTCACTGGGATCGATCCAGTCATGGTCGAGACTTGTTTCCCCTAAGCTCGATCTTTTTACAACGACCATTACTCGATGTACGGAGGTTAGAAGTAGCTTAAAAGTGTTGCGATTGTCTTCAGTCAGTGCTCACGTGTACCTTTACAAAGGTAGCCTTTCTCTGTTATTACGTCACGGTCAGTATCTGTTGATTTGATGGCAGCAGAAAAACTGTCTACATCAACGCTTCTACGTTTTTATTAACATTTCATAGCTTTAGCTGCAAAAATTTGTCTTCTATTTCCTACACTACGCTTTTAATAGTGTTTAAATATAGTTTACGTAAGTAATTAATCTCGTACTCCAATTGACTTGATTTTTATACTTACTAAGTGGTAAGAGTATTGTTCTAACTCACATTATAAGTGTATGTTAAATTATTTATTTAACGCAAATGTTGTGAGAGAATTATATTGAGAAAGTCAAGTCACGCGCCCATGAAAATATTTTGTCTCAGATAATAATAAACTACTTAATTGATCAATATACAGCAACTTCTCCATTGTGTATCGAGGAGAGCTTAGAGTATTGCGATCTAGGAGGAACGGCGCAGCTGCTTGTTAAGATGTGATTGCGTTCTGTGCGAGACATTTTCGGAGCCAAAGTTGTGCGGAAGAGATTAGAGCATATCGTTTCGAAAAGACTGTGCCTAGTCGGCTTCACAGCGGAAGTGCATAACAACCACTTTGATAACCGCTTGCTTGGCTGCGAGGGATTTGGTTTCGTTGCTGCTAACTTAGTATTCATTTGTGTATGGAGTATTTTCAAGTGACAAATTTTCCCAATTTTATTTTCTCTAATAAAACAGCATGATCTATTTCCTTCCTTACGACGTCCTCGTTTAATTGAGGATTTCCTTGGTGTGTGAACTGACATTCTGAGACTATTTTAAGTTATAATTTGTAATTCTATTAGCTAATTTATAACTTTGGTATGATACTTTTCAAATTTGATTTTACATTCGTTATCAAACAAAATATTGTGAAGCACATTTATTTAGTAACCTCAGTTACTAGTGGCCATCTTTTAATGATTTAGGTATGCAACATTTTGTCGGTGTCAGTATAGTTTATTGTCTTACCAATATCGAACGAACATAGCCTACCGCGTATTTAAACCCAATACTTCAATTATTTTCTAAAAACGTATTTGATTTTTTTATGTTTGTAACTTCAGCCAATGTATTTACTTATAAGTATAATTACAAAATATTTATAATACCAACCTATAAGAACTCAGTAAAGTTTTTTACTACGATATATATATATATATTCCGTTAAAATATGTGTCAAGAAGGCAGATATAATTTAATTATCCCAGGGCGAGCTTTAATAATAGTACAAATAATTCAGCTCTAGAGACCGCAGCTTGCATTACCGTTAGCAGTTTGTAGTCCAATTCAGTACTAGACAATAGCGAAGATCAATAATGTACATAAATGAGGATAACGACGCTGATAATGTAACAATTATTCTCACTATGGTTAAACCAACTCAGTTAACACAGTATGATAAGCGTAAACCAACAGTGTTACGTTTACAATATTTGTAGTAAGCAAGTACAGGGCATGATTTGTTATCCAGTACTGTAGCGTCTAATGTAGGTTTATTTTATAATTTATGAAAGTTCTACGGTTTGTTTCCACTTTTACATGATAATGATGTTTGCTTTACGAACAACAACAACTTTATGTAAACAACTTACAGTGGATCAATATCAATTGTTACAATTTTACCCAGGTCTAGTCAGTCTGAATAACAAATAATCATATCTTTCGTTATTTTGTAATGCCACACTAAGTTAGTTCATTGCAGCAGAAGCAGACTAATGACACCACTAAAGAGATTCGACTGAACTGACATGTAAATACATATTTGTTGCTTTTTATTTAATTTTCTACGCCTAACAATTTTGTATTGTTACTGTAAATTCTGTTACGAGTATGAGGCAGATGGAGCCTATGGAGAATTCCGATTTTTGTCAAGACTGTAACTTACAAGAAATACATAACTAATTATTTTTACTTTGAATTATATGAAGAGCAACGTCAGGTTTTTCTCTACCCATTTGATACATATTCCCGATGTGCTATTTTATTAGCTGATTGGAGAGACACAATTAACATAACGTAAGGTTTATTCGATTAAGGTGTTCTGATTAATCTGAACATTGTAACGAAACAAAATGTTACAAAAGAATAGTAAATAATAGTGGAATCCGATCCAGAGAGGAAACAAGAAATAATAATTGAAAGCAAATTAAAGGAAACCTAGTTGGTTTGACTTATTTAATATTATCAAGAAACCTAGAAATAACCCAGTAGAATAGGGCAGTAAACAGACAAAAATTGAATAAATAAACCTAGTAAGCCTAAATAATCAACTTACCCTGAATAACAACCAAACCCAATAAAGAGTACCTATCCATATAATAAAATTGTATTGAATAAAATTATGTAGGCCTATATTAAGGATAGAAAAAGGGACACAAACATTTACAGTGATGAGTGATATAATAATAAATAGTGGCACAAACTATAGTTAAACAGTGTGCTATTTATTATTTATAAAAAGTGTTTTATTATTATCATACAGAAAATAGTTTAAAAGTATGAAATAATTAAAGTTGTTAAAAACAATTATTATTATTAAGAGTTTTGTTGTATGTTATAAGATTTTATGTCACCAGTTAATTTATGTAAATATATTTATCTCAGGCAGTCAAAGTAGAAATTACAATCAACCATAACAAATTGTTCCACCACATATCATAGAAATTCAAATTAATAAGGTTTTACAGTTATAAACTGAGGTATGTTTAGTATCAAATTGTTTATAATTATCTAATTAATAATTGTATAAACATTGCATGTATCATTAGAGTATAATAATAAAATTATCTATTAAAGGTAATTTATAAAATATAAAGTAGGTAATGGGTGTTGATCCTATAACATTTAACCTGTACATAAATGGCCAATCAAAATTTAAGAAGTTTGTATGAGTTCAGTGACTAAAAAAGAAGAAATAACACTTAATGGTT
The DNA here is from genome assembly GCA_034769895.1 of Magicicada septendecula. Lineage (NCBI taxonomy): Eukaryota > Metazoa > Arthropoda > Insecta > Hemiptera > Cicadidae > Magicicada > Magicicada septendecula. The sequence continues at coordinate 543,593,385 of CM068367.1, read as the reverse complement.
AATCGTGATGGAAAACAGTTGAATAGTGCGTGTCTAGATGTAATTAAAATAAAAATATAAAAATAGATAACCCGTTTGTGAAAGAAGATCTGAATGACCATCATCGAAGATAATAATCCCTCCACTACAATTTTCATGAACAAGTAACACACACAAGCAAGAAATTATCTAGAATAAACCAGAAACCCTTCAGCAATATCGTCTAGATGTGTAAAGTATAATTTGACAATATTTTTATCCAACAAGGAACAACCACTAGACAATATAACAATTTACACTAACACTAATCACTAGTGAACATTTTAAGTGAAAACAAATTCAATATCTAAGCGAACAGTGATTACAAGGAAACATTTATTTGGACACATTAATAAACTTCATTATTTTCTGAGACGGACAATACAGTAGCCATGATGTTAACGTCACTCTAACCTACATGCTTTTACGAAGCGTATTGAATATCGTCAAACTTTGTATGTTACTTAATATATAATTTTTGTAAATTTTTAGATTATAAGTAATATATTGTTTGTAAAGGTACTCTCTATTATTAATTATCATGTAAAGGAACTTTTCGTAGCAGCCACAAGAATTCCCAAGAAATATATTAAAATTATTTAATTATAAATCCTGAGATAAATATCGATTGCGACAACCGTATGTATCGAATGGAATTTTCCAATAATTTGAATTTATATTACAGAGATTAAACCATTATGTTATTAAATCATATCCATGCGTTATTATTTCAGGAACGTAATATATTATCAGCAGTTATTTTATAATTAACCAGGATAAGAAGAATTCGGGGAGTCATTGGAATTACGCAAATTGCAAAACCAAGATTAACATCAAATAATAGGTTAAAGCCTAATATCGAAGGTGACTTGAAAATTTTGGGATGACTCGACCGCTATTTTTTGAATTGATTTTGGAGTTCTAACTACTGAACTGGAATAATTATAATTCTGATTCAGCAACCAAGGCAGAATAATTCGATTCTTTTACTTATATATTTAAATCACATTCGTAAACACACAATATAAATATTCCACGATCAGCTGATACACTATTTACAACTAGTTATTACAAATTAACATATACAAGGAATAACACGGGCAAATCATTATACCATTAAGATACTACGGGTACAAGAGTCGTATTATAACTTTCATCAAGTTATGTTGATACAAACACTTATCGGTTGTTAGTAAAAATATATTTAGTATGACTGTGTGAAAAATGTAGTATATACCCTTTCTCCCTCCTATATAAAGCTGTACCTATTCTTACTAAGGTGTCGCTACTACTACTGCTACTGCGCGCGCGCACAAACACACGCACGCACGTACACGCACGCACACACACACACACACACACACACACACACCTTATAAATTGAATAATTTATAAATCTATTATGCTACGCGTTGGAAGCGCCATTTATTACTTTCAAATGGGGATTATTTATTATGCTAACCGTGATTGAATTAATTAATGTGTAAATTTAATAATTTCTCAAATGTATCTAGCCCTTAAGTTGGATACCATTTATAAATATCATTTTATATGCGTATTGATTGCACAATAAATTAATTATTAAATATATAAAATTATCGATCTCTGACATGTATGTGTATAATTTAATCTTATTGATGATTCTAACTATCTATGCTCATCAACACATACGTGATATCATTTATTTAATTGAACATAAGAAACTCTTAAAATCTATTTGCATTCCTTCAAACTTTAGGTTAATATTTGGGTTGCATTGGTAATAATGAACGCATGTTTCTGATCAACTAAAATACTAGTTTAATTATCATTTATGACATATTATAATAGTACATAGGTTACGTTTCTGTACCTGAAATACATACATGTTTTATGATAAACAAAGACATATCTCAATATATGCTGAAAAACAAAGAAAACATACATACATATATAAATCAAATGATGTTACAATTCAATATTCTACTTATTTAATGCGTTCATTAAATCCCAAATAAGCTTTTGTTTATACGTTCATTAACTACTTTATTCAGATTTATTCATTACTTTTCTTAATAATTTTCTCAGGTGTGAATTCTTTGAAAGAAACCAGGTCAGTAGAAGTTATTAATTAGAAATAATTATAATAATGGTTACTTGGTTATTGAATATCCATTAGTTGTTGACGAAGTCTCGTTCTGGTGATGGAGATGGCTCGTAGATACATTCCGTCGTAAGTTGTTTTATCACTGCCACTTATCACTTTATTCTTCCGATCACACGCGTAGGCGTTTGTATGGGTGTGAGTAATTGAAGTTCAGTGTTCAATCAATGTTTCATCTTACTGTGTTTGCTGTGAGTTCGTTTTAAAGTCAATATACATGTCTAGTTTTATTAGTCGCTGCTTCAACAAACGTTCCTATAATTTATTAGTTTGTTTAATGTTTCGTGTTCATTATGTTGTTGATACACAATATTAAGTTCAATTAATTTGTATATCGTTAAGTGATGCTGTCTGTTGGTGTAACGGTCTGATTGCTCACTAGGTGTAATTTTCACTAAGTCCGTTACTGCGCACACCGGTAAAGTTTCACTACCGCGATATGAATGTATTATTAAGCCTTTTAAGTTCCTTGTTACTTATCTAACTTCCGAATGATTTGAGTAAACAATGGAAAGTTTATGATGTACCGTCTCTCGCACTTGAAGTTAAACTACTTGATATTTTAAATGTAAACTGTCTGAAAATTCTAACTGTAAAACTTTAGTATAATTATTCAAAATTTGAGTGTTGACTGCCTGTCTAAAAATTGAGTATCACTGACTAAAAATTGAGTATCACTGCCTCCCCGTCTTTCTGGACAGCTGGTTTTATTAATTCGTCCCTACTCAAAATTTTGTCTCTGGCGCGCTTCACGCCTACTTCTTTTCGAGATTGGTCAGTTTTTGATTTTCTCGGAAAATACTGTCCCACTATGTCAAAATTCTACGTCATAGTTCTTCCGATAGGTTCTTCGTTTCAGTTGCTATGGAAACATCCCTCACCATCAAATTTCTCGCTGGCTGAAGGCCTCTGATAGGTCCTTAGGTCTCCCTGCTTTCTGCCCTGACGATCATTGACCCGCTTCGAAGAAACTACGGCTATTAACCACTTGTCTATCAGCCTATTGTCTGAGTAAACTCTGCGTTTCTATAGATTCCCATTATCTGTACTTACAGTATTCCTGGCGTATTGTTCTATGCTCTAACCCCTTTTTTCAGGCTATTACTAATTTCGAACATCTGCTGGTCGTTGAAGTCACCCCAACTTTCCCTTCGTAAATTCTTGTCTGTCAATTAGACGATACCTCCAGCTGTGTAACATGACTGTAGTCTTTGTCAGCCTATCTTCCAGTATTGTTTCTTAAGGTGCAGCGCATCCGTTTCATTGTAGTATGGAGTCTCACTCGTTTTTGTCGCTTATCGTCTACTGACGTAATATGGCCACATCTGCTACAATTCTCGGTACGGGTGTGAATGTCCTTACTTACTTTGTTACAGCTGCGGAGAGCAATAATTCTGGACGAAACTTTCCCTGTCATCTTACGCCACCAAATTCTATAGTTGGATTGAACTTAATGTGTTTCTATTGTCAAGTCAGCAACGCTTCACTGACACCTTCTCATTACTCCTTATTTATTGCTCCACCATAAGTCGTTGACACAGCCTCGTGTGAACGTACTCTGCCGAGGTGAAATTTTAAAAATTTTAAAATTTTCTGCTCGTTACAGTGTTCTCAATTTCGATTTGACGATGTAACCTCTGGGAACAACTCAAATCTAAATTCTGCGCCCTGTACGTCGCCTCGCCGCATCCATCTTCTTCAGGAGAAGGTATACACAATAATCTACTTTCAAAAGCTTATATTACCAGTGGTACACCCCCTTTTGGTTTTAATCGTTTCTCTGAATTTATTGCTAGCTATTTGGGATAGCTGAACGCATTTCACATTGTCGAATTTACATATAAATACCTTATCTTTATAATTATAAGACAAATCATAAATTCCATAAGCAATTAAATAATTTCATCAATTGAATAAAATTTTACCTTCTAAAATATCATACTCACAAGATATTATCAAACAGTTAAGCGGTTCAATGTAACCTTTACATGATATCAAAGAAAATCTCATATACATATACACCTTGGTGCATTACTAATGATCTTACCAATAAAATCTTTTAAACTGTTATTTTAAAATTAGATTGTTAATTGACACAATCGCTATGTTAATTGTAATTATCTTAATAAATTACATACACGTATTACATTTAGTTTCATGATTTACCTACTTCATGATAGCATCATTTACAATCCTAGCCTACTAATTACATACACTCACATTAGTAAAGTTCATTCACTATCTAGTTCGTTGAATATTGTCACTTATCTGATTTTAAGTGTCCATTTTTCACTTTGTCCTTTTAACTTATTACCATATAAATCAAATAATAGCAATTAAATGTCCTTTGCACTCACTGCAATATTCTTATAAAATGTCACACTAAATGTTAATTTATCTTATTATCTAACATTTAATTAGTGCTTAATTGACTAAATACATTTTTATGTTATGTTTCAACAATTAAAGTACATAACTTTCTTGGATAAGCCAGCTTGAATGATATCACCGCGTCATTTACCCTAACGCCGTTGATTCATCAGCATCTGCTAGCTTCTTAAGACATCTTCTTCAATTTCTTCCTCTTCCTTCATCTTCAATTCTCTGATTCATAGTATTTTTTCAATTGTCTGGCATTAAATTTTCCACGGAGTTTCTTGTCATCATCGCAATCAACGAGTAGATAAGTAGCTTCTCCGAGAATTTGATGCACTTTATATGGTCCGCAGTACAGTTCGCAAAATTTTTCAATTATTTTCTGGACCGCGTCCGATTGATGATATGTTCTGATTAACACCTTCTCACCAATGTTGCATCTTGTAATGGTCTTAGTCTCATTACATAATTTTGATTGTTTTTCTCTCTTCTCCTTCATTTTGATAAATATTTGGTTATGATCTACCCCTTTAACTAGGAGTATATCCTTGTTGATGTATTTTTCCCACGCTCTGGTAGGTTTCTTCCCGAGTTGAGCTTCGTACGGTGTTACTTCTATCGTCTCGTGGTACGTTTCGTTAATACAACTCTCGACGATTGGTACGTAACGTGACCACTTTGTATGTTGATCACCAACAAAGATCCTAAATAAGTTCCCAAGCTGTCTGTTGATTCTTTCAGCCAGATTCGCACAAGGGTTCCTTATTGCGGTAAATCGTGGTTGGATATTTAGTTCAGTTAATCCATCTAACCATTTTTTAGATGAAAATTGCGTTCCGTTGTCTGTGATAATCACTCTAGGAGACCCCAGTTCTTCACAATACTGGTGTACTCTCCTCAGTGTAGCGACGGTCGTTGCCTTTCGAAGTGTGAAAAGTCGTACGTATTTGGTAAAGTTGTCAACCATAATAAATAGATATTTTACCCCGCCGGACGAAACAGGTAATGGTCCGTAATAATCCGCGCTCACAAGGTCACCCTTGCGTAACGGTATTATGGCTTTTGTTCCTCCGAACGAGTTTTTGTTGCCGGAATCCTTTTTTTTCTGACAAGTGTCGCAAGTCCGTACGTAATTTTTCACCCTCTTTAACATCCCGTCTATGGTAAAGTACTCCTGCAATAAATTGATACATCTCTTCGCACCGGGATGCCCATACATACGGTGTATATCAGCAATTATTTCACCAGACACACTGTTCGGTACGTATAGTTTCCACTCCCCTTTGCGTAATCTGTACAATTTCTCATCGACGAATCTATAAAATTTATTTAATTTCTTATCTATACAATTTTCCCTAATCTTATCAATAATATACTTAAGCTTATGATCTTGAATTTGGTGCCTCCCAATATCCATTAGGATCTTGCTTACCTTCTTATCCATTTTGATTGTCAGGTGGTTAATTAAATATTCGGAAATATTGTCACTAATTACTTCTGGTGTGGCATCTTCTGGATTTCTGCTCAGAAGATCGGCAATAATATTGTCCTTACCTCTACAATGGACAATGTCGAATTTGTACTCCTGAATACTTAAGATCCAGCGTGTAATACGCGAGTTGTTTAAATGACATTTATTCATAAAAGTCAGTGCTTTATTATCAGTAATGATGGTTAACGGTTGTCCTAGTATGTATATACGGAACCGCTCAAGACATCTTACAATACACAAAAGCTCCTTCTCCGTAGTGTAATAATTTATTTCTGCACCCTTGAATGTCTTGCTGGTAAAAGCTATTACTCCAATTCTTCCTTCTTCGTCCAATTTATATAATTGTCCGCCATATGCGAAGTTGCTGGTGTCACATTGCATATAATATCTTTGGTTTATTCGGGGAAACTTTAAGATGACTGTTTCTACGAATAACCTTTTAACCTGCTGAAAACATTCATTTAATTCCTGTGTCCAGGTAAATTTCTGTCCTTTCCGTAGCAACTCAAGTAATGGTTTAGTAGTTTCAGCGTATTTGTCTGTAAAACGATTATAGAAATTTGTCAACCCCAGGAAACCTTTTAATTGTTTTTGGTTCCGAGGTGCAGGGAACTTCATAATGGCATCTATCTTCTCGTCCGTTGCTCGTATTCCTTGCGTTGTTAGTTGATAACCGAGGTACGCGATTTCTTGTCTGAAGAACTGCGACTTCTCCAAATTGATGGTTAAATTTGCCCTTCTTAAATTAGATAATAATAAGTCTAAATGTAACAAATGCGTTTCTAAATCTTCTGAATAACACAGGCAATCGTCGACATAAATAATAGTATTTTCTTTTACTTCATCGTCCAGTACTGTGTCCAATCCCCTGGTCAGTGCAGCAGAACTGGTACTCAGGCCGAATGGTGTAACTGTAAAACGATAACACTTGCCGTCGTACATAAAAGCGGTGAAGTTCCGGCACTCCGGCTTCAGTGGTACTTGCCAGAAACTGCTAGTTAGATCTACGGTAGATAAGTATTTCATCTCTCCACATCTCGCCAAAATGTCGTTTATTGGAGGGGCACCCTCGTAGTCTGGGATAGTCACACTGTTCACCTTCCTCGCATCCAAACACAATCGTACGCTACCGTCCTTCTTAATTACCGTAACCAGTGGGTTGATGTATGCGCTGTTGCATCTCTCAATGACCCCATACCGTAACATTTTCCGAATCTCATCATTTACCTTCCCTTTATATGCTAATGGGACAGGCCATCCTCTCTGGAAGTACGGTGTCTGGTCGGTGACTCGGAACTCGTGAACATACCCTTCGATTCTTCCGGGGCATTCTCTGAATAAACTACAATTCCTTACTAGAATTTCCCTTAATCTTTCCAACGTTCCTTTATCTCCGCATTCTATACTTTCTATCTTCTTGTTAATGTTTCTGATGATCTCTTCTTCTTCTTCTACGTCCACCACTTCTATATGCATCATAGGCACCGTGTACGTCGCTTCGTTATCCTCTCTTCTTAACTCGACGATTCTTCTTCCCATGTCAATGAGACACCCTGTTTCTTGAAGAAAATTGGTTCCTAATATGCATGGTTTTATCAAATCTGGTATTATGAGGAAAACACATTCATATTTAATTTCTTCAATATAGATATCGCATAATATTTGTTTTCTGATTAGCTTTGATTTATTACCAACTGCACTAACTATTAATGTGTTAGACATCGGTAATATTTCATAAGGTGTAATGTTATGTTTGTTTTGGTGAAACCACGACTCAGATAATCCGGCTATAACAGATCCAGTATCGATTAACGCTTGTACACGAACATTATTATTGAACTTGATATTTATCTCTGGACACCTGATTATTCGATGAGAAATTTCTTCATCATCATTACACAATAAATCGCTTCGTAAGTCCGGTAGGATAATATTCGTCTGGTAGTCATTTGTTTTGACGGCTATCTCCGTTACTGGGTGGAGGGATTTATTTATTTTTTCCTCTTCTTGTTGACGATTCCTTTTGGGTTGAGTGCCCGATGCACCAGCTGTCGTGTTTGTAAACTCTATTGTGTTGACAGCGCGCCGGTCCGCGTTACGGTGCTGATTATTTATGGCGGGTCTGTCACCCCACGTTTTCTTCTGTATACTGCCTCCTTTGTTCGGGCCGCTTTCACTTTCCTTATACGCATTTCTTCCCTCGTTTGCCGCCGCATAGTTCGATTCTCTATTAATTCTTGGTTGAATCTGTGTATACTCGATGATCAGAGATTCGAAGTTTGGTATCGTCACAATCCCTCTTGTGACCACCGCGAGCTGGATATCACGCCCAAAGTATCATATCTTACGTATCAACTGATAATCAGACAGAGTAGGTGTTAACTGCCTACTTTCCAACAAAATCCGTTCAATATATTGAATAGCAGTAATCGGTCCGCGCCAATCAAATCTGCCATACTCCAAATGGTCCCGGATACTGTCCTGTCGTTCCTGGCCCCAATATTTTAGAGAGAACGCTTCCTTGAATTCTTCGAAGTTTGATATTTGGTCACGTATCACTCGCCACCAAATTCCTGCGTCTAACTCCAGATGTCTGCCAATCCACTTGATATTGTCAGCGGGATAGTATAACTCTTGAACTTCGGACAATTCTTTGAGGAATTCCATAGGGAATCTGTCCGTGCCATTATATTTGAGATCATTGTGGTTAGGTCCGTTAATTCGATTTAACATTCCACAATCACCTTCCATCAATTGTCGCTGCAACCTTTCTTGGTTTTCTCTTACCTTATTTAAATGTCCTTTTAATTCTTCGATCCTAGTTGTCTTTTCTTTCGTAGTCTCGTCCAATTTTTGTTCTGTTGAACGTTGTCTACCGTCTACTTCTTCTAATTTTTGTATAATATTACTATTTGTTCCTTCTTGCTCCTGTTGTTTCTGCAGTATGGTATTGTGTATCTCGGCCTTAAGTTCTTCGTGCTTCTTATTGTAATCCTTGACGTGAACATCGAACTTGTGATTAATCTTTTTAACGGTCGTCTGGGTAGTGTGTACCACTGCCATCCATTCTTGACGATCATTATCTTGTTTTTCTTGTATTTCTACGTACTTCTTATCGGCTTCTTCTCTCAAGTCTCTCACGATATCATCTTGCTTTTTCTGTAATTCATCGACCTTCCTTTCCCAAGACTGCTGGCTTTCACGTATCTCTGACCTTATTTGCGTAAGCTGTTCCGCTGTCTCTCGTTTCATCTCTTCTTTATGCTGGTCGAATTTTTCACTTATTAATTTGTTAATATTTTCTTCTTGTTTCTCGTATCGTTTTTCTTGTTTCTCAAATCTTTCACTAAGTAATTTAATACCCTCTTCTTGTTTTTCACTCTATTGACGAATGAACTCCATCAACGTTTGTAGAGTTCCATCTTCTAGTTTAGATGTCTGTCCTCGCGCCCAATCTTCTGGACTCTCTACCACGCTACTTGGTTCACTAGGTGTAGTATTGTCCTCGGTATTTACTGCACCTAATTGGTTATTAATGTCAAATTCTACACTGTCTGAATTGCTCGCCATTTTTGCCCTACTGCGCGTAATCATTCAAACTGACTTACACTAATAACACTTATCTTACTTCTACTTCTATGACACTACTTTTTCTACTACATCTACTGCCTGTTCTTTACCTAAGCTGTACGTGTTAACAATCTTTGTTAATACGTATCATGCCGTGCGGATGGGCGCCATTTATAAATAGAATAATTTATAAATCTATTATGCTACGCGTTGGAAGCGCCATTTATTACTTTCAAATGGGGATTATTTATTATGCTAACCGTGATTGAATTAATTAATGTGTAAATTTAATAATTTCTCAAATGTATCTAGCCCTTAAGTTGGATACCATTTATAAATATCATTTTATATGCGTATTGATTGCACAATAAATTAATTATTAAATATATAAAATTATCGATCTCTGACATGTATGTGTATAATTTAATCTTATTGATGATTCTAACTATCTATGCTCATCAACACATACGTGATATCATTTATTTAATTGAACATAAGAAACTCTTAAAATCTATTTGCATTCCTTCAAACTTTAGGTTAATATTTGGGTTGCATTGGTAATAATGAACGCATGTTTCTGATCAACTAAAATACTAGTTTAATTATCATTTATGACATATTATAATAGTACATAGGTTACGTTTCTGTACCTGAAATACATACATGTTTTATGATAAACAAAGACATATCTCAATATATGCTGAAAAACAAAGAAAACATACATACATATATAAATCAAATGATGTTACAATTCAATATTCTACTTATTTAATGCGTTCATTAAATCCCAAATAAGCTTTTGTTTATACGTTCATTAACTACTTTATTCAGATTTATTCATTACTTTTCTTAATAATTTTCTCAGGTGTGAATTCTTTGAAAGAAACCAGGTCAGTAGAAGTTATTAATTAGAAATAATTATAATAATGGTTACTTGGTTATTGAATATCCATTAGTTGTTGACGAAGTCTCGTTCTGGTGATGGAGATGGCTCGTAGATACATTCCGTCGTAAGTTGTTTTATCACTGCCACTTATCACTTTATTCTTCCGATCACACGCGTAGGCGTTTGTATGGGTGTGAGTAATTGAAGTTCAGTGTTCAATCAATGTTTCATCTTACTGTGTTTGCTGTGAGTTCGTTTTAAAGTCAATATACATGTCTAGTTTTATTAGTCGCTGCTTCAACAAACGTTCCTATAATTTATTAGTTTGTTTAATGTTTCGTGTTCATTATGTTGTTGATACACAATATTAAGTTCAATTAATTTGTATATCGTTAAGTGATGCTGTCTGTTGGTGTAACGGTCTGATTGCTCACTAGGTGTAATTTTCACTAAGTCCGTTACTGCGCACACCGGTAAAGTTTCACTACCGCGATATGAATGTATTATTAAGCCTTTTAAGTTCCTTGTTACTTATCTAACTTCCGAATGATTTGAGTAAACAATGGAAAGTTTATGATGTACCGTCTCTCGCACTTGAAGTTAAACTACTTGATATTTTAAATGTAAACTGTCTGAAAATTCTAACTGTAAAACTTTAGTATAATTATTCAAAATTTGAGTGTTGACTGCCTGTCTAAAAATTGAGTATCACTGACTAAAAATTGAGTATCACTGCCTCCCCGTCTTTCTGGACAGCTGGTTTTATTAATTCGTCCCTACTCAAAATTTTGTCTCTGGCGCGCTTCACGCCTACTTCTTTTCGAGATTGGTCAGTTTTTGATTTTCTCGGAAAATACTGTCCCACTATGTCAAAATTCTACGTCATAGTTCTTCCGATAGGTTCTTCGTTTCAGTTGCTATGGAAACATCCCTCACCATCAAATTTCTCGCTGGCTGAAGGCCTCTGATAGGTCCTTAGGTCTCCCTGCTTTCTGCCCTGACGATCATTGACCCGCTTCGAAGAAACTACGGCTATTAACCACTTGTCTATCAGCCTATTGTCTGAGTAAACTCTGCGTTTCTATAGATTCCCATTATCTGTACTTACAGTATTCCTGGCGTATTGTTCTATGCTCTAACCCCTTTTTTCAGGCTATTACTAATTTCGAACATCTGCTGGTCGTTGAAGTCACCCCAACTTTCCCTTCGTAAATTCTTGTCTGTCAATTAGACGATACCTCCAGCTGTGTAACATGACTGTAGTCTTTGTCAGCCTATCTTCCAGTATTGTTTCTTAAGGTGCAGCGCATCCGTTTCATTGTAGTATGGAGTCTCACTCGTTTTTGTCGCTTATCGTCTACTGACGTAATATGGCCACATCTGCTACAATTCTCGGTACGGGTGTGAATGTCCTTACTTACTTTGTTACAGCTGCGGAGAGCAATAATTCTGGACGAAACTTTCCCTGTCATCTTACGCCACCAAATTCTATAGTTGGATTGAACTTAATGTGTTTCTATTGTCAAGTCAGCAACGCTTCACTGACACCTTCTCATTACTCCTTATTTATTGCTCCACCATAAGTCGTTGACACAGCCTCGTGTGAACGTACTCTGCCTAGGTGAAATTTTAAAAATTTTAAAATTTTCTGCTCGTTACAACCTCACATTGTGCGGTTCGTCACCTCAAGTGGATAACCGACTGATTTTTCTCTGTGAAACGTGAATTGTACCGCGACAAGGGGTGCAACAGGCGACAGTCTTTATACTCATAGGAATACGAAGAAGAAGAAGAAGAAGAAGAAGAAGAAGAAGAAGAAGGGGAATAATGATTAGTGCATTTATTACTTTACAAAATGGTAATATATTATTACATTAGCAGTTGTTATAGTATTACTACAATAGCCGAATAACGGTCCGGATGGCAGATTCAGATTTATAAATAGTACTTGTGTTTTTAAGAGACAGGGGTGCAGTGTGTAGCGTACACGCTTGTGTACAGTTACAAGTTGAACACTCAGTTTCACTCACTGAGCTTACCACTCGTTTTCGTAATCCAAACAATAACAACTACGGTTACTTTCTGTACAGTATCCTTGCTCTTTTTGCAACCAAGACTCAGTCATAAATGTAGTGGATATTACTGCCTGAAGAAAGAGGTCGTCTATTGGAAGCTTTCTCTTTGATTACTTTCTGTCCATTGTGATACTACATTCTTACTATTTCCAGCATAATCGTAAAATTGTCTAGTAAAATAGAGAGGGTCGGTTGCAAGTAAAATTCGAATGCATATTTTAAACGTCTTGAAGCATATAGAAGCAATCTGAGTGTTAATATGATTTTTAAGTCCTTTCTTTTGATATTTTCTGTATTCACATATGATCTTGAAAGGATAACTTTATGTAATTCTCTGTGTAATCTCATGTGCAGTTTAACGTACATAGGAGTAGATAAGAAATATATCACAGGCTTACTTAAAGTATAATAGTCTAATTATACCTTTTAGTATATTATCATTATTGATCCATTGTGAATAGGCTATGAATGGAATAACATATATTATTAAAGTATAAATAACAACTAGGAATAATGCTAACTATAAAACATGTTGTCGTAATTACTGGTAGAAATATTGCTTTAATTCATACGTATTATTTCAACCATATACAGTCACATTATTATTTAAATTTATTTAAATACTGCTCTTATCACCACTGAAGTTACGATACAAATAATTAGTACAAAAACAATGCGGTAATAAAACTAAAGTACATTATATATTATAAGCTTCTTCAGTCTTAAAGATACCTTTGGTGGCAGTAACTTAATTGGCCTAAAGCACAGTAATTAAAAACGTATAAGTTTTCTCACAGCACCTTACCTGAAATATTTTCAAAATGTCTCATACCTTCGTTTCTATAACTCTTCTTTAGAAGGATTATAGAATTATTATAATTACAGTTATTATTTCAGAAACAATGAATACATGATTTAATTGATTCCGAACATTTACATTCTTATTTCACCTATTTATATTGTGATTAAACTACATAAATTCAACCATATGTGCGGAACATGCAGGAGAACTCTAGCACCAACGAGTGAAGAAAAATGCGTAAATTCTACAACGTGATGACCCTTACCACAGTTTTCTATGGCTGTGATAACTGGACTTTAACGAAATCTCAGGTCTATAGTATTTATCGGCCGAAATGAGATTTCTCAGGCACGCGGCAAGATATACTCTTCTAGATTACAGATAGGCCTATATGGCAGAAACTGAACTTTATGAGTATACTCGAGAGGATTGCCCAGTATCGGCTAAAATGTAAGGAACATCTTACCGAATGGAAGCATCCCCAAACAATTAACTTAATTAGAAGCCGAAAGGACGGAGATGGGTGTGACGTCCAAAGAAGCGTTGGGGGACCAACTCCAGTCTATTTGCTTTGGACCCGAACAAATCAGTTTTTATATAATACTTACAATATAATAGCTCAATTGATCCCCCCACTTGAACTTCCTTTGTCACTTCGGCGTCTACGCGGGTCTATATTACAGTATGTTCAAGATGTGGTTGGTACCACGTTCTAACGACATGGTAATTAATGTTAATTCAGAAACTTCTCTATTTTGAAATATATATGCTATGTCTGTGCAGTTAAGATCAGTGCGTATGTATAATACATTAAATAACGTGTGTGTGATAATTTACCAATTATAAACTTTTAGTTAATAAACGTTTTTCAGCGGTCACTGAAAACAGTTGTAAGAAGTTACTTGAAAGCGAATTGTTATACAAAAGTTACTAAAAAAAAACGAATGACCAATACTTATTAATTAAGAGTGTAGTGTTGATTACACGACTAATTATCTCATTAACGTGACTGTATAACGTTTGAAAGTAAAGTTATCTCATATGCAAAAATTACTTTATAAACCCAGAGCAATTGCAAAGATTACGTTGACTACACTCACAAAAGGTCGTAAACATTTGCTTGTGCTGTGTAAGAGAGACGTTTTGTGCAGTCTCGGAACGTTGCTATTTACCTCGTAGCACAATGTTGACTGACAAATTGCAACTTGCATTTCTGTTCTAGGGACTATGGTGGTAGACGTAAAACATTTTGTTTCACAAACTTTACTACTTGAAACTGTAACTCAGAACATCCCCAACTCCCCAACCATCAACCGCAGACATGCACGTTTTATTCGCTTTTCACATGTAAGGTTTCTGAACATCATTTTCCCTTTCCCTTATTGATTTAAGCTTAGCTAGTTTTTTAAATAACGAAATGAGATTTGTTTGGTCGTTTGAGACAGATTTACAATCCTTTACTCATACTGCCATTAACTGGCCATGTACTATTACACGGATAGGAATATACATAAATTATAACGCGTTCGTGAATAAAGGAGTTCATACGTTATCTACTCAATTTTAATTAAAGGTGAAAAGTTTATTCTGTGTGTTTTGGCAGTTTTTAAATAATAGCGCCTGTATAATAACATTAATATGTAAAACAAATGACCTACTTTATTAATTCATTCTGAGTGTTAAAGTTAATTTAATTTTAAAACGACCAAAATAATACCTACGACACTTTGATGACTTATGATGTATCATTATATTGATCCTTTTACAGTTTTCCATAAAATATTTAAGGCAAATATTTATTTTATAGACAAAAATATTGAGAAACCTTCTTCTTGCTTTCCTTTCTCTCCGTGTTTCCCTTCTTCTTCATGTGTTCCTTCTCCTTCTTCTTATTTTCTTCTTCCTCATCTGTTTTTCATCATCATCGCCATAATAATAATAATCATCATCATCGTCGTCGTCGTCGTCGTCTCGTCCTTTTCGTCAATAACTTCTTCTTCTTCTTCTTCTTCTTCTTCTTCTTCTTCTTCTTCTTCTTCTTCTTCTTCTTCTTCTTCTTCTTCTTCTTCTTCTTCTTCTTCTTCTTCTTCTTCTTCTTCTTCTTCTTCTTCTTCTTCTTCTTCTTCTTCTTCTTCTTCTTCTTCTTCTTCTTCTTCTTCTTCTTCTTCTTCTTCCTCTTCCTCTTCCTCTTCCTCTTCCTCTTCCTCCTCCTCCTCCTCCTCCTCCTCCTCCTCCTCCTCCTCCTCCTCCTCCTCCTCCTCCTCCTCCTCCTCCTCCTCCTCCTCCTCCTCCTCCTCTTCCTCTTCTCCTTCTCCTTCTCCTTCTCCTCATTCTTCACCTCCTCCTCCTCCTCCTCCTCCTCCTCCTCCTCCTCCTCCTCCTCCTTCAAAGTAGTGATTAGCTTACAAACTATTCAGACCTGAAGTTGAACCTTCTATCCTTTATGTAGACTTCTTTCATCCCTGCAGTCTCTATTGAAGCTTTTATTTTCTTAAAAATATGGTTGCCACCACGTAGCATAGGCCTGCCTATGCATGCGTTGAAACCTGTGCCCACCGTAATGGGCGTCTTTTCCTTACAATGATGATATACAGTTGTATGTCATCTTTCCTGATGTTATCGATTCATGTGCCAGGTTTTGCTAGTCTGATCCATATGACGGAGCACTACAGAGAACAATATTTGTATCATGTAGAACAACATTGTTAATAAAACCTTCTAATTAGGAGTTTTAGAGTAAGCCTATATTTTGTAACCCGTACAAACGTATGAAGTCATAAAAAGGTGTAGGAAATCATGTTTGTGTTTGTGATTACCAGTTTGCTACTTCTTACTGTAACGAAAAATAATAATATTATAAATAAATCAGCTGTACAATATTAAAACAATAAACTAGGCGCTTATTTTAAACCGCTTTCTTCTTGAAAGCAAAGGTCCAAAGACAGTAATGGTCATGCAGGAAATCACGTAGTCATTTGTTGACACGAAATTTCAACGCTGACCAAAATTAATGCTTTGTCAGTGTTAAGCGATATTAATAGACTTCATGTCAATTTTATATTCACTTTGGAACAAGCACAGGATATTGTTGACATTACCTAATAAATATTCCAAAAGCCAATACACGCGAAAGCTTGTGATCAGTGACACGCACGAATGGGACTCGTAAGAATTATTGACAGACTGCAGACCGCCATACCGTTTATTGTTTGCATTAATTTTGTGAAGGCATCTTAAGTCCGGTCACATCTCTGGACCCCAAAATAATTCAAAGTACCTTGTACATTTCCGTTACTGCTCTGTTAGTATTCAACATGCACAGGCGTTTGTTGAATTACGTTATGACTTAATAAGTTACCGTTAAATATGTGCATAGATTTGAATTAAGCATTTGAAAACGCGAATACAAAATAAACTTTACTCGTGATTTTTGTCGTATATTATATTGCAGTATATAATGTACACTTCTCTCTCCCCCCCTCTCTCTCTCTCGCCCCCATCCCTATACCACTTCTATATTTTTTTCTTTTGCACCTATCTTGGGGGCCCCAGATGTACAACAGTGTAGAGGGCAGTCAAAAAAATTAATATAAATATAAAACGACTTAAGTAGACCATGCATTTTTGAACATTAAATAATCTTTTAAACTGCCTTTTTGAAGGTATATTATCAACCGTTCTTCAAATTTCGGAAAGGTGTTGTAGAAACCTATTTTAAATTTTAAGAAAGTATGGTGTTAAGTCATACGTAAAATGGATGTAAGCTAATGCTATTTGAATCGTGAAATCTATGTATAGCTTTGTATGTGCAATACGCCGTGTAACTGATATTATTTTTTCATAATAAATACTTCCAGATTATTGTAGTATCGCTTCATACATTGTCCGAAACGCGCAGCTTACAAGTATTTTTTGAATAACCTTTACTCGTAGCAGCAATTTTATATTTCGTAACGACTCGTTGCTTCTCTGGCTTGTTCCAGCCTTAAAATAATATCCAAATGTTATAAGGTATACGTATTTGTTATGAGAGGATTTAATTTTTATAATTAGGCCTACAGTTTCACCCGAAGTTGTAAACTATGATTGTCTATACAACACATAACGATGAAATTTATTTAGGTAAAGAATAAGATTGTTATACTGTTGGTTTGGAAAATTTTTGTGGTTTGTGTTTAAATACGGTCTTTACGTTTCCATCATTTTTCCTCCAATCGCCACTATCTGGAGTGTCCTATCAAATTAATTAACCTGCCATCGTGCTTATATGATTCTTCTACACAGACTGAAGCGTAAGCAATAATGTAGAAAAGAAGAATTATTCTACCAGTTACCGTAGCGAAATAACTACAATGTACACAACAAATAGCAAAGAAAAACTGCTTTGTGAGCAATGTAGCATTTTCCTCTGACCCTGTTATGGAGCAAGGACTATAATATAAGCTGGTCATATTAGCAAATATGATCGCTTCAGTCCTGTAACAAACTGCATGTTAGGTTATTTATATTCCTTGTAGTAAACACAAACACACACACACAAAAGGTAATATGTACGTCCATACATAAATATAATTAAATTGATATGTGTGAGCTTTGAGTGTATAAATTAGAAGAGTGACTAGCTTTTCAGTTTAGTTTTTAGTTTTTTGCGTAGTTTCTAATTCAAAATTGGGCACAAACACTACGTTAACTAGTTCCTAATATGCAGATATAATGATTTTAGGATATTGTATCTTTTAGTATTAATTATATGCCGTGTCTAGAAATTTCAGCTCACCTTCTCCAACAATCCATCCGTGCAGCTTCAATTTCGGGTCTTTTCATTCCAATATTCTCACATGTATCTTCACTATATGTCAACATACTTTGGTTTATAATGATTTTTCCTGTATTTCTCATCACTGTACGCCACAATTGCAAATTTATTATGTGACTGCAGCCCTAGCCAACCTATCTACTAGATATTTTTTCAATATATAACTTTTCGTTGTCTTCATCTCATACCTTGATTATGCCGTACTGTGTATAATTAATATAATTTATATCTACATTACAATATAAACGTTTCCATCAAACACAACATATTCTGTGTGTTTTCCTCAACACAAAATCTACAGCCTCCTCGATGTCCAAACCTTATTTTCATCTATGATGACTTGATCGTCGGCAAAATTAAGGAAAACTGCTTTCCATCTTTAACAGTTCTTTCACATTGCAGCATTTTCCCATTCATCCAGAACTCAGTTTAAGGTTATTTTAGACAGCACTTACCTACCCTTCAGTATCCCTGTGTCAAAGCTTTTATACACTCGACAGTTCGTAAACAACTTCAATACAAAGGGTTTCATGTAAACCTTATATGACATTTACATACAACGTTTCGAATCGGTGTTGGTTTGTAGCATCTCAAAATTTTTTGAGAGGAGCACGATTATACGCTTTGCTGGAAACAATAAATGCCATGTGAGTTTTGATATTATGCGCCAGTAGAGATATAGTATTTACTACCAATGCACAAATGCTCCGCTCGAAAATCACTCTTTACCTATCTTTCTAGTCTTTTAATAATAGGCATATAAAAATTATAGGCATTATATAAATTATATAATTATAGATTATATAATTATATAATTAATTATATATTTAATTATATTATAATTACACATTAAATAATTATATAATTATACAAATTATATAAAAATTTATAGATGAGTTATTGGTAACATTCACGTTTCTTTTGAGCAATTCTTCCATCTTCTTTTTTCTAAATGTAACAAATACATCGTTAAACAGATAATTGTGTCCTCAAGAGTGGGGAGTAGGTCAAACAGTACATCACCGTACATTGGATATTCTCATTTTTATTCCTCACTAATGTCTTCTACGTCATCTTCGGTCTTACCGAGAAATTCCACCTTTCCTATACACAATCTTTCTTCAGCTTCTTCCTCTGGTATTTGAAATCCGGGCTATCTTCAATTAACAAATTATTATAATAGACACGCAATTCCCCGTCTGGTATAATCTCTATTTGTCATTTCACTCTCTGATTAGTGCGTAAACTTTTCATAATTTGTCATGTCTCTCTACAACTGAAAATCAAACTCGATGTGCCGGCCAATTTCTTCACAATTCTTTTACTATGTATCATTTTTGGCTTTTATTTTGCTATTTTCACTTCTCCATTTATTCATTGTTTCTTCTCTCTTAAGAGTGTTTTACAATCTATTATTGGTGGGGAAGCTGCTTTTTATTCATCATATAAATGAACTCCAGATCGCTTATAAGATTCAATTAATTTAAAGTATATTAAATTTATGTTTAATAAGCTCTTGCAGTTCAATAAGGTCTCTGTTAGTAACTTCAAGTTCCCATGTCCTTGGAACATAACTTCATATACCATGCCTATAAATGCGTTGTGTGTGTGTGTGTGTGTGTGTGTGTGTGTGTGTGTGTGTGTGTGTGTGTGTGTGTGTGTGTGTGTGTGTGTGTGTGTGTGTGTGTGTGTGTGTGTGTGTGTGTGTGTGTGTGTGTGTGTGTGTGTGTGTGTGTGTGTGTGTGTGTGTGTGTGTGTGTGTGGAGAATATATTATATTCATTTATCAAGTTTATTACTTGTACCATGATTTGTAAAAAACAATATTGAATCTGTTTCAGGATGTTCAAACCGTATCTTATTGCTCAGACTGTTTTCAATATTTCATTACATTTTTCTCCTTTAACCCAGACACGTTAGGATAAATACATCTTAGGGCAACAGATGATGATCGGAGTCACACTAAGTTTATCTCTACAATCGTCTGTTTTGAAAAAAAAATTTGCTTTAGACGTCCGGCATATCTACTTTAGATTTTAATTTCCGAGTAGGTTGTGTCCACGTAAATTTGTGAAAACCATTATTTTACTAGAACACATTAACGCCTATCTTGATGCAATGTTTTTTACAAATCTACTATAAATATTTTTCATAAATCTTTATTTTTGTTACCACCGTTCCCCTAAAATCATCCATTGTCATGTCATAAGGCACAGACCCGATTCTTGGATGCAAGTTCTCCATTCATAACATTTTATTTCATCGGCTTAATCTATCGGATCGCGCTGTCAGTTTGTCATAAAATTTATCTTAGGCTCAACTTTATCATCGTCATTGGAGGTATGCAATTACTTCGTACCCTTTCTACGGCAATCGTAATTTTATCTTTCTCGTAACTACGGTATTCCAATCTTTTATGTACTTTGTTACAATTCTCGTAACAAATTACAAGCACGCCTACTACTGCCATTGTCTCTTGCTGATTCTACTGTATACATGGATATATCCTTGCATGTTTTTAATACTCTGACCTTTTTTTGCAATGCATGTTACTCCATCAGTATTTGGTTAAAACATGTTAATTATTCGGTAAGCTCTTAAATTTGTTCTGCAATTCTGTAGTTTTCATGTGCGAAATTTTGCCCTTTCGCTTTTGATATCGACTACCGTGAGATCCATCCTGCTGTAGCGTTTTAGTTTCGTACAGATTTTTGTGTACAATTTATCTAATGAAACTGGCCAAAACATAAATGACGAAAGTTTAAAGCATCAATAATTGTATGTAACCTATAAAATCTATAAACGTTGTATAGGAGAACCTAATAAATAAAAATAAATCAATTACGGTAAAAATTATTACGATTAAATAATAAAGAAAATGTCCTATTGTCCTTTCATTATGACAAAGAAAATGCTGTGGATCTCGACCGTATCCATAGTGACCTCATTAACAAAGTAACAAGTCTATTGGCCGATAATACTGAATATTGTAGTTAATACTATGAGATACCATTGCGTTGAAATAATCTCGCTAACAATAGCAGAGCAATTACGTCTAGTAACAAGTATAAAATGGATTAACCCTGCTTCCAGTGTTAGTGAACAGCGCTTTAAAGCACATTCAGCTTTAACGGGTTCCAAAGTTATTACCAGTTATTAAATGAAATTCACATCAGCAGAATTTACACAAAATATATGCTCTGAAAATATAATGGTATTAATACAATCAAATTTAGATAACGTTTTCTATTAATTTTGAAGTTTAGTTAGAGTAACGTCGTTTATAATCAATTTAAAACACTATACAGCTTGCGGCATTTTGTAAATATAAAAAACATTTTGTTAACGAATTTGTTCTACTATGTTTTGAAAACTCTTACAGTGTTACGGCGTACAAATGATATCAAGTACGATGTACTTCTGATATTTTTAATGTAATATTTAACAAATTAAGTAAATGTTTAAAACGTTTTATCTTCAAATTACTGATGCTATATCCTTAATGTTACAGTTTACATTTACCTTAATTCATTCAAGTAACGAAGTTATAATTTATTACTACTTATTTCAAGCAGTTTAAATCTGTATTTTAAGCAGTAGGCTGAAGGAAACAAAAAGATTTGCAGTTCTCAATACATCTGCACCAGCTTTAGCTTCTCTGCACTAACCTATGTTACGTCCGTAAGGTGACGTAAGTGTATGCTATAATATGATTCAGGATACATTTTATGACTGTAACACATTTCTTTTGGATATCTCTGTTTACTTGTGTACACAAGAAACGTAGTTCTGTTAACATACTGCAGATTACTCAAATGTTCTATGGCCATAAATTAAAATGTATCTTTATTTAGTACACCGAATAATTGTACGCTACAGAGAATAAGCTTTCTTCCGCGGAAAATAATGTTGGTTCACAATAAACAGAATGTCCAAGTAAGAGGTAACTTCTGTCCTGACTCTTTGAAGAATCTTACTCGATGAGTACAGTATACTTACTACCAATTTTGTTTGCCAAACATGTCCGAGTAAAAGCTCGGAGCGTGTAACTAGCCATCCTGTTAGGAGATGCCTAAGGGAGATTACTAACTAACCCGAGCTATGAATAGCTTCGCGTAACAATGTTGTTAGTTTCTGATTTGAAAGCATCCCAACAGAATTACAATGCACACAGGCGACTGCGCCCCGATGGCAGTAGTGCAGGTCATACGGGAATTTGAAATATTTAGGAATACATAAGGTTCACATCATTTGTACTATGCCAATGTAACTATTAGAGAAAATTCAGGTGTGACCCAGTCAAAACAGTTTTACATTTTATTAAGTATTCTAATTATGCTTCACATAATTCATAAATGTAAATTGCAAATTAAACCAATAGCTAATTTTACTAATTTAGTTTCCTAATAGTCTTCCAGTACCTGCACCCAACATTTGTTTTAAAAAGCAGCATGGCTAATGACACACTAATGAATGTAGACCTAACACACATTCAACTGCATACGTTTGTGTTGATTTTGCAGATAATATTATTATGTATGACAATAAAAGTTTTGTAAATTATCGTTGTTTGTATATTCTCCATTTAAACGTTTCTATGTTATCGAAATAAAAATATTTCTGTTCCTCATATTAACAGTATCTATAGATAATAATTGTATTTCCAAAATCCATCTTTTCGCTTAAGCGTAGTATATTACTACAAAATGGTTATCTAGTCTTTCGAAAAAATAAATTCAACAACGTCATGTAATTTACAGAATTAAAAAATTTACTTTATTTACTTTACGTTTATAGCTGCTGTGAACAGATTATATAAGAAAATTAATGACGTTTACAAAGACACATAACATTTTTTCCTTACAGTTTAACTTTTAAGGAAAGTAATTACAATTAAGTACAATAATATATAAAAGAGCATCAACACACACACACACACACACACACACACACACACACACATATACATGTGATAATCTTTCAGACAAGCTTCATCTTTAACGAAGTAGCGTTTGATAATATTATGCTGTTTATATGTAGTTTGTTCATTGCACAAAAGCATGCAATTAGAATGTAATAATGTCATATATTCAATATACAGTAAATATTTATTTTGCAATTCATCCAACATTTTATGATTTCTGTTGACATCAAATAAAATGAAAATAAACATTTCCAACTGAAACTAATATTTAATTAATATGTTATTTGGTCTATATGTTTGTAATTTATTTACTTTAGTGTTATCGTTCAAATGCATTTCGGTTTTAAGTCAAATATGTATATAAATTGTTTTTTTTTTTTTTAATATATGTTATAGAGATATTTTACATAAAACGCAAACTAGGTGAATTGTGGCGCAAGTATTTTCATTTATAACTGAAAGCATGGAGTTACTACGTGAAACATCTAAGTTACAATTAATAATGATCAGCAAAAAGTATCTGAAACTAAACAATAGTACTGTTACGACGGTCTCACTGATCGTCGTATGGTACAGTGGAAAAAGACACCAATGGAGTCACTAACAACCAGCTTTAATTGTCACAATTAATAATTTGTAATCAACAAGATAGTCTCATACAACAATTCTAGTAAAATTTATCCACACGCAATAATAATGGCAACTATAAAGATTCCACACTAACTATAACACAACAACACTTCGCTACAATACTTCCACAGACACTCGATCCGCGCTAAGGAAATAGCTCACTGTCAACTAACTGACAAGCCGGCTGCTACGGCTTTTTATAGGTAGCGCACGTCTTCTAGAAATTTTCCATCCTCAGTGTGGTGTGCGAGCTACTGCGTATTTCAGGTGTTCTCCAGAAGACACTGGAACGTACTTGAGCGTGGCCTTGACTAAGGCAACACCTGCACTACATGTAGGGGGAACGGGTGGAGAACGCTATCGGCTGTTCTAGTCGGAGCCATTCGTTTCAGTATAATATGTACAAGGAAATGTGATATGCTACATTGTCTTTATCTTATTTTTAAGAGGATGTACTTACGTGTAATGAAACTGTAACCGCCCTGTCTAGCCCTTTCGGCTCTAAAATCAGTGTCCATGATGAACCATTCCATTGTCTCTATTCTTTCTTCACAAGTTACTACGTTTATTAACCTTCTCAGTCATCCGCCATTCTTTCGTAACCTCATCCTTTCCCTACAGGGTGTCGCCTGAAACCATATGATGTATCACCTTTGCTCCCATCTCATCTTTGGTTTTCCACTGCATCTTACACTTCGCAGTTTCCATTTTTAACCTATTTCGCCTCCGACGTTCCTTCTTGCTGACGTATATCATCAAGGCATCTTATTATCTTCATGTTACTAAGCCTAATGAGGTCTCTTCTCCCTTTGTTTACCAACCTTTTGACATGTTAGTCATCAGTATACTCTTAATCACAATCTTAATTAAGAGTATACTCTTAATCTTAATCTTCCTTTTACCTTTCACTCACATATACTTAAGTCATTTTCGTTACATTTTATGAAACCCATTGTTTGTGTGTTACATGTTGTTGCTGGCTTAATTAGTTTTGTGTAATAGACTTTGGTACGTCTGTTATGTTCATTAGTAATTGTCGTAAGTTCACGACTGAATAGACCAATACACACAGCTTGTATGTTCTGTGTAATTTTCAAACTCTTCACATATGACTGATTACCTCTGTCCCTAAATATTTAGAACTTTATATTACCTTCGATCTGTATTCGCAAATTTCAATTGTAAAAGTTGTAAAAATGTATTTGCAGAAATTCCTATTGCTACTCTAGTTGTGGTTATACTCAATAGAATGGCTTTCCAGAGTTAACTTTGCTTATACTTAGTATTTTTATTATAAATTAGCAGAATCTTATACTTAATGAAAAGGTTTGTTCATAACTTATTAATAGGGTAACAGATTGTGATTTACATGGCCAGCGATTTTACAACTTCTTCATTGCGAGTTTACCTAACTTTTTCCAATTGGTAACAATGTAAAATACTAATCAAGTTTCAGCACTGATTTAATTAGTTAGAAATCTTATCATCAAATAACTTTTGAGTTTGTTATACTCAAGGTAAGTTAAATATGAGTAAATTGAGTAAGTATAAACAATAAACTATGATTTACATTTTCCACAAGAAAGCATGCGTTATGGTTTCAGCCTGTAAGTAATAAGTAGGCGTTACACTCACTATATCAAAATTATTAGAATTGAAAAGAGACAAAATAAGTATTACACAAAATGAAAAGAAATTATGGAATAAAAATATACGTTAATTTAAATGACTTAAAACGTAACTGAAAAATAAAAATTCAATATAGTTTTATAAATGTAAACAATTTTCCGTATTTAGCTCAGATAAATCAAAAGTCTAATGTTTTTTACTCTGGACGAATATCTATTAGACGCCTTTTATTATGAAAATCAGACTGAGACTATCAGGTAATAGTGAGTGAGAATATGATTACCATACAAACTACTATTTTGCTGACAAATGGTGTCCAGCATGATAACATGGACGAGTGAAAAACAAATTCATCTTAAACGAGTGGGACATAAAGGTTGTACGCTTATCATAACGTCTAGACGGTAATAGGCACAATTTTTCGTATTGTGAACAGAGAAGGTAAACTTTTTAGACGTATTATAGTATTTTATAAATATCAGGGTGATTTAACTGTTACTGAAGATACTTAACACTTTGCATAGCAAGACAGTTCAATTGTTGAAAGAGGCCAGAAATAATTGTGTTTTCAGTGTTGAACGGTTCAGTAACTCAAAGTATCTCACTCTTGTTCAACGCAGTAATGTTATTTTCTCTATTTTGGTGATTGTAAGTAATTAATGTATCCCTAAATAAGACAAGTAACGACGATTATTTTTCTAATTTGATGTACCACCATGATATCTAAAAATCAATTAAAATATTTTGAATAACAAAAAATGAATTAAACTAAAGTTCGCTACAAGTTATTGAACCAAGTAACTTGTGATTGACAACAATATTCGATATAATGACATCGACCTTGTGTTTGTTATACTTCATACATCAGTGTTTAATAGATAGGTACTAGAAATGTCACAGTTTTCCAAAAAAATCCTTAAGTAAAAAGAATTATAAAATTGAAATTCTGTAAAGTAGTAACCGTAACAGGTCAAATATGTTTAGCTGCACTTAGAGAATGAGAATGGGAATTCGAAAGTAAGAAGATCTGATTAAAAAATAATGGAAAAACGGCAGAAGTTAATTTACAAATTAATATAAAGCATGGGTATGTTCACGACACTGAATATAACAAGGTTACACGAATTACAGTGTATTTAATAAATCCATATCTCTTTTAAAATTATTATTCTGTCTTTTAATCCAATATTAATCTGTTTATTACACGTCTAAATATTCAGTGATAAACTTGCAACAGTATGATTAGCTTTCATTAATTGTAATCTTCAATTATAGGAACGATAAATGAAATTATTAAGCTGAATACTGTATTAGTGTTAAGCTAAACTAAACACTGTTTGCAAATAAAATTAAAAAGTAGATAAAAGTAATAATGTTAGTGTTTGGTAAAAGGTGTTTACCAGTGGTACCCTGACTGAAAACGATTACAATTTGAATGAAGTCGTATATGCAGGAGGAATCACAACAAAATATAATCATTAATAAATAATAATTAATCCAGTGACATACGTCGTAGTACTTAATAAATAGTATTTTATAAATAAACATTTACTTTATTTTTAATTAAATTTTAAAACTCCAAATTATAGGTAAATATTAATGTCCTTAATATAGTTTAGTAGTCATAGAAGTTATATTCAGTTCTGATATATTAGCGACGTTTTTATATTACTGGGTTATAAATAGCAGGAAGAAAAATATGTCACTGGAATACAGCAGGTAGCACTATTACAGATTGTCTCCTGATATTAAATTCTGAGAGTGACAAGTCAAATGCCTGCTAAAACGTTTTGCCTGTTTTCCATTTCTAAGGTCTTATTAGGATACCTGTCAAGTGTTTCATATTTAAATATACATATTTCCGGAATTTTCATTGAAATCGGAGAGGCTTATGATTATCTTAAAGCTATCCTCGAAAAATGTTTAAATATTTAATTTCAAACTAAATATTTATTTAAGTCTGTAGTTGACTAACATATAATATTCTGACGCATTAAGGGAAAACTATTTTTATTTCATTTATTTCTGTTTATACATTATTTACATGGTATAATAAATGTGCATTATTTGCAACAATTTTTGTGAAAAATTTAAGCGTAAAGGAGAATTTTTTATAGTTATTAACAACGAGCATGACGTTGGCGATGTGATAGTGTGTAGTGTACTTTGATGCAAAACGAGCTGTGAACTACACATTCCAATACAAAGCATTACTTTGTAAAGTATATTCTGGCCGCAATAGATCGTATTTTTATCTTTGTAGCGATGCATGTGCTCTACTCTTATTTAGACAGATACAACACCGTGCCACCGAGGATGTTAATTGTAGCTATTTGATTGTAGCTTGCAGCGGCGCGACAATTATACTTTTACAAAGAACAAATTAGAGACAATAGACACCCAAATCTTTGTAACAGTGAAGACTGTATAATTTCGGTTATTGCTGCTGACAGTAATTTATTACTGTTTATGATTAATAGGTATTTGTATTTATGACTAATTTTATATTTAAATGTACATTGGGAAAAATATAGAATACAACTACTGATAGTTTTACTGAGGAACTATCAGTATTTTAGGCGTTCAAAAATGTGCACAGTCTCTTAGATCACGATCAATGCAATATTTGTATAATATCTTTTATATATCAGCATTAAAAATATTTTATTTTGATGTCTTCTTGTACCTCAGATACATTGGAAACTAACGAATGGAATATCTTGGAATCAATAGTAAAACAAGCAGTAATTACAAAATTACAAATAGGTTGTGTAAGACCATTTACAAAACCAAACTGACGTAGACATTCTTATTCTTTAACTGTATTTTGTTATAGTTAGTTACAGCTGGTTTACTAAAGAATAAAGTATGACGCGCAGTTTGGGCAACTACATACAAAACATATTTGAGACTATATTTTTAAAGGTAGGCCTATGACACCAAAACTATTTAAAATTCAAGCGTGATTTCTGTGTTAGCAATCATAATCACATTATTCTACATTGTAAATATTAATTTTTAACAAAGATTTAAATAAAAATGCTATGTTTTGTAATAGTAAACGCATATACCTGACCTTCTATGTAACCTCTATGATAGGCCCTACGAGTTTGATGGACTTATTGTTGAATCAATAGGAACATATAGTGTGTATTTACACTGTACTTTATAATTGCGTCTTCTATAACACAAAAATCAAATAAAAGTCTTTCTTGTTATATTAATGTCACATACTTTCAAGTAATTTAGTTGATTTTTAAAAAAGTTTCAAGTAAAAAACTGAAAAATATTATCTGCCTCAAGATCTTGGGAGACGTTTTTGCGATTCCTCATAAATTAAATGTCAAAACTGATGAGTTACTGCGAATATCAAGCAAAGAATTCTTTGTTTCTCATTCCTCGCCACAACACTTGGTATAGGCTACTCATCCCACTCATACCAGAGAGCAGTCGACACAAATGGTGAAAGTTTCCTAATAGCTTTGTTTGATATATTGAGGGAAAACTCTCAAAGTGAGGAAGTAGTACGTTAAAAAAGTTCTTGGAACAAAACTGACAGCGATATTAATTTCTACTCTCTGCTCACAGATGGCGTCACGTAGTGTTCTCTGCTGGAATTTTTATAAAACTCTAAGCACGCGAAAGTTTTCTGACTAAGGTCAGTAGTGCAAAACTTAATGGTCATAATTCTAGCGGCAGACAAAATTATTGTTCTAAGAACACATTACAATCGAAAACATTGTGTCGATCAGCAACTAAACATTGTATAGTTACGAACAATATAAACCATGTGTTTTATGTTTTTGGAAATTGTTGGAAGGAAATTGATTTTTAGACAAAAGAGAATACGCTTTTCATGAATAATACATAAAGGAAGTAGAGTCACAGCTGTCTGGATATGAAAGAACATTAATAGGTTCCTAAATTGACGAGAAAGAAGGACATAGTTCCGAACATCCGATTACCTCCGATAACGTCTGGACCTAACTGGTAATTGAAAAGATAATAGAACTGCATGTCCAGTTGCCTTTATTTTTCCGTCATATCTTTAATTTACAATTATTTTACGATAGGTAAAAACAATAATACTTCTGCAGCACTTGTGTAAAATCTTTAGTTACGGTAATGTGCTGCCCGACCAATGCCAGAGCAACAGTAATTACTGTTCAACTTAGTAGAAGCCTGTAAGTATTATTTCACAGTTATGACTCTACTTAAGCTAGAATGTTTGCCATCCAGCAGCCGTTAAATAATTCCCGTTTATTATAGTAGCATTTGGCATTTGTGGCACAACGAGAACCCATTGCGCACGCTACTTGAAGAATATTTGGATTCGCGCCAGACATTATTCTCCAGTTTGTAACATTACGTGCACACACAGTGTTCTTAAATTGCTTCATAACGTTTCGCAGTCACCATAATGACAGCTATTTTCTAATATTATCTGCTACCACAATGTTAAATGGGGTAAAAAGTTACTAAATTATTATAGCTCACAACCATTCAATTTTTAAAAATACAAGAATTTACAGTTAAATATTTCTTTTACATATGCTTAAAATATCATATATAGTATCTTTTAGATTAGTGAAAGGTTTAATATTAGAAAATGTACTAAAACTGAGAAATGAACGTCCTGTACACATGCTAAATGACTGGGTTCAGTTACTTCACAGATAAAGTATAATAGGTTTAACAATGGAACGATGTACATGCCTACTTAGTCGTGACGCAGTTAATTCTTCGCTATTAAACTAAGACTCATAGCGGAAAGAATCTGTGAAAACATCCACCGTTATGTAGTTTATGGTCCAATAGAATATGGTACTTGGAAGATGAAATACTAACACTAAGGCCCGTTAATTTTCGGCACAAATAATATTTGTTATCAAACACACTGATTGTTCAGAGGGCTTAAACATTTTCGTCCTGGAGGTGTGTTTAGAAAAATCTGGAATACACACCGAACAAAACCGCGTGTTTCAGTTTTCAATTTCTCAGTACAAATCGTATTACTGGAACAATATTTGGTAAAATACTTATTATTCGAATTGGACTTGTTGTGATTTACATGCTTCCACATAATTCAACACCGGGAAATATTTAATGAACCCATTAAGTTTGTCTTTTAACAGGACTTTTTTTCCATGGTAAATACTTAAACGAGGCTTTTGAGAGCCTTGATAAGTGAATTACACACACCTATAAACACAAAAAATCATCCCACGAAAAAATTCAGGTAACATCCCATTTTGACAAAATCTGGAATAATAAGATGCTCGTCTTCCTATGTATTCACTTTGAAAATCGACCGTTATCGGTCAAGAACTGGTCGGTTTGACAGCTAAATGTCTACAGAATTTTATTTGACTTGTATTCGTAATCTTCTTGGTTAAAAGGATACGATAAGCAGTAAACATGTTTTCTTGACAGAATTATGGTTTGTGAGTTTTTTATTCTCAACTGATTTAACTATAGGCAAATACTCTTCATTGACACATGTTCTATCAAAAATGTTTCCTGAGTTATTTTCCATGTATTTTGAGTAAATAAAAAGTTGTCTCTTTATAATTAAAAAAACAAAACGTGTTAAAATAAAACGAATTAAGATACACCAAAATTACAGTAATAATCTAAAGAATATAATTACGAATACTCAACATTTATAATTTATTTTTTTACATCTTGTTGCATACCCATTGTTGACTAGTTGACACCTACGCTCTAAAGTCACATCAGACTGAATACGATGGCATGTTTTATTTTCGTCTTCAAACGACATACCAGGCCGATATCAAGCAGTTCATGTACACAAAATGTTAAAATTACTTTAATTTTTCAGTGAAAGCAGCAGTAACAAACGTGACCATCAGATTGTTTTGTTGTAAACTGTCACAGTGAGAAGCAAGGCAGTCGTGTTTCTGAGGTACACACAGTTGCGTGTCTGGCCTTTGAATCGATAGTACTGTTTCTTTGTACTACACAGGACGTAACTTCATTAATGACTTTCCCCTAAGAATGCCATTTCTGTTGATGTAGCTATCACTTTAGATTGCTTGAAGGTTTTAGTAAGAAAAATCTATCATAGATAAGCCTACAATATGTTTTAAAAAATGCGCACGCGCGTGCACACACACACATACGCGCGGGCGCGGGCGCGCACAAACGCGCGCGCACACACACGCTCACTCACGCACGCACACAAACTGCCTGTCTACCTTCCTCTGTCTGATTGTCTGTCACTCTCTCTCTGTCTGTGTCTCTGTCTGTCTATCCGTCTCTCTCTCTCTCACTCTCTCTCTCTCTCTCTCTCTCTCTCCACCGGTATATATACTTCCCTATCATTTGTATACGTACAATAACGTCGCTTGTTACGCGTGTTCAGTTTACGTGAATTCCCATTTTTTAACCGTATGTCATCTAAAAAGTAAGAATTATTCTACGGCAGTGTCATTTTTAAACACATAAAATGTATTACAAACATATGCTGTAGACTACACTGTGGATCATGACGCAGATCTATTATTACAAGCATTCCATAATTATTATTTCACTTTCTAATGTTCTAGTAAAAACACAACTGTCAGCACTAAAGACGTGTGTATTTCATGTTTTGTAGCCTATTTTTTAATATGTGAGAGCTTAGTTTTGTTATAATTTGTTAATTTGTAAGAGGCAAAACGAGTTAATTACATTTAGTGCTGTACGTATATAGCTTTTTAAGATTGTTGTATTAAAACTCAGTACACGATTATGAGTAGTTTTAATTCTATTAAGTTGTAGGTTTTTAAGTTATTCCTGTAGGATACCTTAGCAAGACTACATTACTACTCTTAAAATCTCCACTCTCACAAAATTTAGGAATTAATGTCGCATACATTTACTTATAAGAACAGGTCGGGATTACAAATTTTCAGTTATAATATTGTAACATTTTCCAGTTTACATAATGCATTACCTTTAAAAAGGGCCAATAAAAGATAGCAGATCCAATATTCTTATTCGTCCTTACTTAATCCCCGAAAATATTCATCCTGACTCAATTTACAGGTAACGTATGAATCGCGACTTACATCAAACCAACAAAGAAAACAAGAAACCAGGTAGTTGTGTCCTGCACTTCCCAACGTAAATAGAACATTTTGTTGAAGTAACATTATTTTCGTTAGTCAGCTCTTAAGGAAACAACAGACTTTATCTAATACGCTGTGGGCCAGATTAGGAGTCGCAAAGTGCAACAATATTTTCAAGATCTATACAAAATGTAATACTCTGGACACTATAAGAGACTTATCCTTGGTGGCAATAAATATAGTATTGTTTCTGTTGCAGCTTAGAAACCTTTTATAGTTTACACTAACACACTAACACACCACCGTCAGTCTTATATCAGGTTAACATTTTTTAAATTCAAACACTAATTTGGATTTGTTTGTTATTTTCATTAAAAATATCTGAAACAATAGTTATAACTTCCTCACTTGAAAAACTGTAGTATTTCACTTCCATGATCTTAATATTACGTTCTATTCTATTGAAACTTAGATATTTATTTTGCTAAAAATTGTCGATGTGAAAATTTCTACAACAATTTTAGTTTTATTATTATAATCGTACAACATAACTGTTATTACCTTTAGCATATTGCGGCAAAATATTGTAATACGGTGAATCAACGTTTTCCAAGCAATCTTTTCAAATAAGTGGAAACGACAATGCAAAACTTCACCACACGCTGGATACAACCTACCTACTCCCTGGACAGAATGGTAAAGCCACCGTTATCGGCGCAAAAGATTCTATTGAAACACTTTATCGTCTCGCAAAGGATTTCACAAAAACGCATATATCTGTCTCTGTACACATGTACGTATGTACATAGTACGTGAGCGGTCTGGCAACCAAACACTCGCACGTACGCAGAATATAATGTTTACGTACATAAGATAATGTGACAATTAATAACGTATAATCTTATGTTATTAATAAGATATTAATCTAATATTATGAAAATATAACATAAATCGTTTCTCGTTTATAGCATTCGAATTATTACAGGTGGAACGATTGTCTGTGGACTTAACAAAATTCATTTAGACAGATTGAATTCAGATTTTTTTTTTGTAGTGCACCTTATCATAAAATTTTCTTACATACAGTACAGAATACAAAAAATGGAATGTCCAGATTATAATAAATTTTACGTAGGCCAAATGAAGAAAAGACTAGTTGATAAATACTTTGAATACTCTAATATATATATATATATTGTTACGACTGTCTATTCGATCGTCGTAGGTACAGTGGAAACAAAATAAGTACAAGACACCAATTAAGTCACTAATCACACCTTTAATTGTTATAGTAAAACAGTTCGTAATTAACAACACAGTGTCTACAACAAATCAAATGAAATTGTTCATACGCAATAAAATGTCCACTAATATTAAAACACACCTGTATTACAATTATACCGTCCGAATATAAAACGCAACACTTCACTAATAACTACTTGAACGTACACCGTAATAACTCGAACCGCTCTGTAAATATCGCACTAAAACTCTCGAACCGCACAGTCAAAAATCTCGCATTGAACTGAAAACTAAGGCCGCGACGCGATGTATTTATAGTTACGCCACACACCAGAAGCTTCCAAACTGCGTCTTATCTCTCGCGAACTACGTAAATTGCTACGGCCTTGACACAGTCCGAGCGCCCGAGCGAAGGCTGGCACAGTCGAGAAAATTCTCGCAAAATGCGTCTAGTAGCACGTACACTACACGCTTACATCGAGATCTTTCTGGCGCATTCGATAAACGCGTAGATTGTTCTGTGCTGTCGTAGCACTGCCCCCTCCTTAAGCCTGTTCGTCCCGAACTGGCAAAGCGTCTCTAAATTTGTATTTAGCCAGGCGATCTAGGTGGACGACCTTGAACTTTCGCTGTCCTTCCTGTTGAATCCGATAAACAACATCGTTAATCCTTTTTTTTACAGTGTAGCGTCCTTCCCAGTTAGACTGAAGCTTAGGTGAACGACCACGACGGTGCTTTGGATTGAACAACCAGACCTGATCTCCTTCTTGGAAACCCACACTATTGCTGCGAATGTCATACCGAGTTTTCATTTTATCACTGGCAATCTTCAGCCGTCCTCTTACCAAGCGATTCATTTCTCGCAGTTGGTTTTCTAATTGCGAGGAATAGTTCTTTGGCTCTTGGGACTGAGTCTCAGGTGATCCAAACATCAAGTCCCCAGGAAGACGAATCTCCCGCCCAAACACCAATTTTGCTGGAGTCATGCCGGTTGTGTCATGTACTGATGATCTATACGCCATAAGGAATAGTGGTATACGTTGGTCCCAGTCTGTTTGGTTCTCGTCAACAACTTTCGAAAGATCCTGCTCAAGTGTCCTGTTGAATCTCTCAACCATCCCGTCCGACTGAGGATGCAGAGGCGTTGTCCTGGTCTTTCGAATTCCGAGTAGACGGCATAATTCTTTAAACACTCCTGATTCGAAATTTCTCCCTTGATCCGTATGGATTTCCATAGGGGTTCCATAACGGCAACAGAAGTTGTGAACTAACTGCTTTGCCACAGTGGTAACCTCCTGATTTGGAATTGCGTAGGCTTCCACCCACTTAGTAAAGTAGTCACCTACAACCATGATGTACCGGTTTCCATCGTCAGTAACTGGGAATGGTCCAGCAATGTCTATGGCAATTCTCTCGAAATGTTGTCCAACGTTATACTGTCTCATTATTCCCCTGCTTCTGGTTTGTGGGCCCTTGCTTGCAGCACATATTTCACACGTCCGAACCCATTCCTCTACGTCGTGGCGAAGATGAAGCCAATAGAATCGCTTCCGTATTTTGTCAAGGGTTTTGTTAACGCCAAGATGGCCTCCAGATGTTCCATCATGCATCTCCTTCAAAACAGACTGCACTTTACTTCGGGGAACTATCAACTGCATGACCACGTCTCGTCCATCTGCACTTTCCCAAGCCCTTTTCAGCAATCCGTTTTCTAAGGTGAGAGATTCCCATTGTGCCCAGTAGCCCTTCAGCACTTCGGAACCATGGCAGATATCTTGCCAATCCGGGCGGCGACCTTCCTCTTTTGCTCTCAGGATCGGTCCAATGTCTTCATCAGTCATCTGTTCTTGTCGACAGTCTTGTGTTGTCCAGCCATCAGCCAGGAAATCTACAGTGATGGCTTGAACATTTTCGCTTGAGTTTTGTTCTTCCTTTCTGTGGCAATGTCGGCAGTCTTCCGGGCATGGTCTTCGTGATAAGCCATCTGCATTACCGTGCAGGCGCCCCCGCCGATGTTGTACCTTGAAGTTGTACTCTTTCAGACGTTCGAGCCACCTTGCCAACTGTCCTTCCGGATTTTTAAATCTCAAGAGCCATGCAAGTGCAGCATGGTCGGTACGTAGTGAAAACTGTCTCCCATAGAGGTATTTATGGAAGTGCTCCAAAGCTCTGACAATTGCCAACAAATCTCTTCTTGTAACACAATAATTTCTCTCTGGTTTAGAAAGCGTCTTGCTGTAATACGCTATTACTCGTTCTTCACCGTTCTGCACTTGAGACAAAACTGCTCCTAGACCAGTATTGCTTGCGTCTGTGTCTACGATGTACTTCCCTTCGGAAGCTGGAAAAGCGAGAATTGGCTGCGAACATAATGCAATCTTCAACGTTCTAAATGTTTGTTCACACTCTCTCGACCATTGGAAGTTTCGTTTATTTTCCGTTAGCTCATGTAGTGGTTTAGCAATAGTAGCGAAGCCTTTCACAAAACGTCGGTAATATGAGCATAACCCCAGGAAACTCCGAACTTCGTGTTTATTCTTCGGAACTGGCCAGTCTCTTACGGTGTCTATTTTATTAGGATCCATGCTAATGCCCGCTACCGAAACCAGATGGCCCAAATACTGTACTTCCTTCTGGAATAGAGAACACTTCTTCGGGCTCAGCTTCAGTTGTTCACCGTGAATTCTAGTTAGAACTTCCTTAAGGTTTTCCAAATGATCTTCGAAAGTCTTCCCGATCACTATGATATCGTCTAAGTAAACAAGGCAAGTTTTCCACGTCAGGCCTCTGAGTATCAGGTCCATCAATCTCTCAAATGTTGCCGGTGCATTACAGAGTCCAAATGGCATGACGTTAAATTGGAATAAGCCACTTGGGGTCGAGAAAGCGGTCTTTTCCTTGTCTTCTTGATGAAGACCCACTTCCCAATATCCACTCTTCAGGTCCAATGTGGAAAACCATTGTGCTCCGGACAACGTGTCGAGTGTATCGTCAACGCGAGGTAATGGATAGCAGTCTTTCTTTGTAACGTCATTTAACCTCCGGTAGTCTACGCAGAAACGCAATCCACCATCCTTCTTCGCTACCAGCACTACAGGGGAAGACCAAGCACTTGACGAAGGTTCAATTACCTCCTCTGTCAACATGTCCTGTACTAACCGAGACATCTCCTCTTGTTTAGATAATGGAGGCCTTCGAGGAGGTTGGCGTATCGGTGTTGTGTCCCCGGTATTGATGCGATGTTGCACAAGAGAGGTTCTTCC
Organism: Magicicada septendecula; assembly: GCA_034769895.1. Taxonomy (NCBI): domain Eukaryota; kingdom Metazoa; phylum Arthropoda; class Insecta; order Hemiptera; family Cicadidae; genus Magicicada; species Magicicada septendecula. The sequence goes on along the minus strand of CM068367.1, from coordinate 543,556,447 downwards.
CAGTGACTGTCCCCGAACTGCAAAACAATCTTTGAATTCATGTAAAAACTGTCCGAGTTCTTTTACTCACCACTTGAGAGGTCGTTAGAAGATCTGTTCAATAACTCTTGCAGTTCCTCTGGTAATTTAGAAGTATCCGAAGAACTGGGTCTTCGTTGCGTTATTCCGGCTACCCAGGCCACAGGAGTCAATTTGCCTAGGAGCGTATTGCTTTGTAAAGTGACAGCTTGATCCAAAATATTCGCCACTCTAATAGGTACATTTCCGGTTTCGTCAGGTTTTACTAAACTTCTGGCAATTAGTATGCCCGGTGTGCTGACTACCTGGGGTTCGAATATAGAGCACTGATTGCCCCTAGTATCTACCGCAGTTCTAACCATGATGATCTTTTCGGAGTTTGGCGGAACAGTTACGGCCACTTGGTTTATGACGTCCATCGATTTTTTTGCTGTCGTCATTGTTGATAGCATTACCTCTTCGCCTCCGATTCTCAAGACATTGTTTTTGAAGTCGACTATAAATCCGTATGCGTTCATAACGTCCACACCAAGAATTGCTTCATCCACAATGTCTGCAACAAGTACTTGATGATTAAACTCAAGTCTACCGAGGCGTAGGTGTATCTCCACTTTTCCATACACTTTTACAGGCCGTCCAGTAGCTGTTCGCAAGCTGCAAGAGCACCAGATTGGCTTGAGATCTTTCACCATGTCGGGGCGCACAATAGAAACTGTTGCGCCTGTGTCAACTGTAATCGGGGTTGGCCTTTCTTGAACAAATCCGGTAACTACCAAGCTCCCGGTGTTTTTCTGAAGCATAGAAATTGCGTATTCTCTAGGGGCTTCGTTCCTCCAGTTAGTCAGCACACGCCCCGTTGCACCGACTATTGCTCGTTTCTCTGCTGCTGCATTCTAACCCGACAATCTCGTTGTAGATGTCCAGGTTTCCCACATCGATAACACTTCGTCTTCCATCCTTTCTTATTTTATTCTGTGGCGCCGACCGTCGAGTCTCTGTTCCTTGTTCTTCTTCCTCATCGTCTGTGCCGTCGCGATCTTTTAGCTCGGGCACTTTATGACTTGTCCAACCATACGCTGATTTGGCGGCCTCAAATTGCAAAGCATGTACCAGGGCGTCCGCACTGTTCTGGTGTCTTGCCTTTCGTAACACTTGCTGTAGTTCGTTATCTCGGACACCGGCAGTAAATGTCTGCATCGCAAAACGCGTTCGAAAATCTTCTGGCGCTTCAGGATAGGCCAGTCTAATTAGTCTGTCGATACTTGCTTCAAACTCTTGAAGACTTTCCCCGGAATGCTGTCGCCTTGCTCTCAACTGGGTGCAGTACACATCTCGCAAATGTTTATCACCATACCGTAATTCCAGAGCTTTTATCAACTCGGCATAGGTGTTCTGGCTGTCAGGTGGCACTTTCTGTAGTAGTTCTGCCGCGGGTCCTTTTAATGCAAGAACAAGTGAAACAGCCTTGTCTTTTCCTGTCCAATTATTTGCGCATGCAGCAGCTTCAAATTGGCGGAGGTACGTTGCCCAGTGAGTGCTTCCGTCAAAGGTTGGAGCTTTGACATGAACTGTCCCTACTGCAGGCAAAGTGACTTTCTCTGTTAACTTATTTTCTGTGTATTTTTCTGTCTTGATCACTGGTACAGTCTGTTCAGAAATTTGTTTTGGTTGAATCTTCATGCACTGTTCAACTTCAATTTTAATTTGTTCTCTTATGTTTGCCATTGAGTTTTCTACTGCAGATATTTTTGTTGACATAACTTCTTCCACAGTCAAGACAGATTTTTCTACTTTAGCTATTTTATTTGACATGGATTCTTCTACGTCAGATATTCTGGTAATCTGATTGTTGAGCTCACCTCGTAATTCACCTACGTCACCACGTAGGAGACCCAATTCTGCGGTAGTATGTTCTTGCATCTGCTTTTGTTCATGAATTAATGCTTTGATGTCACCTGCTTCACGTTTACGTTCCTCTGCCTCCTGCTTACGTTCCTCTGCCTCCTGCCTGCGTTTTTCATCCTGTCGTTTTTCTGCTTCTTCTCTTTCTTGTATTCGTTCTTCTTTTTGTCGTCTTTCTGCTTCTTCCGCTTTCTCATCCTGTCGTTTCTCTGCTTCTTCCTGTGTCTGCCGCAGCAGTGTTTGTAAAGCTTCCATCATCTGACTGGAATCCATGTTTACTGATTAATTACGAATCACACTCGTCTTGTACAACGCGTCCACTGTTTCCACTGTTAACCGTTCTATCCCACTTCTGACACCACTGTTACGACTGTCTATTCGATCGTCGTAGGTACAGTGGAAACAAAATAAGTACAAGACACCAATTAAGTCACTAATCACACCTTTAATTGTTATAGTAAAACAGTTCGTAATTAACAACACAGTGTCTACAACAAATCAAATGAAATTGTTCATACGCAATAAAATGTCCACTAATATTAAAACACAACTGTATTACAATTATACCGTCCGAATATAAAACGAAACACTTCACTAATAACTACTTGAACGTACACCGTAATAACTCGAACCGCTCTGTAAATATCGCAGTAATACTCTCGAACCGCACAGTCAAAAATCTCGCATTGAACTGAAAACTAAGGGCGCGACGCGATGTATTTATAGTTACGCTCACACACCAGAAGCTTCCAAACTGCGTCTTATCTCTCGCGAACTACGTAAATTGCTACGGCCTTGACACAGTCCGAGCGCCCGAGCGAAGGCTGGCACAGTCGAGAAAATTCTCGCAAAATGCGTCTAGTAGCACGTACACTACACGCTTACATCGAGATCTTTCTGGCGCATTCGATAAACGCGTAGATTGTTCTGTGCTGTCGTAGCAATATATATATATATATATATATAAATTTAATTCAGTCACACACTGTCTAAATAATAAACATCAGTTTCCAGATATTCAAAATATTAAATTAATAGAAACACACAAAAGATCGCAATTTAGATATCTGGAAATCTCAATATACACTAAAACAATAATAATAATAATAATAATAATAATAATAATAATACACTAATTAAAGAACAAATACAAACGGAGAAAAAGGAGTTGAATTACTTAGAATTATTAATTTATTAAAGGAAAATAAAATACAAACATTAAGTATTTTAATATAACCATTACATTAGCTAACTGCATAAACAAATATTAAACAATCAAAAATTTAAATCGAAATAAATTTTATTATTGATGAATTTATACTATAATCCAAACAAAACTGATAATTCGTTAATTCACATTGAAACCTCTCATGATATAGGTTTTTTCTGTGAAACGCGCGTCAGTTATTTTTTATATAAGCTGAGTAGATTTAAATTAGAGTTGCAGAAATAACCAATTCTTAAAAAATAACTTTAAAATATTGTAAAAAACTGTACTGTAATAAAGAGAGTTTTATAAGTGAGTGCGTGCGTGTCTGTGCGTGTAATAAACGAAACATATGGTATGTCAACGTACGTTTAAATAAGTACTATACTATGTAACTATATATTATTTGTGGTTTCAAAATATCTTCTATATTAAATAAAAGAAAATCTCTAATTAATAGCGTACATTCATGAGACAAAATTTTTAGTATGATTACTAGATAGCGTGTTTGAGTTTTGAAAATTTAAATATGTATTTAAAAATTATTATTGTCAGAAGTGGCTTGACATATCTACGTCTTTTCTTCCTCCTGTAATTTTTTAAAAAATTTCTCGATAAACATTGGCCTTCTAGATTGCGTCACTTATATACTAGACATCCAATTCTAATCGATCATCTTCTCAGTTTCAAGTTTACCATCCATTAACGTCTTTTGATAAGCCCACTCCATTTCCTGGCCTGACCGAGTCAGTTAGAATGGACTTTCGATGTCGTACGTCAGTACGAGAGATGTCACTGGTTTGTAAAATAACTTTCATATACCTTTGAGCTCTTTTATTAACCCATTTTCTTAATCGGCAATTCTTGTATTTTAATTAAGAAAGTTGTGTTAGTGGTTATAAGCACAAACAGAATTATCACTGTTGTACGCTACTATAAAAAATTATTCCGATTAGCTCTTTCAAACTTCACAACTCATCGTTAGATCGGAAATAACGATCTGACGATGAGCTGTGAAGTTTGGAAGCGCTAATCGGAATAATTTTTCTATAGTGGTGTGCAACAGTGATAATTCTGTTTGTAATTCTTGTGTTATAACCGTTTCCATTATTCTTTCGACTTGTTTACCAATTCTCCAAAAACTTAATCTTATAATCCTTGATGGAAGAAATTTCAGGCAGCTTTTGGAAACACCAACGTTCCTGCCAGCATGACTTTAAAACTGTTAAATCTTTCGATATTCTTGTTAATTTGCGATTGGTTTTCTGAATTACTTTACGATTTTAAACTTCCGCCAGAACAATCTCCATTCTCAGATACTAAAAATTACATACACTTTTGTCTACTACTTCATAATGTGTCATTTGATCATACTGGCTGAATCAATTACCAGATCGTATTGATGCCTAAATGGCCTTGCAGCTCAGTGTCGATGTGTTAGACAAACACGATTTACGGAAGAAATACAACATATATTAGAGATACTTATAAAACGTTTTGTGTGCTATAGATTATTTTTGTATATGAGAAATAAAGACAACACTAAAAGACAAATAATTCCATTACGAGACAATAATACTAACAAGACAATTAATTCGGATTGAATGTTTCAGAATTAATTATCTACGTTGAAGAAACTAATATTCCCGCTGGGGATATGAGGATTGCAGTCTACCCACTACATAGCTTATCACAAGTACCACTCTAATTAACGTAATTAATTACGTAATGGATGTTAGGTTCTGTTATGTGTGCAGTACAGAGATTTAGATATAAATCATGGATGTGTTTTAGTTATTATTTTAGAAACTTAAAAAATAATTATACGTCAAGTATTTTTCAGAAAGAAGGATCACTAAACACACTCTCACACACATACACACACACACACACACACACACAAATGAACACAATATATGCGTAAAATATATGAACCAGCGCACATATATGTATCCACTTGTGTGTGTGTGTGTGTGTGTGTGTGTGTGTGTGTGTGTGTGTGTGTGTGTGTGTGTGTGTGTGTGTGTGTGTGTGTGTGTGTGTGTGTGTGTGTGTGTGTGTGTGTGTGTGTGTGTGTGTGTGTGTGTGTGTGTGTGTTACAACAAAACAGCTACTATACAAACGTTTGAACAAGATCAATTTAAAACATGTCTATAACGTAATAAAGTGTGTAACAGCGTCTCCGCATATTTAAAATGACTCTTACTGCAATATATGTAGTACGTAAATTGAGATACAATACTATAGTACATCGTTTTAATTTTCAATTTTAAAATCTTAATTACAAAGATTTAGTTGTTTCTGCTGTGAATTAGAGAATGTTTTCTTCTATCAATTATTGTACTTTATTTACCATAATATGATATGAGAATATTAATTCATTTGTAACTTTTAGTTAATTGCTGATGAATGTGACTAAATAAAATGAAGGGAATTTTTTTTGTCGTGGACAACTGAAGTAACAAAAATGTTGTTTTGTTGGCAGGTCACATTAACAATACAGCAGCCTGGAGGGTAGTGGATGCAAGCGTGTATGCGGAATGAAATGTATCTAGGGAAAGTACCAGTGACGTCAGGGGAACCAGTAGCACCACCGCAAGGACCAGCTGTTCACGACACGGGAATGGCCCACTGGCCGTTGTCCCGAACTTTGTCCTTACTCGGTATTGCCATTCTTGTACACCTTATTGTGATGACGTCACTTGCGGAAAGAGGTCAGTGTTAATCCGATATAACTTAAATTTATATGTTGCTATGTTGATGTCCAATTGTAAATTTGTTTTACTCCAGAATCTTAAAATCGGTTGTAAAAATCTGTTGAAATGTTAAAATAATTAACGTTGATTTTGGGTGGGCAACAATATAGATACATAGACGATAATGTAAGATATCGAAGTAGTCTTATTTCTTTCATTGCAAACAGCGTACTTAACTGGCAACATATGATGGAGTGAGTAAATAAGTGTATCTAAAGGTCAGTAACCAGCAATGCTGTACAGGAAATAAAGTATAGTATTTATTAAGATTCTGTAGTACACTTCACACCTTTAACATACCAACAACAGAATTACACAAAAATAAAAACAATCGTTGACATAAATGTTAACCCTTTAGGAAGGGTTGATCTACAATCGATCTCATTTTTGCATTGAGCAAGTTATTGAGGAGAGACGGAAATTTAATTTAGAAACTCATGTGGTTTTTATTAACTTTCAAAAGGCATTTGATATTCTGGATAGGGATGTCTTGTAGAAGATTATTATCAGAAGATTTTGTCCTTTGCATCTTGTCAAGGTGATTAGAAGTGTGTATCAGAACACCTCAGTTGTCATTCATACGGGAAAACAATTGACAGTGCCGGCTGAAACAATTAAGGAGTTAGAAAAAAGATGCTGTATCTATCCGATACTTTTAATATGTATTTGGAAGATACCATTAGAAGATGGAAGGAAAATTTTTAATATGGAATTAAGCTTTCTCCGCAGTGTACACTTAGTATTATTTTATACGCAGATGATGATATTACACAACTGACAGAAAATGACTTGCAGAGAGGAATATTAATCTTGAGGAATTCATGCATAGGAATTTCTATCTCCACATAAAACGAAAGTAATGGGTGTTAGAGGGAAGTATCCAGTAAGGTCAAAGATAGAAGTAAATGGAAACATCTAGAAACAGGTATCCATTTTTAATTCTTTTGAATGCGAAATATCTCGCGCAGTTGATTGTGATGTCAAAAATACACTTTATAAATTTAAACATATATGTGAGACAATCCATAGAACCTTAAAATACAAACCTATGAAAGACACTAAGCTTAAGTTTTATACGACTCGGCTGCACCGGTGGCTCTGTATGGGAGTGATACATGGGTATTTTAACATAGAGACAGAGGGAAGGTTACACCAGCAGAAATGAAATTTCTCTGGTTGTTCAAAGGGTGCACGTCACGAGACAGATTAAGCAATGCACAAGTAAGGCGAGAATTACAAATTTTTAATTTCCAGGATAGAATTACGGAATACAATGCCAATTGGTGTAAGCATTTGGGAAGAATGCAGCAAGATCGCCTTACCAAACTTGCTTTGAATTATAAACTTACAGGGTATCGTAATGTGGGGCGCCCGAGGATGAGAGATTGTTTATGGAACAGGCAGTGCAGCCTAATCCGTGAAGTGGAGATGATGATGAATTTATAATTAAAGGAAACCTACTTTTTTAGATGTTTTGACTCCGAATGATATTTAAATTTTATATACTATGTATTCAGAATGTACAATGCATACTGTTGGACTAATCTGTAGATTCCCTTCTGGTAAAACTCTTGCAGCTGTTTGCGGAACCATTCGCTCTACTTCGTACGACAACAGAACTTGAATCGTCTAGGCTACATGGGGTGGAGCATTATCTTGCAGAATAATGTCGCCATTTGTGAGCTTCCCGGGACGTTTTTCTTGATGCTGAACCGTAAGCGTTTTAAACTGGCTGCATATCGCTCATCGTTGATGTTGACACCAGGTTCTTTAAAAGCTAAGAGCAGCACACCCTGATAATAAAAAAATACGGTCACCATTACTTTTCCTGCCGAAGGTTGGGACCGACATTTTTTCGCCTTCGGGGATTGTGTTTGCGTCCACTGAATACTCTGACGTTTGGATTCTGGTTCGTAGTGATAACACTATGACTCATCACCGGCAACAATTTGGTGTAGAAATTCATTACCTTGTTGTTGATAACGCATCAAATTCTGTAATGATAAGGCCGAACACAAAATTTTCTGCTCATCAGTAAGCAGTCGTGAAATCCACTGAGCAGCAACTTCCCCTTCATTCCACTGGGAATGAACAGTTCCCACATTTGAGATAGTGCTTTAACTTTGATTCGCCTATTTTCACATAAAGCAGTTTCCAGTGGCAGTAAAAATTTGTTGCACCATTCAACCACTGGCGTATGAGAATAAGTATAGTCACCATACACAGCTTTCATTTCCGTATAAATTTCTATTGGCCCTCAGCGGCCGAAAACTGAATAACGGCAGGCAGATTATCTTTGGACGGATTTTCTATCATACATGCCATTTTTTAACCCAGTCACAACGCTTAGAAAAGAGCAAACTGCAAATAGTTTTGACAGACGCGTCACTAGTACTTAAACAGATAATATAAACAAATGAATTCCTTTGCCATGGCGACGAACTCACGGCTCCACCGATCAAACGTGTTTCTATTGAACAACCCTCGTAGGTAAGCGGTGATGATTTAGTTTCGCAAGCCGATTCCCCGAATCGGAATGCTTACAATTCAGTTCGCTGGTCAAGACTGCCCTCTTGTGTGCACCGAAAGTCGCTTCCAGATCCCTAGCTCCCATTATTGAGGTCTAGGCCGACGAGAGCACTATGGTGCTTTACCGCCCTGCATACCATACGGTACGCCGCTACGACAAGCCAACCCGGTGATGGCGAAGGAACGTTTTCAACGCAATGACTCTGCCAACCCCTGTTCGATCGAGCCAGTCGTCCCGGTAGCACACATAATTTGACAACCGGAACTTTGATGCGGACAGCTCCTCACTCCGTAGAGAAGTGCTTCAGCCTTGTGAATTCAAACAATCTGAAACATATCGGGATGTTAAGACCGTTGGCATTCTATGATACGATTTGTAGCTTGAGAGATTATCTTGTTCGACCGTTCATCATAACAGTTGCTACCTCATCGGAAACTTTCTTAGAAGGGGGAATTTATCTTAAAGCGTAGCGATATCGAAGCAATCGCGGATGGACCTGAAGGTATCTATGACTTCCCGCAGAATGTCCGTCATTGCGGTGAAATCATCGGCGGGCTACGGGTTTTAGCACTTGGTCGCATTGGCAGTGAGAGCAATGATGGTCTGGGTTTTGGAGTGGGCGTTTGTTCAGAATCTTGGTAGAAACGCTTAGGTCCGATGGCATGCTTTATCGGCTCTCTGAACTAGATTCAGCACAAGTCATTTGCTTCATTCTGACAGTTCGAGAAAGCGAAGGGTGTCTTTTGATGGAGATGCGGGCACCTCATCCTGCGAAAAGGAACAATTTGCGCGGGCGGAATGTGGAGATTTGATCGGAATTCGTGTTAGGAGCCACTGCACTATTTTCTGATTTCGGAGCCGGAGCAAACTGGGTCTTACATCTTGCTACTACTGTGGCGTCGGGATTGGATGACAATTGGTGGCGCCTGTCTGATTGAGGCCGGTAAAACTGAGCAAGATTGTCCAGCTGTTCCTCATACATAGGATAGTCTCAGATGGTGGCCGCGTGAGGACCACCACAATAATGCAGTACCTGTAGTGACGTGGTTAGACTCAGATTGCATCTTGTTTGAGGTTATCAAAGCTACATCTCACACAGGCCGGATCACTGTGGCAACCAAAGGTGTTGTGTTCAATCTGACGATAAGGAACCCGAACAGACGTTTCAAATCTAGAAGAATCTGGAAGAACTTGTCCAAGTCTACGAGAAGCCTGATTACAGAGAGTGGCTTTTGAGACCCAACAGCAGTGAATAGATGGGAGACCGACACCTCTTCGTATCACTCGGCTCGCAGTTTATCCAGGACTGCTTGCTGATAGCCTTGAATATCATAGATTCGAAGAACCAAGGATACGTTTTTTACTCGACTTAGCAATTTTTGGAACTGAAACCTGTCTCGTTTCAACTACTGCGTTACACTAAAATGTTTCTTCGAGCTGTAGCAACCCAAGGATAAATTTTTACTCTCAAGGAACTTCACCAATGCGTACTCCGCCACCATGATACATTTGCGGTCTCAGCGAGGAAGGCCGATCACATGACCTACATTTGTGACGGAATCTCAGCGGTGATGGTGGCGGAGGCGGAGGCGGTTCCTACGACCATACCAGCGGGAGAAATGATTATCGTAGATATCTTACTACCACCCCACCTTGTCCTACTTCCACCCGTCCGTTGGAGGCCGAGGCCTCCACGGCTAGGTAGTTAGCCTCCTGTAAGGGTAATTGACTCAGTAGGCTGCAGCCGGAAGTAATTGGACCTTGCAGTCGGAAGTTTCACAGCGCGTGACCTTGACCTACCTTGAAGGTCCGTGTATGAAACTGTATGAGTCGATAATCGTTGTCGCAAAGCGAACTAGGACCACCTTCACCTGGCTCAATGCTATTTACCCAGCGGGTTTCCGAAGATCGAATTGTTATACCACCACAGTTGAAAAGTCGTCTCTATTTGTATGCCCTATAGCCTACTTGGACTCCCCCGAGTTCCGCTGGCAGGTTCCAGCTGACGGTGCTGCTCTGTTGATACATCTTGCTGTTCGCAAGGAAACTCGGTTAATTCTGTGTTCATGGCGGTATGTTGGGGAATAGATTCTTTCTAACAATGGTTACTAGGACACCTTCTTCCTCGTAGACTTTGCTGCGGGCAGCAATAGTCGAGGCGGCTCCTCTTCTGCTTTGAATATCTTGTTAATCTGTGATTACTTTAACATCAGTGTACAATCAACTAATATGTCTTTTCTGATCTCTCTCTCTCTCTCTCTCTCTCTCTCTCTCTCTCTCTCCAGAAAACAAAAACATATAACAGTTTTTGTGTCACATAACATGGTACTATAAAATGTTAATTTTAAACATAAGTGTATCCGATCTTAGTTGCTTTTATTAATGATTTTATTTATTTTTATTAGTTAAAAAATTCGTGTGTTATAATGTTAAAATATTTTATGTGGTCAGTCATTTCATTTGACAAAGTAATAAAAAAAATTACGATTGTCTGAAGTATGGTTTGGGAAAACATCAACGCTGAATGAAATATAATATTAAATTTATTAATGAAATAAATGTCGTCTTGGCCATTAATTTGTTGAAGAACGGAATTCTTATATCGAGATATATAATAAATGTATATATTAATTCGTAATTTGTAAAATAATATGTATAAGTCGCAAAATTAATTATTTTTATGCCCTTCACACCTTATAAAGTATAAAGGGAGATAGCATGGCTATCACTCCGGTATAGAAACCAAGGGATACTCTAACCATTTTGAAATACCAGACTGAAATGGGGCTGAAACAAAATTATTATCCGGCAACTCTAATCATAGAGTATCTAAGAGCCATGTCATTGGTATATGGAGTCTAGTTATAAACTAGACAAAAGTAGTTTAAATTCTTTTCAAAACACTTTTATTGTTTTTAATAAATATATAAAAACCTTAATATGATTCTTTAAAGTACAATTTATTTTATGAAAGTTTGCCGATTGTACCATTGGACATCTGAACAACTTTTAAGTACTTTTAAGATATTAAAGTTGATCGAGATAACAATAAAACATCAAAGGGCTATTAATGCATTGCACCAATAGGACGTACAAGCTATACAAAAACCAACCACAAATGTGGAAGCCAATACTCTGCCGTAGGCAACCTGAGAGAATTGAGATAAAATCCATTTTCAACCCCTCACCCCTCTCTTCCCACGCCGCTTTATCAGTTGAGACAGGGTAACATATAACATGTCTCAGTGGGCAGGTCTGACCAGGGAAACCCGCATTCACCAACAAATGTGCAGCGTTTAAATTCCATGACCGAACGTATCTAGACAAATGTATATCCGAGATCTATAGAACAGAATCACGAAAGTCAGTACCCAGTGTTTATTAACGTACAAAAGCGTCCTACATTTTGTTTTTACAATACTAAGAAGATACAGCGTTTTAGGAACCCTTGATTGCTTTATAAACATAATTTAGTAATTAAAATTCAAATAGTCGAAAATAATTTCTGTTTCATATTAAGTTAATTGCAGTATTTTAGCCTATTTACCTTCTTTTAGAGAGTATCATAATTGAACGTCGGTTAAGTGTTGTAGGGAGTAATTACACACTCGATCGTATGTGGAAAAGTCAACTCACATCAGAGACCGTAATATGTGAAAAGTTATATAAAACATTAAATCTAATTTAAATGGTAGTTGTCGGTTTTTAAAAATTAAACATTTTAATACCTACTATTAAATATTTACATTTACAATCAATCAATTACCAAAGTCGTATATCAATTTGAACAGAAAAATACGAATACAAACGAATTTTTTTTTACCTGTTTTGAGTACTGAATTTTTCCACTTCCCAACATTCGTCTGTCTACACAAATGAAAGAGATAAACGCTATGCTACGTCTAACTTTTCTATTCCTGTTATCGATTAAAATTATTAAAAATAAATTATGTGCTTTTGGAAATTTATAAGTATTTTTGTCATCTCTTGTCTTTTTAATACGTTGAAAGCGATATATATTTAGTATTTAAATATGAATTATTCTTCAGTCATAACAGTCTTCCTTGTTATGTGTGATGTACGGCACATACCTGAGTCTGATGCTCACGCAGATCAGAACAAACGTATTCTTTGCTATGCAAGTGGTCCTTCATTTTTGTGATCTTATATTCTCTGTGTCGTCGTGACGGAGGCCGTCTTACAAAAAAAGTACAACCGTTAAATCTATTTAATATGCAATGTTTTAATTAGATTAACAATTTTTTAGAACACCTATGATAATGCCACAGGCTTAGCAGAAAAAAATGTGTTATTTTAAAACTGCTAAGCCACTGATTACAAAAGTAGAGAAACTTTCTAGAAGCACACTGTGCCTTCGGAAAAACAGAAATTTGAATATTCTGTTTATTTTTTACTAATTAAAAACCATCTAGTCATAATTATAAAACCTAACGTTTGGGCTATCAGCCCGTAGTCACAGACGTTTGAACCTTGATATTAGAGGTCATCTACGGCGTTTCTTTTGCCACAGTACTGTGGTGATATTGACGGACAACTTGTCAGTAAAACGTCAAGTCCTTTAGACACTGAAGATGCCTCAAATAACGAGGTCGATACATCTGTGGTAAACAATAGAAGACCACGACCCGGACAGTAATTTTTATAATTACTGGTCGTGAAAGCTTAAGGAATCATCTAGTCTAATTCTTACAGCCTTCTTTAGCCTACATATTCAATCATGTTTTCTACACCCGCTGTTCATTCGTGTTATGTATTACCTCTGTTGTGCCCTACGGCGTTTTTTCCTCATGATACGTTACTATCTTTAAAATTCAATCATGTTTTCTACACCCGCTGTTCATTCGTGTTATGTATTACCTCTGTTGTGCCCTACGGCGTTTTTTCCTCATGATACGTTACTATCTTTAAATTCTAACGGTTATCTACTGTTATCCATTTAGGTTACTGGTTACCTGTTCATTGCGGCCTCACATCCGTTTACACTTACTTTTTCATTTTAAAAATTAGAACCGTTGTATAAATTATCCCAGATCACCTTGTGTTTATACTATTACTTTATTTAGGAAAGTAAAACCTTAGGTTGGATTATTACCCTTCGTATTTCAATTATGGATACAAAACATTATAGCAGTAAAATAAAACAAAATAAAATAAATAAACAAAAATAAATAAAATTTTATTTATCAATTAGATAAAACATTGGATATAAAAGTAGAAGCTTAAAAACAATATTGGCATTCAGTTGTGAAAGGCAAAAGTGAGGAACAAAAGATGATTTACAGAAGCTTTTGAAACAAATTTTAAATAACAAGTGTAAATAGAGGGTACATAAATAAGGACACAAGTAGTTTCGCGCGCGCGCGCGCGCGCGTGTGTGTGTGGATATAATATATATAGATAAATAATAGTTTAGGTTCACAAGTTTTAATATCTTGTATCTATTGCAATTTTTGTAAAAAATATATGATAGTTGTGGTTAATATTAACTTTACGATGCTATACACACTTTTCTCTCAGGAAATAAAGGAAAACACATACGCTTTTCCTTATAATATAATAAGTTCAGAAAGTATTTGCTAAAATTAGATAATTACGTTCAGGAGTTCATTTTACAAGAGGAAAAGTAAAAACTAAAAGTTTTAATTGACTTTTCAAACAGTTGGCCTAAATTGTGTAGGCTATGGTCAGTGGATACCGAGTAGCGTCAATGTCTACTTGGACCGCTGCGGCGTATTGGAAGTCAGTTACACAAAGAAGCCAGTAGAAATCCACAGAAACGTTGGATCCCTAAGAAATGAGACTTAAACATCTGCACTCTATCACGTTAAATTTTTAGTGGTAGTTGTAATGCTATGTAAAACGTGGTAGTTATACAAAAATCATAGATTTACTACAACTCGTAGGTAACAGACTTAGTTAATATAATTTTTAGGATGACGCATTCACACCAAAGATGTGAAATTCATTAACTTTCTTTAAATATTGAAAAGTTCTTCTTATCAAACACAGTAACTAATATTTTCATATCACAGAACGTCCGCAATATGTAACAAATTTCGTTAAAGTCGACAAGAGTAACTAAAAAAGAATAGGTAATTACCGCGTCCTTAGTAATTTAGTATTACTTCGCGATTAGTTACAATTCACCAACAGGCAGCAAACATTGAGTTGATAAATCGCTGAGTTTATATCTCATGCATTAACAAATTATAAAGTTTATAATCCATTTCATTCGTTCTTGTAGGTTATAAGTTATAGTAACATTCCTCCGTTCATCTAAGAGTAATAATTTGAATTAATTTAGTTATTATGATGAAATCTAAGAGGATAGTAATAATTAAAACTTATCATTACAAATAATATTAATAAAGCGTAAGGAAATTCTAATCAAAATATGGCTTGTTTATACAATATAAAAAACTGGACAATTAAATATTTAAATTGTTACGTTATGGCGATATTTCAGCACTGCGGAAATTAACAGAACACCAGAATATAAAATAATATCAACTTTAGTAACAGTTTTATTCAGTTTAAGCATAATGAAAAAATTACTCTCCATAATTACTATTATGTGAAAAAACCTCACCACCTCGTCACCATTTTTAGTGGCATTATGGAAATTATCTTGGACAGTTATCACAAAAAACATATTTGATTAAGCTATTATGTTTACTAAGCTGCAGGCAAAAACATGAAACACGTAATACTGCTTGTATCACGAACAACTACATTGTTACAAACAACTCACAGTTATTTCCAATGCATGCTTCGTCATTTTGGCTCCTTTGTAAGGGATGACACTGTGTCGGTGCCCGAAGTGTTTTTTCAGTTTCTTACGACATCACACGATTTCTAGTGTTAGTCATGCTGTCTTTCGATGAGTCAATCGGTCTATTACACTATAAGCAACACAATTGTCTTTATTTCTTATACTCAGTTTTCATGTTATGCTGCCGCTATGGTTTAGAAACAACATAGTAAAAATATTTGTCATCACGGATGTTCCTTTAACAGCTGATTTTGCTGTACCTTTGTAAAACGATGAGTCATATCTCACCTTTGAGCATATAAAGAGTAGAGCCTCATCGTTGAGGCTTATAGTGACTGTCACGATTTAATCATAGAAAATTATTCGAGTCGACAACACATGGAAATAATTAGAATTTACAATAAAATATGTAGTTGTGGTCGCCGGACCTTCCACGTTACGTGAAATTTATGAAAAATATTATTAATCCTTCTGAAAAGTTCACCATTCGGTAGACATATATCTGGAACTACAAAATCGGTCCCAAATCAAACAAGCTCTATGCCTAGGAAACGCAAAGTGAATTTGTATTATGACTGTTTATTGGAAAAATTTACGTAAAAATCCAAGACAGTTAATTCCTCCTCTCCAACAGGAACTTGGAATATCTCAGACTTCTACCGGGCAAATTCTTCGCTGATACTTACCATTTCATTCGTTTGAGGTTTACTTAACACGAAAGGAAGGAACGTTCTTTGTCTTCCGGAAAAGTTGCTGTTTGGGTAGATTGTAGTCCGAAGAAATCATCGGCCTTTATTTTTTTCTACAATAAGTAAAGCAATGAACTTACTGCCAACGACGAGAGTTATCGGTCAATGCTAACCAATTATTTTTTCCCAGACTAGATAATACAGATCTAACCAAGATGTGGTCCCAATGTAGCGTCTTATTAGCTAAAAATTTCAAGGATTCATAACTGCGCTAGGTGGTGACATCAGTTGTTACTAGAAAAAGCACGGAACCCACATAGAACATACGATTTGATTTTAGACAGATCTTTGCCTGTGGTCTATGCCAAAAAACCGTGAACGATTCACGACAACAAAAATAGCGTCACTGGTAACAATAAACTCGAGAACAACATAGGAAATTTGACCAGCAGGATTAAAATTCTTGTGATATTTTCTTTTGAGCTTAAAATGTATTTTTCACATACTGACCCAACATTGCACATTATTTTAAATGTAGATTAATCAGTTAAAATTCTGTAAAAATTATACTACATGTGTCAATTTTAATGATTATGAGAACAAATGGATAATCCGTATTCGACTGTTAAATTGGAAGATTCCCACATAGGCAAAAGAATAAAGCAGGAAATAAAACTTAAAAAATTTTAGTAAGCGTCTACCTAGAAAAATATTACAAAATTTAGGAACTGATTTTTATAAAATGTATTGCCTTTAAATAAAAATTTATAATGTAAATCTTTAGACACGTAAGTTAAGGGGTCCCTCAGGAGGACTAAAAATCAGCTAACCTACGGGTTGTATGAGGTAGTGCTGACTGTCAGCTTCCAGAATTATAAGGCTTCCGGTATATAAATATTCTGTCAATGGTTGAAAAGAAATTCTTACGTATGTTTGCTGATGGTTATAATACATTCAGTAGTATCAGTGAGATAAACCACGATTGCTATATTACGAGTACACGTTTGGAGCGTGTATTACAGCGTTACTTTGGGCACTCGAAAGAATTTACGTCATTCTGCTAAAGCTCATGCATTAGTGTAGTAACGGTTACACTCACACCAGTTGTTACCATTGGCAGATCCAAATAATAAGGTATTTCAATAAGATGACATTTAAGTCTAGCATTTACTAAAGTATTATTGTCCTCGCAACTTAATTTTTGCGTTTTTGCCTCTGACTTACGTGTATTCCAACAGTTTGTTTAAGAACTTGTAAAATTTAATAAGCTTAAGCACCATTCGAACTATTAAACTAATTTTTTATTTACTATATTGGTAGACAATTATACCTTATATCCTAAAACAAGTTAGCAATTTTGAATACCTCTTCTACAGTGTGTCTCATAATGCATGCAACGTCGTTGTGAATAAGTTGCAACCTTGTGTGCGGGACCATTAAGCGAACCCTTAAGTCAGCAAGTAAAGGAACACGCCTAAAATTCTACAATGGCACGGCTCTTCCCACACTTCTTTATGGGTCTGAGAATTGGACTTTAACGAAAGGCCAGGCCAGTCGCATCCAAGCGGTTGAAATGAGATTTCCCATGCACGTGGCAGGGTATATTCTCCATGAACATAGAAGAAACACAGATATACAGCGGGAACTGAATATTATGTGTATACTCGACAGGATCGCCCAGTATCGGCTGCATTGGTGGGAACATCTCTGCCGAATGGATGACTGCCGCTTCCTCAAACAACTCTGGAACTATAAGGCGAGAGGACGGAGAGTTTATGGGACGTCCGAAAAAGCGCTGTAGTGACCAGCTCTAATCTTTGCCTATTTAAGGCCGGAATAAACCATCCTTGGTTTAATCGGTAAAGATGATGATGAATTATACCTTATAACTTATATTTTTCTTTACTGAGCAACTCTAAAGCAATGACAATTTGTAGTTAACAATTCGTAACTAACAAGCCGATTTACCTCTATTGACAACGCGTGAAAAACACAAATGATTCAAATAATATTTTTCCATTGTAATTTATCACAATGTAGTTCCATATTACTCTGTTTTACACCAACAAATATTTAACTATTTATGATGCTTTTGAATGTAAACAGTCAGTTTTATGGAATATTATATTTGGATGGTTTTAGTGTTATAGCCTATCATGTAAAGTTCATCTCACCCGTAAACATAATTTAATACTTGTAAATAAATATACCATAATATATTGAAAATTAAACTCTGATATTAACAAAGTTAAGTTCCATTAAAATATATTTATATCATGTAAAATATAGAACAGTAAAATATTAATCAAATAATATAATAATTCATTTTCATAATTAATGAAAATATTATTTTACGATTAAACGGTAAATGTTAGGATAAATACTTTTTTTTTGAATGTTTTACTTTTAATAATTTTACTTATTGCAATTTGCATTGATTATATTAATGTAATGTTTTATTATTGTAAGAACTATTCTTGTAAGAAATTGCACAAGTAGTCAGATAATTACACTATTTTTCTACATACCTAGAACCGATACTTTATGAAGATGCTACAGTTTTTTAAGTGAGGACAATAAGTTGATTTAATTAAAACATGTCTGTAAATTTCAAAATCAGCGCAGTAACCTCATATTTTTCAATTTTATAATTAATTTTTCGTCATTTTATAGGTGATTAGAAGCTACTTTAACTATTTTAAAGGACTTGCATAAAGTATTACATAGAGAAGTGTAGGCGAACTTCTGTAGTACATTGTAGGCGAACTTGTAGGCGTACATAAGATTACGGTGAGATTTAGTGTTCCTTACGTTTTCTTGCTGTTTCGAAAATTGGCACACACACACACACACACACACACACACACACACATTTCTTCTTCTCTTTTTAAAAATGTGTGTGAGCACGCACGCGTGTATGCATATTTAATACATAAAATTTGATCATGCTTTCATTAAGCGCCATATGTTACTGACTTTAAAATAAGTAAAGTACTCCAGATATCCAGTTTTAACAATGAAAAACAAAATATCGCCTACAAATAATGAACGAACGTCATCAAACATTTATACAATATTGGTATTGACATTACAGTACGTAAAAACAAATACTTGATACGTATTCTGTTTACAGATGTGTAAATATCTTGAGAGATATTAATTAATGTACGCATTTGTCAATGGATTATTGAGGTATTAGTATTTAGTTGTATTAACGAGCTATTGTGCTACTGTAACAATTGTGCAAAACTGAATGCATCAATAGTTGTCTCGTGTAGCCAAAGGAAGTCTCTGCTATAGTTTGAAATTCAGATGCATTCTACCAAGCACCGGATCTCAAATCAGAATACTGTGTTCACATAAACGTACTGTATTACACTGTCTAGGGTACTGAATAAGATGCTGTTTAACATAAATCTTTAATTAATTTACACTTTTTCATTCTACTACAATCACAGATCACACTATTAATATTAGCTTCTTCTATGCTTGAAAATGTGTAGCTGTGTAAAAAACAGATAAGGATCGGCAAAATCGAACGGACAATTTTATCTTAACTTTTGATCAATAAACCTGCAAGTTTATTAATAAATATGAATGCAACTATTACCTTAGTGTCTTATAATGCAAGCAACGACGTTGTGATAAGTTGCATAAGTTTAACCTTACGTGAGCGACCATTAGGCTAACCCTTAAGTCACCTAGTAAAGGAAACACGCCTAAAATTCTACATTGTGATGATGGCTTTTCATACATTTCTTTATGGGTCTAAGAATTTGACTTTAACGAAAGACCTGGCCAGTCGCATCCAAGCGGGTGAAATGAGATTTCTCAAGCACGTGGCAGTGTATACTCTCCATGATCATAGAAGAAACACTGATACACGGCAGGAACTGAATATTATGAGTATACTCGACATGATTGCCTAGCATCGGTTGAATTGGTGGGGATATCTTTGCCGAATGGATGACTGCCGCATCCCCAAACAAATATGGAACTATAAGCCTAGGGGACGGAGAGGCGTGGGGCGTCCGAGGAAGCGCTCGAGGAGACCGGAACAAACCATCCTTGGTTTAATCCTTGAAGATGATGATGATGATGATTGCTATTACTTTAGCCAATCGCGATCATAAAAAATAGGCAATAAAGAATAAAAAATATTAAAACATAGAAAATATAAAATGTATTTTTCAAGTACGCAATGTAATACAGTTGTTTAATTATATAAGTGAGCAGTTGTTGAGGTATCGGCAAATAACTGTATATCCTGTATTTTCAAACGTCAGGAAAAATATTTTGGTTTATGTAAAATGCTTACAGAAATAAGGAATATGTTTTTGCAATATATTTTTACAGGACAACCAGCAAATAGAACGACTGGGAACGTGTGTATTTTGCCTAGCGGTATGTTTACAATATACAAACGTGTTTACTATGCACTCCATAGCACAGTTTCACGTACTTAGCGGTATCGCGTTTATGCACCACATATTCTTTTTACTTGACAGAAGTGGTGGTTTTTGTACGACATTTGTTTGTTGTTTTAACCTACTTTATTTAACCCACTTCATGTTCAAAGACAAAAACGTTTGCATAGTGTCAGTATACAGCACAGAAGTCTCCACTGTGCAGGTTACACAACTTATTCAGATTCAACAATAAAATGAAAACCAGGCAAAACTCACTTCACAACTTATTAAAATTCATATTTGACAATATCGTTGTAAAGTTATGTAAACAAATATTGATAAATTTTTAATTTATTAAATTGCAATTCATATCACTGTGCCCAACAAAACGCCATTTTTACTGACATCAACAGTAATAACCAAGCAAAGAGCAAGTACTTTGCAGTCACCAGGCTATCATCATATAGAGTAATCCAGGATAGATATCTCAAATAAAAAATAAAGCAGGACAGAACTTTTCACTCAAATTTATTAACTCATACCCTAAGGAAAGTAAGTGTACCAAGTTAGGCGAAATCGGACACGTACGCACTTACTCACAATCAACTTTTGTGCCTAGTAAGAACTGACACTGAACATAGTCTACTATGTTGAAAACATGTTTCGAGTAGTCAGAAAACATGTCGACTTTAAAATAAAATATATCTATGTGTCTTTGTGAAACTAATGAGATTATTATTAACTGTAGTCATTGTAACAATAGCAAGAATATAATTAAGTAATAAAATAACAAGTTGTTATGCGCGACTGTTTTATTTTTTTTTTACAAAGGAAGATTTGTTCATAGTCGTTCATCACAACCCTCAGTCTATATTAACAATAATTTAAAATGAGGCTTACGAAATACGTTTGGTTTGTGTTTTAGTGATAAAAATAAAAATAAACTAGTTCTGTGACAATTTAATGTCTGCCATACTTAGGAGGTTAAATACCAGAGAATCTCTGTGTCAGCAGTAGACCTCTTTAATAATTAAGTATGGTTTGGATGTTATTCTATTACAAGATAAGTTATTTCAAATCGGATACTTATGTTTTAAATTAGCAAGAAAATATCCGTGTGAGTCACGGAATGTCTTATTTTGCGTTATATCCCCTCATTGTCTCAGATTTTACGTTAGAAAAAGTAGTTTTGGATGGCCAAAAACTGTGTAGGATGAAATTTGTTCTGAATTGTTCAAGCAGAACCCAAGCAGATGAAGACTTATCGAAAGTGAGATATCTCACAACGTGTGTTCGTCGTTTGATAGTAAAAATGGTTGGCTGTATAATTCGTTATCTTTTTAAGCAATGCTGGTGCATAAATTGAATACGGATAGATGACGTTTAGAGACATTATCATATAACGCTCAGTATTTCATGGCAGTTCTTGTGAACAAATATTTTACAAAAATTAGCATTTCTTTATTTTGAGTATCCTTTCTGACCTGAGCTTAACCTATAATAGTATTACTTGTTTCTAAAATTCAATACTAACTTCAATGATGATATATTAAAAGTGTATAGCCCAGTCAAAAGATAGTGATACACCATCTGAAATCATTGGCAACAGACGTTTTCCAGAGTTGTTCCAATTAACGTGAACAATTTATCTCTAAGCGTGTGGATAGCTACAATTTTGAAGGCATTACATTGTTCTGTAGATGATGTGATGATAATAAATTTCATATAATTTGTTTTATTGCTTTTTAGACAAACCCTGCATAGTGAAATGTCTTGAATGTTATATGACAGAGTAAACAACTAAAATTATTGAATAAAACATTGAGACAATTGTAGTTTAGGCTTTAACATATAAGTCTTAAATATATAACTTAAATTTTCGGTATCAATATATTTACGGTAACATCAAACTTTTGCATATACTAGCTATACGAGTATATCTATCTGTGTCTGTACCATATCGAGCTGTGTACATGCACATGTATCTAGAGGCTTCAGTTAAATAAGAGCGCATATAAAAATTAACACTAGTTTGGTAGACGTGCACATAATCTTCTCAATAACCACCCGTATACAAATCGCTTAGAAAATTGTTATTACGCTTCTTTGAATAGTTCATTGCGATTTAATAGAGAATGTTATCAATAGGAACATTAGTTATACATTTTGTATAGTCTATCAGCAAAGGTTTATTTCTGTAACATTTTACATAGAAAGTTACGTAACTCAATTATTAATTCAAGATTAAATAACCACAGTGAGAAGTAGTAACAAATAGATTTTGTGAATCAGACCCACCTAGTAGTGTGGGAGTCATCATTTATAGGAACGAATATTCTATTTTTATTTCGTTAGTATTGACAAATTCTGTTACAAGGAAGTTACATTGAAACACAGAAGACACGTTCTCAGAATAAAGGGCTTAGTTGAATCTTGAAGTATACACAAATATTTTGTTTTTCCGCTCAAAGAAACACAAACAAGCACGCACAATCTCAATAAAAGTAAGAAGCAGAAGAAAATTGTATACTGTAAGTTAATAAGTATTCTTATAAATATGTATTTATTTTTCTATAAGAAACAAAATACTTCAAGCAACACACTTAAAACTAATGTTGAAAAGACATTACGAATAATGGAAATTCCTATGTATCTGTCCTCAGAAAAAAAGGTATTGTATAAATGTAATTTTAAATTATGTTGCCTAAATATTGATTGCCTGTTTTTATTTAATTAAAATTGCACTTTAAATTTCGTTGTGAAATAGTTTTCTTCCATTCCATTCTTGTATCTTAACTTAAACGTTGACTGAAAACTGGTTGCCTTTTTGTTAGATTTGTTTAATCGATACATGAACTTATTAAATGTAGTGCTTATGCTAGGTGAATATGTATTAACCAGAAAATAATACTTTACAGTTGTTTGTAACTTAACAACGTGCATGAGCTGATATTTGTCGGATCAGGGACGATTCGATTCAGAGAATATTTGAAAAATAATGTGGATATCAACCCTAAACGTCGGGCAGAAGCCATGTATCTCGGTAAGGGGTTTATTGAGGCTTTGACAACTTACGTAATTGTTTTTGATGGCTGATTGATTCTTTTTTCGTATGTAAGAAAATTGAATTTAAAACTTGCATTCTTTCGAGTTTTTTGTCCATTGAGAATTAACTAAAATGAACCATATTTTGTTGCTGATATCATGGTATATGGGAAATATACAAAAGCATATATTTTGTACATACACATTTTGTAAATATATAAGACAAGACACAATTATTTACAATTTTAAAAAGCAACTAATTTAAAAATAATTCATTGAAGTTAATATTCACAATACATTGTAACGACAACTAAAGACTGAAGCTTAACAACGTTTAATAGTACTGAAAAAACATTTACACATATGTTATCATAGTAACGAAAACTCAGATGTAAGACTCCAAGTGTATGCACGTAAATGTATCCCTTTAACAAGATCCTCACATGTAAAGAACATAGAAAATATCACAACATATTATTAGTAAAATTTAAAAACGTTTAATGATTTAATTTTATTATACACGATAAAGTTTTCTGTAGTTTATTTGTGTACTTTCTCAGCTAACTTAAAATATGCTTCTAGCCATACTATGTTTTGTTATTTTTGAAAGCCTTGTTCTGTTACTAACTTGAATTTATACTTTTTTTGTTACATCGAAAGTTACAATAAATGTTTATTTAACGCTCAACTTGTTTTGTGTTGGGTTTCTCGACTGAATTAATTTTATGTTGAAATAGAAACTTTCCCATTATTTTGGATGTTGCTCACAGGTATCAACTATAATACTATAACAATAGTTGACAATCGTCTTTGTAACACAAAAGAAAGACACTAATTACTAACTCGTACAATTTCGTTAGAAACAAACAACAGTTAAAAATCAACAAAGCTTTGCTATGCAATAATATAAGTTCAGTTTGTCCGACACACAACAGTAAATATCACCTTGTTATAGTTCCGCACTAACACAATTACACTGATACCGCAAGTCACAATAACAATCACTCAGAACCCCACTCTTAATGTTGCTGGTTCAAACCGGAACCATTTAGCCGGTAGCTGGCGCTTACATTTATACCTAGCTGAGATTCCAGATTAAACTGCCACATTCAGGATAGGCACTTGGAACTCTCTAGGAGCTGTATCAATATCTGAACCTGATAACGACGCTCAAACGTCTGGATAGGCCTCATCCGTTGCCCTGTGTTAAGTATCCCGTAGGCACTTTTCTTAGTTTTCAGCTCCACGTAGCGATAAAAATAATAATAAATGTAGTAACAGCAAATAAAAAGGCATACTAATAAATTATTGCAACTTTAAATCAAATTTCATGTAAAATTAAGTGGAATAATGTTATATAAATTTTTAACAATAAATAAATAATATTTGTTTTTTCTGAAAATATATTTATATATTAACACTGTTTTGTTCTGTCAATGAAATTCTTATAAATAAATAGTACGTAATACTTTAGCGTAGAAATATAACGTACCTTTTTACCATATATGCTTTTGTTATCGGGAGTACCACAGAAGCACCAGATTATAGTCAAGATAACAGTCAGATTTTTCAGTCTGTAATCGTAGGCTTCAGCCTTTAAAAAAATAAAATAAAATCTGCTATATCCAAAAAATTACGTATAAAAATAAAGGATTTCTAAAACAACCGGTAATTAGATAACTACTTTTAAGAAAATCATATATATGTACTTAATCAACATTAAATTTAAATATTATATTTAATGTTCTGTATTTGTCGAATCCTGTGCTAAACGTATAAAACAAGTTTGTACAATTATGTTTGTGTTTGTTGCAGGAACGGAGAACATGGTAATGACAGGTAGCGGTAGGAGTAAACGGAGTGTAGACGTGAAGAGGCATCGAAGCTTGGAAAACACAGTGGTAAACGGACAGACTGACGGAAGGGGAGCAATATTTGCAACGGAGAACTCCACGGTGGTCACGGCGCAGACAGGCAGTACGGCCACCCTGCCTTGTGTAGTACGCAA
This sequence comes from Magicicada septendecula, assembly GCA_034769895.1. NCBI lineage: Eukaryota > Metazoa > Arthropoda > Insecta > Hemiptera > Cicadidae > Magicicada > Magicicada septendecula. Next base: position 543,531,090 of record CM068367.1, on the reverse strand, counting down.
ATTCGGAACTGGAGTTGTGAGTTCTTAGTGTTTGTTACTTGACACCTAGAAGTATGTTTAGCCTACCTGCCTTTATCTGTCACGCACACAACACTAAACTATCAGCATATATTAGTATTATAGGAACATTATACCTGCTTAATCTTCGCAGTATACATACTTTACGTACATAAGTCAAATTATTTGGTTTCCATTTTGTACTAATCATCCAGTATACAAAAGAGAGTATTAAACTGCTGTTGTAAAATATAAACGTACAAAAAACTGAATAACAGAAATAAAAACAAATAATTCTTAGAGGTTCTAAACATATTGTTTATTACATAAACAAGAGAAAGTGCACTGAAAACTTGTCAATTACTATATTATTATGTTTGTACTTGGTGTAAACTGTATTGAGACGTATATTCAAGGCTTGAAATGGGAAAGTTGAAAGAAACTTTTACGTTAAAAAAAAAGAGATTGAATAATATTCTCAACATTTATAAAGTTGTAACGCCTTTGCCAGTTTGTGTATGACAAGAATATTAATGAAGTAGTTCAATAATATGGTATATTTCCTTCAGCTCAGGGACGTACTGATTTATTGTTTTTTAATATATTTACTAATATTTTTAACATTATTAGTACTTTGTAATTTGTGAGAAATTATGTAATTTTGTATAAATAATTGAAAAAATTCAATATTGTACTTGATTTTTGAAATCATTCATAGAATCGATTGTTCGAGAAAACCACTTGTAATAGATAGAAAATGTCAAAGTTTTCACAATTACTGTATAATTGTCAGTGAAACAAAACTACCTGGACCCTATGTGTATATATAAACTTATATGAGGTTTCTTAAGTTTATTCTGTAGGTAAGAAGAACGAATACACTAGAAAAGAAAGCTGTCAGGACGGATTTGTAATTTATAATTTAAACAAAATTTGAAAAACATAGAGAAGTGTAGAATTACCACATGTAAGTATTAAAGACGGACGCCTTCTAAGAGATATACCATTTTGTAGACCTCTCAGTTAATAATTTTCCTTATTGTTAAGACAAACATTTGCTTTTAATTTTTACACAACATAATGTTATTTGTACCTTACTCCAATGTTTATTCGTTAGAGCAGCCATTATAATTTGTTAAAGCTTTAGTACAACTATTGTAATTTTCCCTATCTCTACAGTCTGTGTATGTACTTGTGTGTGCGCATAGTCAGACAGGGTATGCAATGTTTCAGTAGGTATGCACTTGGCACCAGCCATAACACTAAATCATATTCCTATCTACCTGCCGACACAGAACTACAAGTCAGAATGTTACACAGACATGCACCGCGAAACGATTAGTTTAATATGGTACTGTACAGTAGCTATTGTACGTTTCTCCATTTTACTGTAGCATACGTCAGCAACCATTCTTTAATAATTCAAAGTATTTAATTTATGTCATAGTAGATAGAGGTTTATACAGCTCCTGTTTTGTTTCCTTTTCTGGCAGAATTACATATTTCAAACCTAATCTTAAGTTCAATGTTATTTTTGAATTCAAGTGGAATTGGATTTAAAATTGTCCGTGTGTAAAATGTTGTTTGTAAATTTTGATAATTGATTAGGCTACTTTATAGATACCGTGCTAGCCTTAGACTTACAGTAATAGTGTACTTGGTATTTATTTAAGTTTTACTCAGGTAAGATTTGTTTAAAACCCAGTTCGAATAGATTAAATTATGTTGTTTTAAATTTTAAAACCTTTATGAAATTTTGTCAACGTAAATTTTTGTATAATCTATTATTATGTAATATGGGCTAAAGCTAAAAACCTATTAACGTATCTTCCGTAGACCGATTGATTTACAAATGTTTGTTAATGTAGGAAGAGTAATAGAACTATTCGAATATCATGTGCGTTGTACAAGACATCTTAAGACATAGTATTAGGAAAAGTTTATTCCATGTCTTTGACTGCATTACACCTTATTTAATTTATATGCATTACACAATATTGTGGTTTAGTGACATTTAATCAGCCATAGCTTAAGTTTGTTTCCGTGGGTTTAAGAAACACAAATACTTAGTATAAAAGCTACATAATATATTATTTTAGCATGTTTCAGCTAATTGTAAACTTACCGTGTTATTAAATATTTTTGAACATTTATTTCTTACATCTGCATGTCAATAGCTTTAGTTTATGTACGAATTTCAAAATTATCGAGATATTTTAATGTGGAATCAGGTGAAAGAGGTAACACAAAAATTAATTTTAACGTATCCATTAAGATATTTTTCCACAAGCATATTTGAAGAATGTAGTTCAAAGATTTTATAAACAAACTAAAATAAAAACAAATAAATTATTTTAATCGGTGTATTTTACGGAAAAGTGTTGTGCAAGAATTATCTACGTGTACAAATAATTGCTATCAAATTATTTTTAGAATATATACTTTTACTGAGAAAGATGTATCGAGATTTCTTGAAGCTAATTTCTAAAACCTGTTAACTATTTTTTTTTTTTTTTTTAATTTATATTATTTACTACTAATTCATATAAATGTTCATATACTTATATCTGATTCCTTAAGTGTGTCCAACCAAGTGTAAATTACTTCGTACTCAATATTATTAAGTGAGTTATAAAACTAAATTATTGATATCGTTAGAACGTTTATTTATCACGTAATTATAACTATATTTCATAATTTTATTAAAAAACAAAACTTCTTTAAGTTTATAACTTCGGAGTTTTACCGTTCTCAGAAGCTCTGAGTGTAATTTCACGTCCATTATGCTTAATTTCAACAATTACTGGTTTGTTTAAAATAATGAGTAGACGTATGTGACAATGATTAATTATCTCTTCCAAAGGCATCGACTTCTTTGAAGAGTGTTGAAAGGATTTGTACCTCTCTTATCTGCATATTAAATAAAGGTTTTATAAAATATGTTGTGATGGCACACTTAAATTTCTATTGTTTCCTGGATCATAACTACTGCTTCTATAGAATAAACAAATTAATAATGATAAAGTTTTTGTTGTGTTAGACTTGTGGTTATTTGTGATATAATATATTCAAAAGCTGTGTAATAATATTTACAATTTATAATGTCATTATTTTTTTAAATTAATACGCAATACACATTAACGAAATACGAATGAGTTTGATGAATGTTTTTGAATGTTTCAATGATACACCGATTATTCAAATTAAAAAGTTTGAAAGTACAAATAGAATCTTCTCAAACAAGTAAAACAACTTTTTAGATAAACACCAGACTCTTAGTAACAAAATTAATTCTAAAACTATATAGGATAAAAATAACCAGTTTTTTTCATCCTGTAGAAGTAAAAGCAATATTTTACAAACTTTATTTCAAAATAAAGAAGTGATTAATAAAAATACATTCAGTTTATATTTTATTATGATATTTTTACTCTAATACATAAATATTACCTTACCATTAATATGTTACAATTAAATTGTCTAAGTTTACAATTAGAATATTAAAAAGAAATAGAATGTTTTCATATTAGTAATTAATTTACTTGTTCCTGAAATACGATATTCTTAATTAGTTTAAAATTATCAATATTTCAATAAACTGACTTTCGTCTTTTCTACTAAATGTTATGTTCCTCCTACATTAATAATGTTTTATATGCTAACTTTAACAAATTAAGAAAATTGCTTTCTATTACTGCTATAGAAAATATTTCTCTTTAGGTAAATTACTAAGTTAACGACATTTTAGTACGTAAAGTACCGGTATACTACAATTTCCCAACTGCCGTTAATGAAGTAATGAAAAGTCAATAACATTAGATCGTTAATACATCTGTACCTTAAACGAACATTTGCTTAAAGCAGTTTATGTGATCAAACGATCGATAGGAAAACAGAGACACATAAATGTCACCAATTGCCTTTTGACGACCTTTTGTCTTCCTGAATTCATTTAATCATATTATCACAAACAGTAATTTTCACATTTTTGTATTAAATTTTAACCTTCAGCTTATTATTGATGTGCCTGCTGGGAATTTAATCTGTGCAACGTTGCAAATGTCGCTCATTGTCTACGCTGTCCTACACATTACAATTTAACTTTCTTTTCCATTGTCGATTGTATGTTTTTATAACTTTCGTATAGAAAACATGCGATGAGTATCAAATTTTTACTAGCCAATATTAAATGACAATTATGAAATTGAAATAACACAAGTACGTAAGGAATTGAATGATATTAGATTAGGCCTATTATTGATTTATCAACAGCGTGACTGTTCGAAATTATTGTGAGTTTAATTAACTCAAGGATTACATTTAATAGAATCTTATTTGCAGTGAACAACTCAACCCAGCTGACCCCTGTTTGCATCCAAAGAAGGTTATTTTAAATAAATTTTTTGACATATAAATCTCGTTTTTGTGAAATAGTACATTTTACTACCTCATTATTATAATTACTACTCAATAAATATAATATGATAGTGCAGCAGAGTTTACGAGTGAGTGCATGAGTGAGTGGGTGAATGAGTGTGTGTGTTCGCGTGTTTGTCTTGGAACACTTATGTCGGTAAATACGCGTGATCAGTTGTACTTATTAATCGTTCATTATAAGAAGTCGATAGGCCTAATCGACCATATTGTGTGAAACACTGTCCGAAGGCAAAGATATAGTATTTTTAAGCATATATATATATATATATATATATATATATACAAGTTTCGGGCCTAACAGCCATGGTTTATAATTAAAGTTGATGTTATTACTCCTTGCAGACGTTTCGGAAGTTCATACGACCGCTACCTTCTGAGCAGGAAACGGGATTGAAAAATTATCTTAGCACTGGTAGCAAGGATTGTTTCAAACAATGCATGTGATTTCCTTGTGTAAGTTTAAAGGTTCCACTTCGAATATGAATTGTTCACATCACATAAAATACCAACCGACCACAGCACGTGTTCCCATCCACGCGGTTTCAGGACCTGTCAAAGGTCAGTCAGTTGTCGGCTGCTCCTGTCTTGTGTGATCTCACAGCCTACAGGACCGGCCAGCCAAATCTTACATAATAATTAAATTAACTCGGTCGGAAAATCCTACCTTTAAAAATATTATTAACTAAAAAGTATATTGAAAATAATGTAGAGTATAATTCCTGGGTTACGAAGGACCAAACTTTAGCTCAACAGGTCTACCAAATAGAGGCAAGCTTTTCTGCTTCGATCAGACGAACGAAGTCTACTATTGAAGGGAAACACGCAATTAAGTACGCGTTATAACACTAGCATCCTCGAGGTGTTTTTTTACTTTACTTCTGAATTGAAACTCCAATGAATTTCAATGCATCTTTTAAAATAGCAACTGGAATAGCTACACATCAGTTAACTAATGATTCTCTCTGTCTGTTTAGGTCTCGTGGATCCGGAAAAAAGACTACCATCTGCTAACAGTCGGATTAGCAACATACAGCAGTGACGACAGATTTCTAGTGGAGCACGCTAGACATCTCCAGGTATACAGATTTTATGGATTGTAACATATGCGAATGTTCCTACATTTACATTACACAAAAACATTACAGTAATCACTTCGTCACATTGCATTCGTTGGGGAAATATAGTTACTTCAACATCTTCCATAACCTTGTTTAAATAAAGTTACATAATTACTTATGGGTATTTGTATAACCTGAGCCGCGAACATGATACTTTTTTACAAGCAAAAAGAGCGGTGTGGTTGAGAGCAAATAACGTGGGGTTGTTGTCTGTTCCTATTTTTCATGTGTGTTTATATTAAAATATTTTACAACAGTTTGTACTTGCCAGATAGGAGTATCACATGTGTGTTCTTACAGAAGATTTAACGTGTAAATGAAGTTCATTAAGTACATCCATTATACCCTGGAAATATTGCATTATATTTTTACTCTACAAAAAACACTACTATAAGAATATAATCTTTTTAGTATATTACGTACTCTAAGGAGCATATGTTCTGTCAGAGTCATTCACTCACTCATTCATTCGTTCGTTCGTTATCATGATCATCATCATTATTTTTTTACTATTATTATTATTAGGGAAAGATCCATTTGTTTTTCTAGAACTGGGGCCTACAAATCAAGTTTATTCAACCAAGAGACGCAGGCATGTACGAGTGTCAGGTGTCAACACATCCTCCATCGTCGATTTTCGTCGAACTGAGAGTAACAGGTAAGTGTAACAGCTACATAAAACACTTATTAACCTAGTATATACAAATATGGTTTGTTTATTCTAGTATTGTTGATTACATTTTCTAGTAACAAATTTTCTGCTTTGCGTAATTTTCGCTCTTTTAATGTTATCACGTCAAATATTATTCAGAGGAATAATAATAGAAATGAAGCATATAAATAAATTTAATAAAGATCAGAATAACGTGTTCCGGAGGTCCAAGTATTGTGTCCGGAGGTGAACATTGTGTCACCAACGTGAAATCTAATAAATCTTGTTATTATGTTAAAATGTGTTGATTGCAAATCCTGTCACTCTGTTCAGCTCCAGCACACTTTTCGCTTCCTCTAGGTTCATTAACTTAGTCTTAAATATTACGTATGGTCCTGTGACCGCTACAGTATATATTAAAAAATAAATGTTAGTAATAGGTAGATTTAAGTATACAGGTAAATTTTGGTCTGTAAATTTTTCCCAAAAGATAAAATGTGGGAAAGAGAACATAATGATTTGAAAATAGACAGAATTAATAAAGCTTGGTAGAAATTTCAAAATCTATAAACCTAAAACTAATAGAAAAATAGTACGTTGAACATCTGAAAAATAGACAATATTACTGTGCTTTACATGTACGTTCCTAAACGGAGACTGTTAAAATAAAATAGCAATCATAGGAAAGTAGCTCAAAACGAATTGCATAGATGAATGCTTCATCTGGACAAAGAGACAGAAGAAGAAACAAAACAAAAAAGAGAAAACTAATGTCTTTGGCATAATGACAAAATCAGTAAGACTGGTCTGGAATGCACGGGACACTTGGCCAAAATCTAAGGGCAAAAATGAAACAAAGAAAAAAATCATGGGAATACACAATATTTGATGGGAAAAGATCATGAGGGCTCCCTGCCATAAGCTAGGTAGCCTATGTATATATGCTGGCCCATATGGAGCGATTGTATGGAGCTAAGGGATACCGTAAGTTCGGATTGATTTCTCGAGACAGGGCGCTAGAGGAAGTAAAAAACGAAGTATGTAAAAATTAAATGTTATCAAAACCTTCAGTGCAGCGACTGTATAATTTTAAAATTATTGAAAAAATTTTATACTATAGTACATAATATAAAATCTCAAATTTATATTTTTTGTTCTATGTGTGTGTGTGTGTGTGTGTGTGTGTGTGTGTGTGTGTGTGAGAGAGAGAGAGAGAGAGAGAGAGAGAGAGAGAGAGAGAGAGAGAGAGAGAGCGATAGAAAAGACCGAGTGGTAGAGTAATACATATTATATAATGTCACACATTACAATAACATATTTATGCACAATTTGGATTTCTTCAGTGCTCCCGATCCCTCTCATCCCAACACATTAGACTCAATAACAAGAATACTTGCATAATTTGACAGTCTCCAACTTGAAAAGAACGTATTATTGACAAGAGTATCAAAGAAGCGGAAGAATGCAAAATGAGACAGTGGAACATAGTATAAGGTAAAAAGTCTCTTAAGTAACGCGAAACGACGTTTGAAATAATATCTTTACACTTCACAGTTTGTTGTTCTAAAGCAAACTTATAAATATTTTTGGAAGTCCCACGTTGTGGCGATCAAATATAAATATTTTAAGAAGGGTCCCACGTTTTGGTGCGCCTAATATAAATATTTTTTAAAGGACTCTCGTTTTTTTTATGTTCATTATATTATAGGTTTATATTTGATTTAACTTTTAATATCTGTTATTAAATACATCTACTCATTATTAGGTAATTCATTAATTCGGTTGGGCGCCAGAGCAGAGTATCCCAGGGGTTTCTAAGAAATGATAACTCGTTCAGTTCAGATACTAATATACTATATTATTCCATATTAATACAACTGAGGCATTTGACATTTATCATAAATATTATGATATTTAATAGAACATTATTGATATGTTTAATACATATTTACTACTAACTTCAAATTATTATAATTCTTTACGATTACTATTATTTCGTATTCTTCAATTAACGAGCCGCAATATTATATTCTATTTATCTGACATATATGTATCTATATTCAATACTTAATTAACACATCGCATAATATTCCTTAACTAACATAATTTTTCTTAATAACCTTTTATCTGCAGTACTCGACTCGTATTAAAATGCTATTACTATGATACTTTAATTCACTCCCTTCATTGTACAATAATTACTAATAATACCTTTTCTAGTATGTCATATTACATAAATTGCATTGTTAGTATCTGAACGCTTGTGGTTCTTTTGAGAATGAGATGAGTTATACTTATGGTAGATATTAAATTTTATGTTTGTATATTAGAATTCTGAATTGTTAAGACTTTATATGTTAGTTGTTCGCCGGATTCCAGACTTTGATTAGTTGCTCTACGTTGCTTATTACACTTCACTTTCACTACACATAATTGATTATCACTTCTTAAAATTGAATCACACGCTCGCGTTGTACTTACGTCACGCACATAAATAAATAAATTTTTGAACTCAACTTCGCGCGCACATCTGAAATATCTTCCGAATACGTACTTTACGCGCACTTATGAAATACTCTTCTTGATACTTTAACGTGTTACTTCGCGATTTTTAATTAGTGAGCTAATCTATACGTTTTAAATAACAAACTATTATGCCGTTCCGCTATATTACTGAAAGTTTGTATAGAGTAACGCAGATTTCGCGTGCTTGTCTTGGAATTTATTAAAAAAAATTCTAACTCCTCGTCTTCGCTTGCGTCTCTCTTTTTATAGTTTTGCTATTGATTCCATCACCACCTTCCTAGTTGCTGACACTTTCATTGGCCAGGGTTTGAAATATTTCCCGGTAAATTTGAAATTCTCCATTCTTGTCTCCTTATTTTCACGCACGCTGAACTGACGCTTTTTCTTATTGGTGAAACAGTGCGGTCACGTTATTTTTTACCGTTTGGTCGCTTAGCTGTTAAAAACGACGCTACTTTCTAAAATCGTAATAAATATTGGGGTGTCATCTTTTGTCTTCTGAAGGACATCGACCGGCTTTTCTAACGGTACTTGCCAGTTTTTTGCTGTTTTCGATACACAAAACAATTTATGCATTTATGACATACTAGGTACAGTCGCCTATTGTATTTTTATTTCGGCTGGCGACAGACTGTCGGCACACAAGCCTCGCCCTGTTCATTCTTTACGTATTACTTACATTTATGTGTATTACAATTTCATATCTTATCATACCTCTATAACTATGATTAATAATTGAAGATTTTATCTGTATATTACACATACTGCCTTAATTTATATAAGTATATACTGTATATATTGAATTAATTTATAACGTTCCACAGTAACGTTACAAACTTTGGTCGTTGTATATTAAAAACACAAGGAATATGACTAAATTCGTAACGTTCTAATTATGGTGTGGTTATTTCATTTTCTGAACAAGATATGTGTACTACGCAGTACTTTATGTGGCATGAACAAAGCTCTTGAAGAAAAAAAAATGTTGCAGAAAGTGAGGAAACTGTGATAGTGCAAAGTGCAAAATCGTATACAGGATTCGAATGTTCTCAAATAGACGAAGAGTCTGTGCAGTGGGGTTACGTTGCTACATAATCGTATACGAGCGCACACATAAATTGTCACAAATAGAAAGGTATATCTATATTGGACAACGTCCTTTTACAACACATTTATGAAATGGCGTGCGTTATGGTGTGTGTGTGTGTATTTGATTCACGCGAGAAATCTCGTTTTCGTGATCTTGAAAATGTTGAAAACGTCAGTTCATGAATAGCAAACATTTTACATTTTCATTCAATTATGATAGACTAAAGTAGCATATCCGTATACAAAACAACCACAATTTATTTCATGTAGCTGCGAGAAAAAATAACATTGAAAACTGACACCTACTGAAAAAAAATATATGACTCGTAAAAAGGGATTTTGTTAGATAATATTTATTTACAAGACGTACATATTTCAATATTTTCATAAATACTATGCAATCTCAGACATAATTTGAAAGGAAACTTCAAAATTCTTTACGTACCTAGAAATTTCAATATAATCTATTAAAATTAGTGTAACTAAGTAAATTTCCTTGACCAAGAAACCCATATAAATAATGTAGTTTTTATTTAGTTTTATATCTCACTAACATGGTGTAAGTGTGTGGGTAGTTAATTATATCAGTTTTTCTAAGATAGGAGGCATATTATCTTGAAGAAAAGAAAATAAAGCTTGATGGATATAGTATATTTAATTCGATTACTGCATTTCCAACAGGTTTCACTTACTTTATTATATGCCTAATATGATTTTTAACCCACATTTGGGGTCTTTGCTTGTAATTACTTGTAATTATAGTAATTACTGAAAATATATTGTAGGCCTACGACATATGAGTAGACTTCTACTATTCATATAAGAGTGTATTTTGTTTTCTCATGTGAACGTTCCTTTATTTATAGATTGATTACCCTATTATGTATTCAGAAATTACCCTAATTTGAATTTATAGTAGGAGGTGTATTGTATTATTTCACAAAAGTCTAAGATATTTCTCACTATAATGACAATAAAAAATAACGTATCAAAACATAAATTTATAAATTTATGTTTTCTAAATTGCGCCCAAAGGATAGGTTTCGATGTCATTTACAGCCCTTTAAAGCTAACAACGACTAACGTACACGAAATTATAGAAACGGTTTTTTTGTTGTGCATTTTAGTGATTTCAGGTATTAATAAACACAATGATTGTCTGTCTATTCTTTTTGGTAAAATTCAATATAGTCTGTCTAATGATGATAACGAAAGGATAAATACACAAAAGTATACAAATACTTCTTGAAGATATACGACATCGTGAGTGAGACAAGATGTTAAACCACTGAACACTTCAGAAAGAAGGTCGCATAGTAATCAAAGAGAGTGATAAGTTCGTATGTGACGAACAAAAATATTCAAAGGTTATAACGATTAAGGGGCAATCAGCCAGTTATTGATTGTGATGCTGACAGTGCTAGCTATGGAAAACCAATGCTCATGCAGTTGAATGAAAACGCTTAAGGAAACATTGATACTCGAGTGTGTGGACAAACTGTACCGTAATAAATAATCGTGGATTGTGTATAGACCGCTAGTATGTAATGTGTTTAGTTTATACGATCCCTGACGTGTTAATGTATACTGTAATATCTCCACGTGCCTTAACTTTAATTGCTTATAACCTATATACGTGCTACTGAGTAAAGTACGATTAAGCTGTACGCTGAAAAATGTTAGAGGTTAAACGTAAACTAAACTTTGGAGTTAGTAACAAAGAAAGGATAATAATGTAAGTACTCCTCACATTCAGCTGTGCCAGATAGTTAATGGATCATTTACTAGTCAACATTCTCCAGTGTAACCTCAGGAGCTGCCATCACTAATGACATGAATTCCACGTTAAGCGATCCACAGTCCTGCCTGAATCACATATAGAGACTTCAGCCTTAAGTTGCATATATTATATTTTACATTTCTCTAAAATTATCAAAAATTCAATACTAGTTATTCATATTGGACACGTTTATAATAATACATATGTGTTAATGTACTTGTTAATTATATAATTTTTTATCCAATAAATGACTTGGAACCCGATATTCTATGCAATTCGTTTTCCTATTACACAACAAACATATATTTTTACCGTTGCTTCTGGAGTCTAGCTACGTAATGCCTACTATTGATAAATCTCTTGCTCTTTTCGTTACGCAGAATACGCAGTTTTTATTGAAAGTGTTATGTCTGTTATATCGGTCTTTTATTTGTGTATTAAAATGTTGTGAGATCTCTTACTGTATGACTACGCTTAATGTGTTCTTTTCGTAATCCCTAGCAGTATTTTTATCGCTGTCATTTCTTAAGTTATGCTTTTCGCTGTTGATTTGCTATTTACCCACCAAATACATAAAAATTAGCTTTCTATATTAGTGTTTATCCTAAGTCAATATACTTATTTGTTCGTTACTTGGCCTAAATGTAATGTAAAATTTAGTTTTGTCTACATTAATATTTATAAATTGAAAAATCTCTAATATATTCATGTTTGAAACAGGATCGTCTACTTTTGTAATACTTGGATAAATTTAGTTTTCCCTCATTACATCTACATTCTGTTATTTGGAATTTGCTTTGTCATTACTAAAGGTTTTTGTTTCGTTCTGTGCAATATGTTCCACTTCTCCTTTTCGGCTTGTGTGTATGTTCAACAAAGATTCAAGATTCCTTTACTTATATTCAAATTATAATTTTTATAATAATTTAATACTATAATTATAATATTTAAAAGTCCTGGTTTATATTGTCTCTAATAATTGATTTGAAAGACTATAATCTTTTTAATAATTATAATATATGTACATCAAACTCTTCTGACATCTCTTACGTTTGCACTCGTGGATAAAAGTTGTGACATTAATCATAATCCAGTGTCTAGTTTGTTTTGTTGCTTACGCTAAAGTCAATATTGCGGTCAATTTTTATAAAAAACTATATGAGATATGTTACACTTAAGCTATGCTTATTTACTGTAATGTTTTCAACTTGAATCTAATCGACGGACATAGGCCTACTATTTGCATACTAGATATCACCTAACTACAGTACTAAGGTAACAACAGAGATGACGTGCGTTCACAGTGCGAACGATCTACATATATGTTTAAACAATATTTTTACTTAGCTTGTTAAGAAATAGAAATAGCGTACTCATTTAGTAAAATAATTTTACAGAGGCAGCGGCGGAAATACAAGGTGCTCCCGATCTGCATATAAAGAGCGGCAGCAAGCTTCGACTCATGTGCACACTACGACAAAGCACCGAGACGCCGGTGTATGTGTTCTGGTACCACGGCCAAAGAATGATAAACTACGACAAAGAGAGAGGGGTGTCGGTGAAGAGTGACCGCAAGTCGAGCGTGCTCACAATCGATTCGGCGGACAAAGTGGACACAGGCAATTACACCTGCGTCCCATCGAACGCGAAACCTGCCAGCATCAACGTTCACGTGCTCAACGGTAATAAATAAGTCAATAAATGTTCATATTTATAAGTAAATATTTACGTTGAATAATTTAATAATTATTTGAAATTAATTTACTGTACGAATTAATTGCAAGCAGTTATAGACTAACTAAGTACGTCAGGATATTCGATAAGAAGATCAAAGTATATTGAAGGAATACATACGTTTTTTAGGGTGCAGTAAAGGTTTTTTTGCAGGCAGTTTTCCTTAGCTACAAAAGTAACAAATACATAAATACTTATGCAAAAATGGACTTTCATATTCGAAATGTTAACAAAAATTAATCATATTGAGAACACCTTTAAGAAACTGATGCATTATTTTATGGCTATACTTAATTCTACCTTGCCATCGTGTCTGAAATATGTGCATTTTATTTGCATGTACTTCTTATTGTACCGTTCATATATTGCAGACAATTAATCAATTTATCATTATGCATTATGGTATTAACTTGAGCATTATCAGTTAGCTTCGTAACTTACTAATATTCAAGTCTGGGCTTCCCCGAGTTTCATATGTGTGATTAAGTTAGTATATCGCTAAATATTTTAAATAATTTTACGTTGTAATAGTTGTATCGTGTTTCCGGTACAAAGAGACTTTATTGTATTCGAGTATGCGAATAATGTGCAAAGAATTATATTTCATATTTGTAACCAACTAAAGATTTTCTACTTTCATAAGGAATTACTAAAAAGCGTCATATTTTGAGCTAAAAGATTGATGTTTTTAATGCGTTTTGAAGTTGCTAAGATATAGTAGCAGAAAGTAAAGGATACTGGTGACATCTGTCATTCTACACTTTTAACATTAGCCATCGATTTTTATCTTTACGTTTACAGTTTATGTATTATTACAAATTAATTAAAAATTTAATGCAATCCACAAACTATTCGTTTTAAAATTCCTATTATATGTTGTGGAAATATATAACTTTGCACTGTTTATTTTACCTTCTTGTAACATTAACTGATCTATAAATGATCGTGCAATTGGTATATACATGTGAAGAACACTATTTCGAGTATTTTAATTTAAAACGTTTCTAACAATCGTATTGCACCTTTAAAACTTCTTGTTTCACCTTATGTTCGTAAGTTACCGTTGATCTTGTATTCAGTAATACAGTATAATGCATCTTTCTAATCGGTTATGAAACTAGAAATTCTTTCTATAATAAAATATAACTACATAACAGTTAGGTAAAATATAACATACATAACTGACAATTCCAAAATAAACATTTTTCAATTAAGCGTTAATATTTGTAGACGTTTAATAGTTAACAAAATTTTAATTCATCAGTCTAAAGAAAAAAACGAAAGACTTCTATAGGTATCACTATGTATTTTGACATGACGTTTGCTTTATAGAAGATTTACCTTTCTGTTGACGCCTTCTTAGTGTTTTTGAAACATGTTTAATTTCGTTTATATACTTGCGTGTCCTGAATGGCAAGACTGTGGTCCGCTCTAGTGGTAGCTGATTATTTCCCCGCTGTGGCTTACGGCCACCACAACATCACTGAGTTCATCAGATCCTGTTGCCGGACCCTGTAGAATAAGACGCATTAGTGATTACTCTCAAAGTAATCTTTTAGAGATAAGCCAGAGATAAAATAAAATAAAATAATGTATTCTCATTTGGAATACGGTAACTTACAATATTTTAGACAACAATACAGATTCCTGTTTTTAAATTGCACTGAATCATTGAAAATTGTATAAAACTGCGTGACATAAAGCAGAGAACTTAACTAACAACTAAATACGCGACACTAGGACATATGTTTAACACGGAACTGGAAACGCACTTAAGATTAGACTAAAAGAAAATAAACTTTTTTTATTAAGTTTAAAAAAGTTATAATCGACTTTTCCATGCCAATGTAGCTTTCTGTTTGCTTCTAGGACAGAAACGGAAACCTAACCTTGTATGAAACGATTTCGTCAAATAATGAAGAAATTTTGAATAACCTTATTTTATTATATTATATTTTGTTGCAGCACTGATCTGTTTACAGAATAATTATCAACACATTACAAGTTTACAAAAGCAATAGACATTTGTGCTTTTTTATATTAGGGGCATTTGTAGGCTTGTGCTAACAATGTTTATATATTAGGATTTATATTTATATGCTTGTTTTATATCAAAATATTTAAAATAAATTAATTTACAAACCTGTGAAGATACTTAGATCATATATTTAGTGGAACGTACGTCAGGTGAATTGAAACGATACAAATGTAATACAACTACTTGCAGAAGAAATTATATTTTATAACATATAGGCCTATATAACATTATACAAAATATAGAAATGCAATATGTTACACCATACGTCACTATTATGGTACATACTTTACGATACATAATTGAAGGTCGCTATAGAACTCCGGTTTACCCAGTGGAACACTATACCACTCCATACTGTATGAAACTAGTTTGCTATGCATTTTGCGTAGACTAGTCATTTGCATTGTGTGTTTCAATTCCACCCTCGGGTAACTTTCGCATTGCTGTATCGGTTTAAATGCTAACACGTCTGTAACATACAGTACTTACAATCAAGCTAATCTGTTAAACTACAGCCAACTCCCACAAGCCTGGCAAATAACTGTGATTTGTTTCCAGAGAACGTTGTGTTAGCAAACACATTCAGTCTTTGATAAGAGGTCTTGTGTAAGACGGAGACAGAAAAAACATCAATAAACCCAACAGGAGAGTTTATGCTTTTATACCATTATTCACGTTTACTAGTGAGTTTTTTTAGCTGGTATAAGGCAGAATTAAAGTAATAAGAGGCACTGATTTATTTAAATAACTTAGCGACACTTTTCTTATATTTACAGTAAAATAAATTAATTCCGATATGTAAAAATATTTCTTGAGACTGTAGGCTGGGTACATCTCATACTTATATGATAGTATAAAAACTCTTATTATATCCCTAATAAGTCGACCAATAAGAATTAATAAGAAGGAATGTTACTGAAGATTAAAATATAATATTCGTAAACAAACTAACATAACAAGTAATTATGTTTATGAAGTCTTCTTCTTCCGGTATGGACCGCGTCAAAAATTTCTTGTATGACAACGTTTCAGTCATATTACAATGAGTATACTCAGGTCTAAGTGACAAAAACGCCGGTAAGCGAACTCAGTTATATAGTGTAGAAGTGGGAGTGGGTAGTCCGGTAAGTGGACCCTGCCCTGTAGGCGTTGCGCTGTGTGCATTATTTGTGCGGTCAGTCAACCCGCGTGCAGCAAAACCAGAAAGTAAAGAGTACCAAGTCGTACTAAGCGTGGCGGTTTCTCAGTTGTTGTTATCCTTCTGTTTATGTCTATTCCTTCTAGAATCAATCTGTCATAATACGTATTACATGACCTTATTACAGATGCGTCTTCGAACTTTACCATGTGATTAATTAAGGCTGAGTGCTCAGCAATTGCAGACTTTTTAACTGCCAAGTTCTTCGTATGTCTGACGTGTTCTTGGGTTCTTGTGGAAATCAGGCGGCCCGTCTGGCCAATGTAAACCTTTCCACAACTGCATGGAATTTTGTAGATACCTTCAGTATTGAACGAGATTCTGTCTTTGATTGGTTTTAAAAATTGTGCCAGCTTCTTATGTGGTTGAAACACTGTTTTAATGCTGTATTTCCTCAACATACTGCTAATATTGTCTGTGGTACCTTTTACGTACGGTAAGAATGCCTTGTGGTTATTATCGTCTGCTTTAGGTGTTTCTGAAGGTTTTCAGGTTTTCTTAAATTCTTTACGTATGGCATCCCTGTTATATCCGTTCCTTCCAAGAGCGTCCGTAAGATGTTTTTCCTCCTCGAGGAAATGTTCGTCATCAGATACCCTGTCCGCTCTATGAAAAAGTGTGTTGAGAACGGCTTGCTTTTGTGCAGGGTGATGATGTCGAGTTGCATGAAGGTATCTAGCAGCGTGGGTAGGCTTTCTATACATTCAATGACCTAGAGTTCCGTCGAGTTTTCGTGATATTAGTACATCCAAGAAAGGAATTTCAGCATTTATTTCCACTTCCATGGTAAACTGAATTGAAGTATGTATTGAGTTTACATGGTGGAAAAAAGCCTGTAGTTCTTCGTTACCGTGAGGCCATATAACAAAGGTATCGTCCAGATATCTGTAAAAGTGTGTGGGTTTTTGTCTTGCTGAATCCAACGCACGTCTCTCAAACTCCTCCACGGAAATATTGGCTACGACTGCTCACAACGACGATCCTATAGCTGCTCCCTGTAACTGTTCGTAATGTTTGTCATCCCAGTAAAAATATGTTGACTTAAGACACGCTGAAGCTAAGGGGAACAAATCAGGCAGCAATAGAGGTTCAATAACCTTTAAGGCGTCATCTACCGCCTGAGATTAGTGGAAAGTGAAATGTGAAATTTAGATAACTAGAATGTTAGTAAAAAGTGAGACAATGTGGAAACTGACCAAAATGTCTTCTTGACTCAATGTTAAGAAGATACTTTTACCGATATCTGGACGATACCTTTGTTATCTGGCTTCATGGTTACGAAGAACTACAGGCTTTCTTCCACCTTCTAGACTCAATACATAATTCAATTCAGTTTACCATTGAGTGGAAGCGAATGCTGAAATTCCTTTCTTGGTGTACTAATATCACGAAAACCAGACGGAACTCAAGGTCATCTAGTGTACAGGAAACCTACCCACAATGATAGATACTTTTATGCAACTTCACATCATCACCCTGCACTGAAGCAAGCCGTTCTCAACACACTTTTTCAGAAAACTCGAGGTGAGCACCAGCTGCGCAGATACGCCAACGCCTAACGCCAGTTCACAAACAACGAATATCGACAATGAAATAAAATTGCTCAAAATGCTACAAAATACAAGCAGATGAGAAGTTTGTGAATCGAGATGTAAGGGTTTAGAACCCATTGGCGTCTGGTGACGGAGCACTTTGAAAAGTCGTTCTATGGCAAGTTGAGTTTTGTGGAGTCTGTGATCGTATATGGTTCCAAAATGATTTAAAACGACCCAATGTAGCTATGTCGCAATTCTTACAACAAGAATTCACAGATGAAAACTTTCAACAGTTTATGTTGTGCGCACACTACTCGACATCTGTAAAACAAGGAAAGGTGCCAACATTGAATAAGAGTAACGGCTTTACGTATCCACCGAATCTAACACACTTGCCGTAGTGAGATCCACTCAGTGAACGTCTAACATCTCCGCGACTACCGTTTGTGCAAATCAGGCGTCTTGGTTATGAGAGCAACTATGGTATTGTGGCCCAAGTTTTAACGCGTCCTGCGGTGTGAATGAATGGTCAAGAAACTTCCCAGACACTTGAACGACGACCAAGCGATAATTATCAACTTGTCGTTAATTTCTTTTTTTACCAAACCTACAAACACCCCGTACCAGGAACACCACCAGGGTAAGGCGTTTTCCTCCAAAAACCTCAGCGGTAGCGATCCCGACACTACCTACTCCTTTTTTCCATATTTACTTTTAATTTACTTTTAAACGTTAATTACTTCTAATTATTAAAGATAACCTAAATGAATACGCCACTCAAAAAGTAGCAACGCCACTGAGAGCTGTAGCAAAGATGTATAGTAGGACATTTCTAGATGAATACGAAATCTGCGTCAGTAGTAAGTAATACGAAATTTAATAGAAATTCGAATATTTCGTAAGTTCTGTGCGAGCAGTGTTACTTAATAAGTTTTTTTTTCTTGGTACATATCGAGCAAACACTGCCAACTATACTGTTTCGTTTGACCAAATTTATATTTCTATTTCTCTGCAAACATTTATTTTAATCTCAAAACAATAAAAAAACCTGTTTGCATATAATACACTTACGTGAATGAAAGGAAACCTGGTATTCTGGTGTTAGAGAAATGAAAAGTCAAATTTGGAAAAGGATTCACTAATAAAAAACTGTTGTTGCCAGTTAAGAATTACAACGCCAGAATAAAAGTATTTAAAATTAAATTAGTATGAAACTCGACTGATTCTTTTAGTGTTTCTACAAACATCTGTGTGCAATTGGTAGTGTTTTTGTGTTTCGGAATTTTGTGCTTTTTTTTCAAGACATCAATTTCACTATACGCTTGCTGGTATATGGCATTTTTAACCGTAAAGACTGACTCTTCCTAGAATTCTACTATCACACAACATTCTTCTGTTCTGCTACAATTCTACCAGTTGCGTTGATTGTTTGAGTGACAAACAATTACATAGCGGTTTCAAAGTGTACTTTAACAAAACTACATCACGCTCAAAGGAAAATACATCTGCAACCATTTTATTTTGTTCAAATGCACATTACTTTAGGATATCGTTAGAGGTACTGACCCACCTGTTTTATATATTTAAGTAACGCTGTTAGAAGGGAAAAAGTAATAATTTAAGAGAACTAAAGTCTTGCTACGTAGGCCTACTTAATTGAATTAGCATAATGATGAAGATTTGTACTATGTAGTGACTTTTGTGCTACCTGCGTTCAATTTTTCATAGTTCCAAAAAAAAGACAGTCTTCTTTACAAAAAAGTATATTATGTAACATACGTTATTATATTCTTGTATTATTCTTGTATTTAAGTAGGGTCTATTCTTTTAAAGGAGAGAATTTATTGTCGACTTCAGTACACCAATCGTCTGACGTGTAGGACTTCCATTATTAATCCCCACACGCGTGCCTTGGAATAGTTTAACACATATTAAGTAAAGTCCACAAATACCTACAAAGCCAGCGATTACTTTCATTAACATTTTATTGACTTTTTTCAGGTTATGATGCAATATTAAATTTAATTGAACATTTCAATACGTATTAATGTTTAAAATAATGAGAAGCTACTCTATTTATTATTTTTGATAATGGGGATAATTACAATTCCCTGCAATATAACTTTTTGTTTTTACGTCGTGTTCAAAGTCTGTTTATAACAAGGTGTGAGGGAAACTCAGTTATAAGATTCAGATTCTTGAGTCGAACTTAATCTCTACTCATACTTAGTAGAGCTTCACTATCGTAGATAAGCATTATGTCAATGAGTTTCTTAATAAGTATTAAATAATAAGTATCACATTTTCATTTAATGTGATACGTTTGCAACATAAACACGGTTTGCTCTTATTTCAAATTCAATTCAAACCATGGGAATTAGAAATAGTAAAATATTCTTCTAATTGATCGGCATTTATAGCATACATAGTTTTAATGGTTAATGTTGTTTTTTCTTTTTATTGAAGGTGAGAAACCAGCGGCAATGCAGCACGGAGTTCGCAGCAATGCCTCTAACATAGTGTCAACGCCGCGACCACAAGTCTGCCTAGCTGTTGCGCTCTTTGCATCGTGTCTCTTCAGATGGTGGCCTAGTCAGTACTCGCTTGTTTCCAGATGATGAGATAAGGCCAGCTGTGTTGTGTACATACAAACTGTGGTGCATTGTAAATATTAAAAATTATCGACTGTTATTCTCAGAAAGACAGATTTTATATTTTGAAAACAGTGTATATTGATTATCTAAGAAAAGTCAGTATTTTATTAATTCAGTAATAATTAAAATTTTTCATCAAATGCGTTTAACGTTGGCTTATCACAATGAGAGCCGGCGCGTTCACATCCACGCACTCACACATCATGTACATATTTATCCACGTGTTCACTACACGTAAGCTATACAGTATTTACATTGCGTGTAGTGTGGAAATTCAGACGTATGCCTTTTGTTTACTAATATTTGTCAAACAAAACAACACATATATGTATTAAGCGCCCTTTGTGAGTGTTCTCTGGCTGTGTGACGTGCGTGGACATGTTCGTGCTTGTTGTGAACGTTAGAGTGCGTGTGTGTGAGAGTTTGAATGTGTGTTAATCGGACAATAGCAGTGTACTGATCGTTCATTTCCAATCAAACAAATGTTTGCTTTGTTTAAGCTTTATAAAAGCATCGTTCAGGATAGCAATAAGTGGATACTTGTGTTGCCATTTATGTTTGTTTGTATATGTGCTTTACATATTTGTGCTTACTACACTTTATAAAAAATACTAAAACTGAGGTTTCATAAAATGTTTATTATTTTAGTTGCACACATTTATTTTCTTGTTTCTAACTATATTAAGAAGCGTAATATGTTTAAGTTAAAAAGGTATATTTGTTTTAATATGAAAAAATATTTGGTATTAATTAATTTCGTTTTTAATGTTTATTAACAACAAAGTACTGTCTTCAATTTATAAATTAGTAAAATTAAATCTAAGGTAAACTAACACGAAGTATGAAAATAAAGTTTATTTTAAAATACGAAATGTATATTTTTGTTTATTAACATAAACCTGAACCAATCACTGTACTCAGTTTTTGTTGTTTTCTGAATTTGAAAGAGATACGTTATTATAAAATATATATTTTTCTTCATATAGTAGTTGACTTACTACTGTCACAATTTCTTTATGCCTTTAACCGTGCGTCAGAGTTGGAACTGTTTTTGTTAGCTCCAAACTAATACCTCCTTACATTTGCTCATTAAATTATGATAGGTTCCCTCACATATGTTTCGAAACACTACCTAGTAACTGTTATTATAGCAGGACGTTTTGTCACAGCCCATGTATAAAACACGTGGTATTCGTTCAAGAGTACAATGTTTATTAACATTTTTGTTCTTATTGGATGTTTTGTGACGAATTCTAAAATCGTATTTTTTACATTTTATATTTTGTATATAAGTAGACTTACACTTTTGGTATATTTTATTTTTAACGCCGCTTTCTGAAATTAATATTTTGTCGTCTTCAAATTATAGATTACTTGAGTGTTTTTATTTCGTATCCCCATGGTGTGGTTACTTCTGAGAAGCAAACGTATTCGTAAAAACTCGCATGCGCGCACATTCAATCTCATTTGAATTTAAATGTGTGTGTGTGCGCGCGCATGCGCGTGTGCGCCTATGTCTTCTTGTGCATTTACTCAACAGATACTTTCACAGATTTCGGCTCAGTATGGCATCTGTACAACTCGGTATTCGTTTGGTTCATTTTCTATCCTGTAATTCTCCCGCCACTACTTGTTTCAGGGTAAATGTACGTTTATTTATATTTGCTCGTAAATGCTTAGGAATTACTCTTTCCTACAGCACTGTTCACATTACATTGTTTACTTATAATCTGTTGTATTGTGAAATTATACGACAAAACTAAGCGGATAAGTGTGTACTACAAAAACTTAGTGTGATATTGATTGATGACTCGTTGGGCACTTGGTGAAACATATTAATATAAAGGTTTTTAAAAAATATACAAACAGTAAGTTTCACAGTTTATTATTTACCTCTGACAGCTGTTTCAGCCTATTAAGGTATTCTCAAAGAGATCAAGGAACAACTAACAAATAATGTAAGGGTGATGAACATGTGTTTAGGGTGTCTATGCGGACATGTGTGTGGGGTGTATATGACGGAGGGGGTGGAACTAGTAATGAAAGGTCGAGTGTTTGTAAAAACTAAGTATAATCGGAAAGTAAAATATAAAAAAGTATTGCGTAACATATGTACCTTAATATCGCTATTTGTTATTTTCGAGTGATTAATTTTATGAAAAAATAAGAAATAGAAATCTTTATTTTTAACGAGAACAGTTACAAGCGTGATATTTAATTTGAAATTCCATTACGTCCTCTTGTATGTATCGTTCCGCTAATATTTCAGTATTACTACTACTACTACTACTACTACTACTATTTCTTCTGCTGCTGGTGCTAATGCTGCTGCTACTTGGAACTGTCGAGGATAATAGGTAATCAATAACGATATGTTGGCAAAGGCCGATTGCGGGTAAGGAGTACATTGGCTTTGCTCAAAGAGAGATTAGGCGGTCTCTGGAGAGTGTCCCTGGTCTAGCGAGTCCCTCGGGTGTTTCCCCTTCGTAGAAAATCCATAGGGATGATTATCTACCTTGGGGCTATCGTATGTACTATGCCAAGGGAATAGACCGTCCTCAGTAAGAAGCGATTTATATTTAAAAACCTGTTAACATAAAAAGTGTGAAACTTATGTTTCCTTTTGTTAATGATACCAATTCCAAGCTATGTGCGTATTACTTGGCTCACGCACAGAAATGTTTTTTGCTTGTTTATAAAACGTAAGCAGTTGATTTATGGAACTTCTTGTTTTCATTTCCACTGCTAAGAGTTATATTGCTTAAAAAATTGTAGTCAGAATTCTTTGTATCATGTGTTTGCTTGATTGGGTGTTTCGGGAGTAGTAAACCATGCGAGAAAAAGGTATGAGTAAAAAAATAAGTGTATTAATTGTATTAATGTAATATACTTGTAACAGCGTGAAAAGCAAATCTAAACATTATCTGTTTATACGGGGTTCAAAAATCACTATAAGAGATAAAGAAATTATCTAATTTTTTAACAAGAAGGAAATAAGTCTGACCAGAATAAAAAGGCTACTTTCCCTTCCCACATTAATTCACTTGTAACGTCACAAATTTAAAAATTTGCCTTTCACACACATACCCCCCCCCCCACACACACACATACAAATATATATATATACATTGGTACAGATTGCATGAATAATTCACTGAAATCGATATGTGAATTAAAGCAAACAGAAAGGAAAAAAGTTAATGGAACATTCTCTAATTAAGACTAAGAACCTCGCACAGGCGTGTGCGTCATCTGATGTGACGTCATCAGGGGTTAAACCTTTGTGTTGAAACTATTGTGAGTTAGACCGGTACGTTCATAAATTTAACACACACAAAAGCTATTTGTTTCCGCTTAATTTGCAAAACTGGTTAATGCCACACAATAAGAAAGTGCACCATCGGCTTACCTTCATGTTATGCGTCCGTGGTTGTGCAAAATTCGGGTGTGTATAAAGTATGTTACAGATTATTATTTTGTTGTTGTTGGTGCCCCGTTAAGAAAATAATTACGGAGTAACAAAACACTCTGATAAATGCAAAAAATTTCGCCAGAAAATCCAAGCGATGTTTTACGTGACTGTTCTGAAAGAAATATGTTTTATATTACTAAAAGTGAAGCCAAACCTGTCTGTGTATTCTCAGTTTGTAACATAGGTCTAAACTATGTCTCATACGCCTCTCTCCCCCCTCTCTCTCACTCAAACTCTCTCTCTCCCCCTCCCTTTCACTCTTCCCGCGTGCTTGCGCGTGCTTGGAATCAGTTGGTCATTCGGTGACTACCATATGTTTAGCTTATGAGTAGCGCGTGTTTTCAAGACGTCTGAAGAGGTGAAACCATGCACACAGCCGTAGAAACACCGTAGACACACACACTAGTGACGATCGTCATGATTGTTAACATCAGGTGGCGATGCTATGAAATATAAGTGTGTAAATAGTTTGTACGGATTGTGAATAGCTACTATAACTGGCTAAAAATTTTAAAAGAATGAAAATTATGAAATTTTGTATGACGATTTAATTGAGCATATAAATAATTCCTTGAGTGGTTATTGCTTCTATTAGGATGATTTTATTTGAAACATAATTTATTCATACATTTTTAAGTTCCCAAATTGCGAGTTTCTTTGTTAGTTTGTTAATTTTCAGTGTTTTTTTTTTTAATATGTGCCAGTCACAGAAACTAAATTAAAGTTTATTTTTATTTTATATCAACACAAAATTTTTAATTAAAAATGGAAGTTTTAATATGAGGAATGTGTACTAATTACATGTACATACGCACTTATAGGAAGGGACAAATCATTTAAAAGTAGTAGACCATTTGTAAATAAAAAAAATGTTCATTTTACAATTTATCATTTTTTATTTCATTTTATGACACTATGTACTCTACAAAATTCATTTTACTCGTGACTCAGTGTTCGAGCGTAACTCAGGCAAGCTCAGATCCCACTGTCTGGTTGGGTACGTGATGCATTAAACATATATTTAACAAACAAACACGCACGCACCAGAACGTAACATTGTGACATATATGTAGTACATACAATATTATATCGTCCCTCAAAGCACGTTAATACAAAGCATAAAAAATTCGAGTTAACAAAAAACATTTTACTTTTTTTGATAACGCTCTTTTAATTTTGCTAAAGAAATAACATTGGTAACATGAATTATAGTTAACAGTTTTACGAGAATTAGTTAACAGTTTACGTGGATGGTTAATAAAGTAGAATTTTTTTGTGTTAGTAAAAATATTTTGGTTGTATATTTATTATTAATTTAAAGTTTCACAATTGTCGATAGACTAATGAGCACGGATAACGGTAAACACGGAACAAAGATTATTTACGCTATGGAACTCCTGTAAAACCACACCAGACTCATAACGCAATGACGCAGGACGTTATTAGTAATTGTTACAAATGTAACCCGCAAACACTGGGATTTACGCTGACCACAAGCTACCCCACCACGCTACCGCAGACACGAGGATATCACGAATCGCCAAAGTTTTGTTTAGTGCAAAACACTGAGGAATGTGGGAATTGCACGTACAATTGAAGTTTTCTTGGCAACCACTTGAAGACTCTGAATTATAACACTGTAATTAGAAAAATCTGAACATTGTATCCGGATTTTAAACAACTTAAAATATGACCTAATTATAACCTGAAGGTGGCCCTAATTAAACTATAAAAATAATTTTAATATGTATCTAAAAGTTAATATTTAAATTTTGTATCATAAGTTTAATCCTGGTTATTTCAGATTAATCAACGTTAACAGATAACATTCCGTTATTAATGTCGCCTTAGTTATCATTACGTAGCTGAAAATTGAACAGACGTTATAAAAAGCAAATTACCTTTGGATTCAAAATTAAAATTTAATTTTTAAAATACCTAACGGTCACTAAATAGTTATTCATTGCTTCGTACGGAAAATTCCTGAATGTTGCAGATTCAATTTTTTTGTTAGAAATAAATAGATTCCTTATTTTGCAAACACTCACGTAAATAAATGAAGGAGTAAGTATGAAGATACGTATTTTATTACACAAACACACACACACACACACACACACATATGTATTTATATCAGATAAAACATTTGCACGAATTATACGGTTAGACAAACAGTGGCTTTCAACTAAAAAACCTTTAATATACCTTTGAGTTTTATTGAAGAGTACTTATAAATATAACATCCTTAACGCTACCTAAGTGTGGTAAAATCCTTCTCAGCAAAATCGAACAATACATAAAACCGCTAATAATATGCGCAGTGTTAACTGTATAAATATGAAACAGAGCTTGCCAAGAACTGGGGAAGAGTGTTCTACGACTCCTCCCAAGCGATCGGAAATACAAATAGGTAAGTGTTCTTGAAATAGAGGTTAAATACCAGCATTATTTAAGTACTCAGGTAAGGTGTGTGTGGTTGATAGAATATTTGTTTACTTTACTTACAGATGTATATTTTGTTAAATTTTACCATTCAAAATTGTCAGAGTAATTGTTCATGAAATGTTACTTTTTCTTATTTATATACCTACATATCTTGTCTAATTTATTGAGTTTCAGGTTTTTCCTTGTATTAACGTTTCGATCGATAGGCTTCTAGTAGTAATTGTACTTCGTTAAATGGCTTCTATGTTGGTCATTAAATGCTTAGATAATTCTTTTTCCCTAATAAAAACATATAACAGGTCTCTATTAATACTGTCAGACTGATTACTGTGATTTTATAAATATTAAATTGGTTTCTTGGTTGAATTCATGGTGTTCTTATAACGTTTTGAAATTAAATTATTACGTAAATAACTCCACTAAAATTGATAATTTATTTACACCAATAAATATAAAATGTTACGCTATATTTAAGCAATAAATCTGATGTTACTGAATAATAATGTAGGTAATTCAGTAAGTATGTCCGTAACTAAAATAAATAATACTTGCATAGTAACATTATATTATAACGAAATAAAATATTTAGGGAGGAAAAAAGCCAAATAATAATTACCCATATCTCTGTCTTCCTTTACACACACACACACACTCGCGGATGCGGGCATGCATAAAACACACATATAACTCATTCAAGCGAGGGTTGCGGACGCCCGCGGTTTCGTATTTTTAGTTTTTTTTCCGAAAGTAACTTCCTCTTAATTCGGAAAACCATTAAAATAATGCAATCGTATAGGCCAAGAAAAAACAAAAATACAACGCAAATACACTCACTCACACACACGTATGTTACTTATTAATTTGAATTGGATAATTTCTGTTTTTCATAATCTACGAATTCTTGGTACGAAATAAAATATAGACTATCTCACGTTTCAGGCGATTACGATTACACGTAAAAATTCGTAGATTACTGCTAAAGCCTCATAAAATCAACAAGCATGAAGACATCAATTAACCATATTATGATAAGCGTAATTAAGAAATCTTAAACCATAAAAAGCTATTCTAGCGTTTTGAACGCCTTACTAGGCAGCACCGTTTACCTGACATATTATCACACTTTAATTTGTGAAGCATCCAAGCAAACATCACAGAATCTTGTAGTAAGTAACAAGTATGTATGTACTTTATTCCACCGCCACATTCAACGAAATACAGCGAGGTAAAGATCTACTTGAATGAATTATCTATTTTTGGTAATAAAATATATTTTAACATGGTAAAATGAAAAAAAAATGTCTACTCTGTCCTTTTTTCTAGGTTATAAGTGTAGAGTATTGCTTACATGAGTAATTTAAAGACAAATTCTGTTCCCTGATTACGCTACCGTCGTCGTTCAAGACGGGATGCCAGTGGCCGAAGTGATATGAGATCATTGGGCGTACCGCTAAGATGTCTTAGATTGTCACCCAAACGGTGTTTCGTCAGGTGCCCGCATGAGGACGACTGCACCTGCACAGCTCGTTATGCACGTGGCTAAATTGAGCCGATTCAGATTAGCTCACTCCGGCGGGACACCGCTGGAGAGGAGATATTTTAGCAGGATGATGTTAACATGATAATTTTTTTAGGCGGGGGGTCATTCCACAAAATGCGTGATGCGTCATCAAAAAATGTAACGCTTTCACACTTTCGATTCCCCACAGTCTAGAAATCTTTTGTTTACAAAACATTATCATGCTTCGATGTTTCGGTTTCGTCGAAATTCTTTATACGCATGCGCGCGCGCGCGCGCGTGAGTGTGGGGAGAGAGAGAGAGAGAGAGAGAGAGAGAGAGGAGAGATAGACCACACGCCTATTTTAATCATAGACCTCGGTAATGCCTACACGGTGAGCAATATTTATTACCTTTAGTTTGGCTATTAATTCGTACGTAATTTCTTAGGTTTCGTTGTCCATGACGTGTCCATTACTTAACTAAATATAATTAATTCACTACCGACTCAGAACACAAAGTTTTTATATGTAAAACCGTAAAATGCTATAAGGTAAAACTTTTATTAATTACGATAATCCTAGAGAATGTGTAGACTTTTCCCATCGCTTTTCACCGGTTAGCTTCCAAATATATTGACCTATATTTACTTTGCACTGAACTATCAGATTTATATGTAGACCCTATAAGTTGTATTTTTCGAGTAGCACATTGTATGAAAATACGAGTGTTGTGTGAATACACATAAGTATCATGCAATCGAAAAATTATTATAATTCTTGGCATAGTTTCTTCAAAACTGTTTTTGTATTAACGACAATTACAATTTTGCACCTGTAACCAGTGGCGCTGCAGCGGCGAGAGTAATTTGTCACGGCCAAACCCCGGTGGTTTCATTTCATGCTATAACCGCGCTGTCAATGCGTCAGGCGCTAACGACCGTTTGGTCTCATCAGCTGTGTACGTAAGGTAAACAGGAAATTCAGCATGAGTCTCGGTCATCAATCAACAGTGTTTCGTAGTAATTTGGGTCAAATTTAACTTGGGTCGGCGGTACACAACCCTTATCATCAGCTAAAGGAAGGATGTAGATGGCACACATGCGAATACTTTAATTGAATAAGATTTCTTATTGCCATAAAACCTATATTCTAATAAGGAAAGCAGCGTAGAAAATGTACGGGAATAACAATAAATATTTTCACATCAATAAAGACATTTCGTTCAAAACAGTGAGCAAGTTCGGCAGTTCCGGGAGCTTACTAATTTTAAGTAAGTACAAATAACGTAAATCTGTGTCATGCCTCTGTCTTTATTGTCGTTTGATCGACTCTCTCCTGTACCTTTTATTAATCTGTTATATATTCTTTCATATTTTTCTTCTGATGGATAACAGTTATTAACTGGTTATTTTTTATTGTACCCATTATAATTTTTTTCTATTTCGAAGTTTGTAAACTGCAAAAGATTAAATACCTTATGCTTTGACACAGCATTGATGTACCGTTAGTCAGACTTCGGAAAGTTAATAAAAAAATTTAACTGATTAAAGTTAAAGTTAGTGCTCTCCAAAATTAACTAAGTTAACGTTAGTGCGTGCAAAAAGTAACTGATTAAAGTTCAAGATAAAATCAAATTAACTGAATAAAAGTTAAAAGTTAAAAATTTATGTTTTCTTTTTTATTGTTTTATTGACCAAACTGTTGTTGGTGTTGAAATAATTAAAACTAGTGGTCGAAATTCGACCTAAATTTTTAAGTTTGAACGTTATTGAGGTTTTTTGTCAAAGAGTATACCTCTATAATCATTGCATATAATTTTTTTGAATTTTGTTCTATTACGTCAGCTGCGAGCGTGTACAAATACGTCATTAGCGTGTGTTATTTGCCTTAATTCCCTGCAATACCTATGAAATTTAAAATTTAACGTTAGTAACAGTTGAAAAAAAAACACAATTACAGCTTGTATTCGTATTTATTTTTTGATATAATTCATTGTCAGTTTTAATTTTTTCATGTTATTATTGAATCAAATAAACGCTAATAAAAATGAGACTTGACATTCATAGAAGTATAAGATACATTGTTTTCAATTCCAGTGGATTACATTTCATTTTTGGTAAGGTACAAAATTCGAAAACAGTTTGAAGTTTATCTGCTACAAAGCTTATATAATTTTTTTATGCACTAATTTTCGAGTTATTTGAAAAATATGAAAGACAGGAAAAATTAGGTTTAGCTTGGCTAAGCCATATTTAAAAAGCAATAACGCGTTTTTTGACATTTCCTTGGGTTTTTTTTATTGCCATACTGACCAGGTTTCGCCAAGGCTACACAGTTATTTTGCCTATCTTTTTCGAATTATATAAAATTTAAATAAAAAATTATTACAAAATAGAAAATGAAATACAAAATACATGCCTCGTATTTTTTCATATATTTTTCATTAAATCAAAAAAACCGGGCGGTTAAAAAAATAAATGTTGTCTATTGAACTTAAAATAGTTTGAAAGTGAATTTAATGATTCAGAACTTCTGTGTAAACGATGTTTTTTGTAAAACCTCTTTCATCATTTGCTAAATGTCCTTGGCCATTATATTCGGAAATATAAAATCTCAAACCATGGAATGATCGAACTCTACTTGCTGCGACGTACAATTGACCATGTGTAAAAACTGGCTGCCTCAATAAAATTCCAACTTTTTCGAATGTTTGTCCTTGAGACTTATTTATTGTCATCGCAAATGCAGGTATAATTGGAAATTGAGTTCTTTGAAAGTTAAATGGTAAAACAGTACCGGAATATGTTAAATTTATACGTGCAATCAAAATTCTCTTATTGCGTGCGGTTCCAGTTAAAACTTCGCAATCAATAGCATTACGATGCATACACTTGATGCGCATTCTTGTTCCATTGACTAATGCTTCCTTTGTATTTAAGTTTCTGATCAGTAAAACGATGCAATTAACTTTCAATACTAACTTATGTGGTGGCAAACCACTAATAGTCAAAGAATTCAAAAACTCTACTGGATAGTTATTGATTTCATTGTCATCATCACAAATTATTTTATCGTAGCTATGATATGTTTTCTGTTCACCTGGTATTCGATTAAGTATATCAGTATTAATAAAAGTACAATCATCATTTTTAGATGCTAAAATAACTGACTTCAATATGTTATCTGAGAGTATGTTTTCGGAAATATTTCCATACACCTCATTAATAATATTAATTTCATCTCCTATTAATTGCTGAGGTATTTCAATAATATTTTTACCAAACTGAGGGAATTGTGGGGCTTCATCATTACCAATTTTTTTCAAGAATTCGACAAATTCTATTTCACTTGGTAAGGCTCTCATATTTTGAGTAAACGTTACTTTATGAAAATAAATAAATTTATGCCAACTCGTGACACAATTTTCAATTAAAGTTGCACGTGATCCATGTGGGACAACTGGTAAGATTTGCCGAAAATCACCGCAAAGAAGTATCGTTTTCACTCCAAATGGTTTATGTTTATCATTTTCATCGCATAGATCCTGCAATAATCTATCTATGATTTTCAACACTTGCAGTGGGCACATAGAAATTTCATCAATAATTATCAATGATGATGAATTTATGTAACGTCCATAGCTACTATTTGCGGTAATATTCGCTACAGAATTTTCCAAAATGGGTATAGTCAATTTAAACACATTGTGTAAAGTTCTACCTCCAAGTAATAGAGTTGAAGCTATGCCACTGAACGCTGTTGCAATGCAACTAAGATTAAGCGAATTTAATTTGTGAATGATTGCTGTTCGTGTGAATGTTTTTCCACAACCTGCATGAGCGGTTAAACAGAAAACATTAGATCCAGTATCATGATGCAAAACTTCACGAATAACACGATCAATTAGATTACGCTGTTCAATATTTGCAGTTTCATAATGCTCAGAAAACAGAAACTCTTGTTCTATTGGATCAATAGCATTTGCTTCGTCTGTTCTCTGCGAATACGTGGGAACTGGTAAACCAAGTTCTTGACATGACAAATTATGAACATTCAAAATATCTTCAATTTCTAATAGAGCTGTATTAAAGGATACTTCTTCGTTGTAATCTCTCAAAAAATCTTCACTAAGATATACTTTAAATTCATTCCATAACGCCAATGTATTGGCTGGCACATTTAATGCACAAATGTAACCAAATAAATTTCGCATTTGTTTTGGTGAATGTAATTCTTTTGCTTCATTTAAACATTCGCGCCTTTCATTATCATTTGAAGCAATGCAGCGAGCATGGCACGCTTCAACAAAAGAAGTGTGTATAATTCCATTGTATGTTCTAACATCCTCAAATGATTTTGGACCACAGACATGTAATAAAAGCAATCGTAAATGGAAAAGTTCGATGTCTTTTGGTGATACTACATATTTGCGTGTAATGATTTTATCACCTCCACGCCTTCTCTTCTTCCATTTTTTTCGGGAATCTTCCCACACATAATTCAAAGGAATTTCAATATATTTATATTCATGCGCTGATGGATCTGATCGATTCAATTCAAAAAATGCTAATAATTTTGTTTGTCTTGCATTTTCAATTGCTTGACGTTCTTGCCCTTCTCGACAGTAAACATTCTGTCTACGCGGTAAACGAATGTGAAGTCTAACGATGACATGTGATTGAAAATGCATTGGTAATTCATAGATGCGCCATACATCTTCAGTTGATCTGACATAACGGCCATTTAAAAAATTTTTAACTTCATCAATTTGTATTTCTTGACCTGGTTCATTTCTCTCTGAACCTAATTCAACAGATGCACTGTCATAGCCTTTATACACGTATTTATAAATGTGTTTAACACTTTTAACTGTAATGCATACTTCAAAATTTATATGGCAATTAAATTTGGCAAGTAAATACGGATTGTATGGTACAACATAACGATTGTCGAGGCAACTACTGCGAACGTAAGCATTAATACCATTATCACGCCTTCTGTATAATGGATATCCATTTCATGATTCACATGTAAATTCATAAAATCGTTTTGGATAATCTTTTGTGCATTTTCCATCTCTCATACATACAGAATTTGGATTAAGTACACCGCATGGACCATGCATCATGTGTTTTACAACATATTCATGTAATGTAGGATGTGTTTGAATGTTAGGAATCTCCGCAGATACAACTTTATCAATATCGGTAGCGTTAACAATTTTATCTTGCTCATTTAAAGAGAGTAAAATGTGAGCATGAGGCAATCCTCTCTTTTGAAACTCAATTGTATAAATGAGTGCTTCAACTTTACCGAAGATTTTTTTTAGTGTAAAGCCCTCAATTAATGCTTTCAGTTTGGACTTGAATACACGCACAACAATATCAGGTCGAAAATTAGCTGACTCACCTACACCAATATTGCTAACTATTTCAGGCCAACTTGGATTGCAAGTCATTGTAATAAACAAAGAAGGCTTTCCGAAATGTTGTACAACTGACATTGCATCTAAATAATTCTGATACATATTTCTTGGAGATCCATTGAATGAAGATGGTAAAATTACCCTACGGCCAATATTATTGGCATTGGGGTTCAATTCTAAATAATCTGTTAAATTGTTGTAAACTTCAGACCTAAGACTTGTTTGATTTTGTCGAATGAAATGTAACCTTGTGCCCTCTATTCTCACATACATATCAACTATCCACTGCAGAAATAATTTTTGTGAATGGTGCAACATGCTAAAATCTTCTCTAATTGCAAGTCGATAGGCTGCATACTGAAGCATGGTTAATTTATTTCTGGGCGCTCTTGAATTAGATGTAGTTGGTACATTATGAGAAATATTGATATGCCACCCAGTATCACCATTTGGAAAAAGTAATGGATACGCTAAAGGGTCCAATGATGAATCCAAAACAGAGATATTTTTAATGGTACCATTAACTTTTGAAAACGAAACCATATTTCGTTCAAAGGATGGCTCACCATCACCTGTACTAAATATTACTGCTACATCAGTTTGAACTGCATCATTATAACGGCGTAGATCTAAATCACGATTTACTTTAATGAGCATACAAATTTCTTTATTTTGATTTTCAGCTCTCTGACAATGATCTTTCATTGCAATGAATGACCGAACGAAAGGATTATTGCGTTCCAATTCAAGAGAGATTTCGCACATTATATTGTTATTGCATGTTTGATTATAGTGTTCACGTAATCTATAATTGACAGCAGTGTCAACATCATAAAAATATAATTGCGCATAACATGGTGAGCGACCATATCCAGCAGTCATTAGACCTGATCTGTGATAAAAAACATCATGTATTTTAAAATGATACACTCCACGCGTAACTGTATCCGAAATTTTAGCTTCTGAGCTAACCATAGCAAATGTTGAATTGTATTTACGAATGTTTTCAAAATAATTTTTTGACTTTCTTTTTATTGAAGGTTCATTTGAAGTAAGTCCATCATACAATGATTTAAAGTATTCATTTTGACTTAAGACCGGTAATATTGCTTTACCCTTATGACAACATGAAGTGAATGCAGTCCTTTCACCTAAAGTGACCTCAGATTTGAAATTTGCATTGGAAAACCTGCATTGTAAATGCATTAATCCACAATCAAAAGTATTAAAATTTCTTGGAATGACATTCAGTGCGCATTTAAATGTATCCCTCAAAATAATTTCATCATTTTGTATACTATTTACACTATTTAAATTTGCATTTGGTCTATTATTATTTTGGCTTTCACGCGAATATATATTCCGTCTTCTTTGTCTCTCACTCCGACCCGTCAATGTTCTATGTCGAGGCATGATGGAAGTAGGTGCGAATATGTGAATGTAAAAAAAAACATGTAATGAAATTACTGAAACTAAGATTAGACAGGGTTTAATTTATAAATAATAAAATGTACTCACTTTTTTGAAACCACCAATAATAATTAGGCGAGAGTAAGTCAATTCAAATTGCTGCTACAAAATTTTCCTTTTGCAACAGGTGTATATTAAGCAAGCTGTATTTCACTTTCAACTGCACATTAATATATAAAACACAGACATCTAATATACAAAATATAAAATAAACGCTTTTTGCCTTGACATACACTCCACAGACTATTGAAAAAGGAACATTTGAAATCACACAAAATTCACAGTTCATTCAGTCAATCTGTCAGTATTAAGCAAGCTGTATTTCACTTTCAACTGCACATTAATATATAAAACACAGATATCTAATATACAAAATATAAAATAAACGCTTTTTTGCCTTGACATACACTCCACAGACTATTGTTGCCTGGCAACAAAATTATTTTATTTTTAACAATTACCATTGTTTGAAAAAGTTTAAATGTATTTCCAAGTGCAAATGAATGTTTTATTTTATTTTATTTAATGTATTTATAACACATATTATATACAAATTTTAGCTTTCTGCACTCCTTCTCCATATAAACTTTAACTATGCCAAATCTCACACTCCTCCGTGCGCGCAATATCCTTAAAAAGGTGTACAAAGTTTTCTCTTCACGTATTAAGATATAGAAGATAATGTTAAATAAATCCACAATTTAAGCTTTTCCAAATAAATTAATTAAAAGTTCCGATGCAGAAAAAATTACTTAAAATATTTGGCAATAAGGCATTCAACCATTAATAATTCAATAATTAAAGATTGTATATTACTTTATTTTAATCATTAAAAATATTAATATTACTTTAATTTGCAGTAGGTAAGTAAATATTATTTGTCTATTGCATTTTTCAGTTCACAGTACTGACTTATGATATTTAATTGTGCCTACAGGGCAATGTACTATTAAAAGACTTAATAGAACAGACGATATTTAGGCTACTCTATTGATTACTTTTATAATCCATTAATCTGTTTACCGTACCTTTATGTGTTTATGGTAAGGTAATCTAAATTTATATCTCCATAGTTCTGCAATGATTTCACTGACACAGCATAATTAAAAAAATATAGTTTATCTATATTCAAAAGATATTTTGAACATCAGGATTTAGAGAACATATCACTGACGCCAACACATGCTGTTAAATTACACAAATAGATCATAATAATGTAATAGGCTATAGTTTTATATGCTAATTATGCCTAGCAGTTATATGTACACGTTTAATATACGTTATAGTGGGGGAATTAAATGATAGAAAATTGTTGTTAGTTCAATAACATGGTCACATCTGTTTTAGTGAGATACTCTAAATAACCAGAAATCTCTGTCGCGAAAACGGAGCACTTTACTCAACTGACTTGATTCTTGTACTGGTCTCCTTAGGGAAACGAGTGAGTTATAAACCCAATACGGTGTGGGACAGATTGAGTAAAGCGGAACGCCAACAAAGGGTAAATCTTTTGTGACCTGTAAAAAATAGAAACTCATTCTCAAGGCATTAGCTCTCCGTGGGGTCAGTAAATTTATTGTTTCTTTCGCAACTAACAACGATTTCAGGGAATTGTACACATACGAAAAACATGTTTACTGTATATGATGAGAAAAGCAAGTAAATGTTTTCTAATCAGTGAGATTGGCAATTACCAGAACGAATAATTTATTTATAATAAAATATTTCACGACCGTTAAAATATATTTTAACAAACATGGTTTTAACTTTTACATTGTTATTATTCATTAAAGTAATTTTGTAGAAAGACCATATATAATTTTGTATAAATTCAAAATATACAAATATCTCCCTCGTTGTTTACGTTAGAAATAGTATTCTCTGAGATATGAAATATAACAAAATAAAATTATAAGAATATATTAGATGGTCATCTGGTAGGTGTTACTCGGCTCGCGCTATTGCCTTTCGTTACCACTTGTTTTCGCGACCTGCATAGCGCGATCCTATTTTCATTGCTCTTAGATGACAAAAAATTATAGTAGTTATTTAACAGTTTTGAATAAATATAATGCTAATGGATCACAAATTTGGGTATTTGCTTTGTTTAAAAATAGTACAACAACAATAATAATATTTTTTTCTTTTTGTTTATAGAAGGGTAAAATTGGTTTATCCACCGTCAGAAGATGCCGTGCTTCCTCTGGTGTGTGGGACTCAAACCCACTAAAACACCCACCTCTAATTCAGGCATTCATATCCATGCTGAAATCACTTACCGTATTACTTCAGGATGGAGCCTATTTCGCCCTTATCGTGCTCCTTCTAGTTGTTCCTCATCTTCTACTGCTCGTTGGGTGTACGTTGCGCCTGTCTTTTTTTTCCAGTAGGACCCACTGAACAAATGCATTAATGCAGACTCTTTCCGCCTTACCACGAAGCATAAGCGCAACTATGCTCTCGGGCGTGAACTACCCAAGCTCTATTTCCAGTACCATCCTGTGTCTTGCGAATGTGGAGCACTTGACAAACGTGTGTGAGGCATCTTCATGAGGAGAGTCTCCGTACTGGCATGCTGGGCTCTGCAGCTTTCCCATTCTATGGAGATAGGCATTAAAATTGCCGTGGCCACTGAGCAGCTGGGACAGATGGTAGTTGACCTTACCGTGTTGGCGGTCGACCCATTCCTTCAAGTTTGGTATGAGCCTTGCGGTCCGTCTTCCAGTATCCTCTCTATCACAAAGATCTCGCCGGTGCCAGAGAATCAGTTCCCTTGCTTAATCCTTTGCTGCATGCCTTCCTATTTTGTCTCTTCTTTCGAATAAATGCTTCCTCTCTAGAGCCAGCGGGTCTACGGGAATTACTCCCGCTATCACCAGGACTACTGGCTCTGGCAATGTCCGGAAAGAGAATGCTACCCTGCAGAGAAGGGTTCCTCTTTTCTGCACCGGTGCCATATATTTTCTATACTTCTCCGTCTTTAGTCCATCGGCACAGATTTCGCAACCGTACAGAAGGATGGATTCTGTGACCGCCATCAACAATCGCCTCTTACTTAAAGTGGGAACTCCTTCTTTGGCCATAGGTCTGCTGAGCTTGGTTGTAACGTTAGTCGCCTTATCACTTCATCCTTTATTTGCTCCCAATAGGAGAGCTTTGATTCTAGTCTCACCCCTAGTTATTTCACAGTGTTCTTTGTAAATACTGTCTCAGCTCCCACTAGCAGTGGTATGATAGTAGGAACCCGTCGCCGGATGAGCAGTACTATTTTGGTCTTATCGGAGGCTAGATCCAGGCCGTGTTCTTCAAGCCAGGACCCTACTCGCCTCATTACCTGATTCAGGCTTCTTTGTGCTACAATCACTGCCGCGATATCGTCTGCGTAACCTACCAGGGAAGTGTCCAGCAGCGTCTCTATCAGTAGAATTCCGTCGTAGGATACGTTCCAAGGTGAAAATAGAAAGGTTTTGTAAAATATATAAAAACACTTTGTAAGTTTCACAAATTTTTTAATTAACTCTGACAGCTGTTTCGACTAACTTAAGCCATTGTCAAAGAGCGAGTGAATGAAATTACTGAACACAGGATGTTAGAGTAGTGTAGGTGGTAAACATCTGTTTAGGGCGTATCTGGAACATCTGTGTTGTGATGGCGAGGGGTGGGGAGTGTGTGCATGAGACAAGGGAAGGTCTGGTGTCTTTAAAAACTAAATACAATCATGAATGCAAAATATAAAATTAACTGAACTAAATATAAACTGAATGCAAAATTTAAAATAATGATGAACATTCAAAATAATATAAAATAAACTAAACTAAATAACAGATTTTAATAAAGGGGATTCACAAAATTCACTCTGTTTTCGTTGGTTAAATTTTTGTTATTTTTATTGCTTTTTTAATTTCTAAAATTTCTAACAAAAATTTAACCAATGAACAGACTGAATTTTGTGTATCCCCTTTATTAAAATCTGTTATTTAGTTTAGTTTATTTTATATTATTTTGAATGTTCATCATTATTTTAAATTTTGCATTCAGTTTATATTTAGTTCAGTTAATTTTATATTTTGCATTCATGATTGTATTTAGTTTTTAAAGACACCAGACCTTCCCTTGTCTCATGCACACACTCCCCACCCCTCGCCATCACAACACAGATGTTCCAGATACGCCCTAAACAGATGTTTGCCACCTACACTACTCTAACATCCTGTGTTCAGTAATTTCATTCACTCGCTCTTTGACAATGGCTTAAGTTAGTCGAAACAGCTGTCAGAGTTAATTAAAAAATTTGTGAAACTTACCAAGTGTTTTTATATATTTTACAAAACCTTTGTATTAATATGTTTCACCAAGTGCCCAACGAGTCATCAATTAATATCGTGAAAATAGAGACCTGGGCAGCCCCGGCGTTGATCTTCTTCCTACGAGGTCCGTCTGTCGTATCATAAATAAGTTCCGTGTCACTGAGGTAGCATTCTATTATCCGGAGGAGACACTGTGGGATCCAGAAGAAGTGTTCCAGAGCCCCAAGCATGTCGCTCCAGCTGGCAGAATTGAAAGCATTCTTAATATCCAGCGTCGCCAACAAGGCTATACTTCTTGAGTAATGATTCCCCTGTTAGGCCGCGTGGAAAGTTCTTACTAGCTCCTGCACTGCTTCAAAAATTAGTAGGCCTTTCGCAAACCGTGCTGTCTGACTAACAGATCTCCCACGTTAATAGACGTGGCTTTAGTAACTTTTGCAGACACTTCTTGCAGTATCCAGCATGCATAAAGGTCTGTACGCTGATGGCGTGCCCGGGCCACCTTTACCTTTACTGACAATCACCAGCCTTTACACTTGCCACCCCTTCGGGAAGTATTCTCCCTTGATGCAGCTGTTCTACATATTAAGGGGTAT
This sequence comes from Magicicada septendecula, assembly GCA_034769895.1. Lineage (NCBI taxonomy): Eukaryota > Metazoa > Arthropoda > Insecta > Hemiptera > Cicadidae > Magicicada > Magicicada septendecula. The sequence continues at coordinate 543,491,117 of CM068367.1, read as the reverse complement.
CCGTGAGCATGAACTAGCAATCACCTTCAGAACTTCTGACGGAACGCCGTCCAGTCCTAGGGCTTTGCCACTCTTCATCAAGCCTGCGGCCTCCTTCAGTTCCTCATCGCTAAACAGCAGGACTTCGTCTTCGGCAACGGATGCGGCTCACGGACATTTACTCGGTGGGTCGGAAAGAATGCATCCACGATGGTATCCATACGTGGTGCATCCATGATTGGGCTAGTCGACTGTGCCCAAGCTTGAGCATGATGACCCTGTAACCCAGCCCCCAGGGGTCACAATTCATCTCAGCTTTTAGTTCCTCCCATTTTCGTCGTTTGCTACTCATAATATCCTGTTTAAAGTCTTGCCTTCCTGCACTGTATTCTGCTGTTTCTTGTTCTACACTGTCGCCGTTCCTTTTCATCCTCCTGGTAATAATTTGCCTGAGAGAAAACAACATCTCCTCAGAGTAGAGATCTCCTCAGTCGACCAGTAGAACGCTTTTCTTCTTCCAAATCACTTTCTTTGCCGAGGGATTGAAACGTCGCAGTCTGGTCTATCAGCTTCATTGTGGTCACGACTACACGCTCTACGACAGAACGTAGTCCTCTCCCCTCTCTATTTCTGATACAAGGATTTCTACCTGGAGTTGGCCAACATTCCATTTATGTCTCCTCCAAGACTTTCAACCTCCTGCCTCCTTTCGTCTTGGAGGCTAAAGACTACGTACTGGTTATCACTACCAGTGTATTCTTCGCTATCTTTCCATCCAACAACTTTTGAAGCTAGAGTCTCTGACGTAAGGAATAATAATAATAATAACGATACCTTGGTCCTTTAGGAACTGTTGAGCAGAGTTTTTTTTTTAGTAATGACGATGATTAGATGATGAGGATGATGTTAACAACGACGACGATGAGGCATTTTTGAATCAAAGTAATACATGTTTAAAAAAATAGGTTTTATTTGTAATTTTTTTGAAAAATATAAACGTATGTAGTTGGTAATAACATCTATTTCAATGAAGTGTTTAAATAATGAGCTGAATAACAGAAATATTTATTTGTTTATTTAACACCTGTGAATATAAAATACAAGGCGTTCAGGGAACCTAAACAAAGTTAAGTTATATCTGTCTAAGGCTTAAGAACTGCTAAGACAGTCATAATCTTAACAACTAACTTAAATTTATTCAACATTAAGTAGTTTCTAATTAATAATCTAATTAAGTAAGCATTATGGAAAAACATATAATTAATACAAATTAAAATTTTTTTAATTAAAAAATTTCTTTGGTAAGGATAATAACCATCTCTTTCGTACGTTATTTTTCTTTGCCCTGTTCGAAAAACCCACTAAGACAACGTATGCAATAAGTTGAATTTCACGAAATAGGGTCTCAAAGTCAAGCTCCCTTGTAAGGTAGTCGCATCTCGTGGCGTCTTCTAATAGGCAGAATGATAAATGTAGTTTGATGAGGTGGCGTAAACCTGATGGCAACTCGCTGGGTCGTGGATGGTTCGATTTCGTATGCGACTTGTCGACAGAAGCGTTTTAAGTATTCTTACGAACCAGCTCGCGCTACCTGTGCGGTGCGTGTCAGGCGGCCTCGTCTATTGCCGGTCTTATTATTGGAAGTCTTTTCGTTTGATAAATGTTAGACGTAACATTTAAATTTGTTAAGCGGTTAATTAAAAATAATATTACAAGTAATATATTTTAGGATTTAATTTTTTCAACTAGGATCTAAATTAATAAATAATTATTTGAATTACTAAGAATGAAAAACGCGTATGGTATGAAGCAGTAATATATTTTATTTGCCTTGATTGAAAATTTGCTGATACTATTTTATATGTTTCAATGAAAATAGAAAAACATAATGGCGGATATGCATATTCAACTCAAGAAAAATTAGGCCTAATTTGAGAAACTACCGAGAATTTTTTAGTGTCATGTAGAGCTACTGAAGTATAAAATGTAAGAGACAGTAGAGCGTAACGCAAGAGATTGTAATAATTATAGGGGTATCAATCTGTTAAATACAATTGTTAAGGTTTATGAGCAGATAATTAATAATAAATTGGTCCCAATTTTAGAGAATAGTTTAGAGGAATTGCAGAGTGGCTTTAGATCAGGGAGAAGTGTGCAGGATCACATTTTTACTCTCCAACAGATAGCTGAGAAGTCGATACAACAAGATAAATTGGTATGTTTGGCTCTCATTGATCTTGAGAAGGCTTTCGATAGTGTGCCTAGAAAAAAAATATGGGAAAGTTTAAAAAATAGAGGAATAAGGAGTAAAATAATTAAGGTAGTACAGAGGTTATACAAAAATAATGTTAATTATGTAATTGTTAAAAATATGAGGTCGTTAGGATTTACAACAAACTATGGATTAAGACAAGGAGGTGGACTGAGTTCGACATTATTCAACTTGTATATGGACGACATTATTAAGAAGTGTTCACTGAAGGTTCAGAAAATCCATGTTGGATACAGGAACTTGCGAAGTATAGAAGTAGCAGAAGGGGCTTTTTCGGATGATGTAGTGCTAATGGCTACAAGTGAAAGGGCGTTACAGGGTAATTTGAATGTATGGAATGAAGTTCTCCAGGAAAAAGGGATGAAAATAAATAAGACCAAAACAAAGGTAATGGTAATGGGGGAGAAAATAATAAATATAGAGATTTGAGGAGTGAAGATAGAACAAGTCAAACAATTCTAATATCTAGGGGTTATAATAGACAGTAATGGGAAACAAGAAGCCGCATTAAATGAAAGAATTGAAAAGGCAATAAAAGTATACTATGCATTAAACAGTCGATTTATAAATAAGAAGGGGATATTAAGAAAAACGAAAATGAGTGTGTATAAAACAGTATATAGACCGGTTTTAACATACGGCTGTGAGACGTGGGTGCTATCCAAAAGCCAAAAAAGTAAAATCCAGGCGGCAGAAATGAAATATCTTAGGAGAGTAGTGGGAGTAACGAGGAAGAACAGAGTTAGGAATACACAAATAAGAGAGGATCTGTAAGTGATCACGATTCTGGATTTTATTGAACAGAGACAACTATGCTGGTGGGGACACATGCAGAGAATGGATAGTGATAGAAAGGTAAAACAGGTTTGGGAGGCAAAATCAGGGGGGAGAAAGAAGAGAGGAAGACCGCGACTGACTTGGGATGGAATGATGGGAAACATTTTGATACAAAGAGGTTTGAGCTGGAGGGAAGCGAAGACATTGTCAATGGATAGAGTAAGATGGAAAAAATTTGTATATAGAGTGTAGTTCATGTACTTATCATATATTGATGTAACCCGACACCAATATGGTATAAGAGTATTTTGATAATAAACAAATAAATAAATAAAACTAGGATCTAAATTAATAAATAATTATTTGAATTACTAAGAATGAAAAACGCGTATAGTATGAAGCAGTAATATATTTTATTTGCCTTGATTGAAAATTTGGTGATACTATTTTATGTTTCAATGAAAATAGAAAAACATAATGGCGGATATGCATATTCAACTCAAGAAAATTAATTTGAGAAACTACCCAGAATTGTTTAGTGTCATGTAGAGCTACTGAAGTATAAAATGTAAGAGACAGTAGAGCGATGAAATTTTAGAACTTAAAGCAAATTATAAACACCTACTTTTGTAAATAGTATTCTGCTTCTTTTTATCTTTCGTTTCAAAAATGGTGTGCTTTCACAGCGTTTTCATATACCAACGTATATATGATATTATTATTTAGTAATAAAAGTTACGCTTCAAATTATTAGTATTTTTGCACATGTATTTAAAATCACGTTCATGATTCATCTTTCCTCTAACACTTAATTACGAAAACCCTCTAACATCTGTAAATATTATTGAGGTCAAGTTTTACAACATTTGTAACGTTTGCATAATATTGTTACGATCATCACACATGTCGTCGTGTGGTCCATTGGGAACAGAATAACTCACACCTGTGAAATCACTAAACACAAATTTTAATGAGACATAAATAGAAGTTATAAATCAACAAAAGGCACTCTTATACAATAATTCAAGTGACATTTGTCTAACAAGTACAATAAACGTAACCTTGTTACAGTTTTGCACTAATTCATACTATAATCATTTTCCACTAATTCCTAACAATTTCTAACGCTCCGCATTTAAAAATATCGCCAGATCTTAACTGAAACTGACCGCCTCTGGGTGCTTACATTTATTCCCTGCTGAGATTCCAGAATAATCTGCCATTTTCCGGATGACCTGTTGAGCAATTTGCGTATTACAGGCTTTCTGAAATCTACTAGCACTGTGACAATATCTGGCCTTGAACGCAGCGCGCCGACAGATGCGGTCTAGAACAGCCTCGATTGTTAACGTATGATAAGTGTCATAAAAATTTCTGTCGAGCAAATCCTCTACACGGACTGCTACCATCGTAATATTTGACTTGCTTAACTTTTCAATCCCTTAAATCTGAGATCGTCGTCCGAAGCTAAACAACATAAAGCAACTTAGAATAAAAACTTATAAAACAAAAATATTAGTAAAATACAGATGATTAGGATTAATATCTTTTCATAACAATACACGTCTTATAAACATTAGGAGGAACACATAAGAATAGCCATATACAAAAATTTACTACAAAATAATGTAAAATAAAATAAACCTTTCTTACGTGTAAGTAGCGGTTGAAAGACCAGGTTGTTAGGTATTTCAATAAGGTCTTTCATCCGCCACTCACAGGTAAGAAAGATTTATTTTATTTTACATTACTCTGTAGTTTAGTTTTGTATATTTCTAAATACAAAAATATTTCTCTTTTTATATGTTTTTTTTCTAATGTTTGTAAAACTTGTCCTGTTATGAAAAGATTTTAATCGTAGTTATATATATTTGGTTAATATTTTGCTTTATACTGTTTTGTTGTTAATTGTTTTACGTTGTTTAGCTTCTGAGAACAATCTAAGATATTATTCATCGAAACTTTAAACACTAAAGTATTAGATGGAAGCAGTCCGAGTAGAGAATATGCCCGTAAGATGTCATCCATCGCTTAAGAGTTTTGAAAACAGGTAATTCTCTGTCATCTCCGTACCACTGCACCCTTCTTAAGTGTGTTCGTCTCGAACGGGCAACCTTTAACTCAGGAACAAGCAAGAGCGTTACCTCAATGACGATAGTAGGTTTTCCAGTCACTTCTTCTGTCGCCATATCAATTCGTACCGTACTTCATTTAGTAGTTCTGCTTCCGTTTGCGCATCCAAACCCAACGATTCTTTTCTCGACATTTGTTGACTTCTTCGATTACTGTCACTTGCTTGATCGAATGGTTGGCGGACCCTGTCATATTAGCTATGGAAAGTTGTATCTTATCTTTGCAAACGCTCAGTACATTCCCTCTTAAATCTACAACAAACCCGTAGCCGTTCTTAACGTCCGTGCCATGAATCACATTATCGAGAATGTCTGCATTGAGCATTTTGTGACTAAACTCGAGGAGACCCGGCGTACACATACGTTTACCTTTCTTAATACTTTCACTGTGCTTCCAGTCACAGTTTGAATGGTACAAAAACTATATTGAGGGTGACGATGTCTGACTAAGTCAGGGCGCACAGTGCATATTGTAATAAGACCCTTTATATGGCTGTAATCTGATCAAGCCCCACTGTTTGGGCTAGCCACTAGGTCACCAGACCGCTGTATGCCGGTCGTTACAAAAGAATAAAAATAAAATGGAAAATTCAATAATAATAGAATTATCAAACAATAAAATAATTTTGTTTATATTTATAGAGGTATGTATCCAAGATAAATCTGTTTTTTAAAAGGTTCTGGTAAAATTTTAATAACAGGTAGGTATTTATTGACTGTCGAGCACTTCTTGAAGATTTGCACCAAGTCTGGAGTTAAATAGATTAACTCCAGGTAATAATCGATTGGTGACTTTTCTGACTGGTCCAATATCTTGTTCAAAATAGGATATATTCTTCTCACTTAATTCCCTCTGCCTTATAAATACCCTTAAATTACCCTGTGAAATAAATACAGATACAAAATAATGGAAATATAAAGATTTATTTACAATTTTAAATAAATAATCGATATTTTATCGATGGAGAGCAATTATCGACTCTGTCTCAGGAATTATCGATTGTGTCATACAGAACAAAATTTTATGTTATATTGTATTAAATACAGGTTCTTTGAGCGATTAGTATTAATAGTCAGAGAAGGGTGACGAGAAAGTATAACATTAACAATTAACACATAAATACAATAATTACTATTTAATAATATTTAAATAATTCAGGTTATGATATTAGAATAAATGTTTTGTCGAACCAATGAAGACTGATGTGACGTCAGTGACTACGATGTAGTAGGCAGGTTTCGTTTTCAAGATGGCCGCTCCTTGGGTTGGTCTTGGCTATTACATATGCGTCGAGTCAGAAAATTACTATAAAATTACCTTCATCAAGGTCTAAAATGTCCCCGCACTGGTGTAATATGTCTGTTAATCTATTTGGTGTATTCTGGTGAAGTGTTCTGTGTAAACTTGCGTTAGTTAGTTTATTTTCTATTTGTTCAACTATTACGGTTAAGTTTTCAAGTTACGGTTAGGTTTGTAGAGTGAATCAGTTGTAATATAATGTTTTACTGTTTACTGTCACTCGTATAGTGAAGTTAGAGGTTTGTTTTCACTATTGTCGTGAATGTTTTTATAGTATTGGCTTCAAAAAGTGTCTAATTTGTCTAACTCCCGTTCACTGATTTCAATGGCTAAACGTTAGCATCATGTTCGACTCGATTTTAAGAACGTTTTTGTCACACACCTATTCAGCTTGATATTCAACAAAAGACTAATTAACTTGGTCATAAATCTTGCCCAGTTAATCCTTGAAAAAGTATTGTTAACATTTTTCGACTTCATACACATTAGAAAATATTACATAATATATGGAATTTTTCTATTTTATTCCTTACTTTTATGAATTACTAATCTTATTATTAGTTTAATCATCTTATTCCCTTTAAATTGATGTATTATAGTCCATATCTGTAGACATTTTGTGGAAATTAACAAATTTTGTTCACACTTTGGAAATATAGGCTCAAAATTGGATTTCCGTCTTTATACAAAATTCCTTCCATTTTAAATATTATTAATACTATTATAATAAATTTTAATTAGTCATATTTCTCTTCCTTTCCTTAAATACATATAAATTACACCTTTGAACTGGTTTTTTGTGTTAATTTGTAGATTTCATATTGCTCTCTAAAATTAATTAATTTATATATTTTGACAATTTACAAAATGTTAAGGTATATTTCCTTATTGTCATTTTAATTCATAGGATCATTCCTAGTAGTAGTTAATTGTGTTATCTTATATAAATCTGGGTAGTTTACAGGATTTATAAGTGAATTATATTATTTTATACTGGTTCTCTGATTTCACCAAATGGCCTAGATTTTAGAATTTTATATTTCTTTCTTTCTCAAATAATTTAAACTTAATTCCTCCTCTGACTTTACATAATTACAATTATATGAAAATAACATGATCTATAACTTATTGTTTTGTGTAGTAGTTAATTAACACTACAGTTATTAAAATAATTAATTATGAACATTGTTTAGTAATCTGCACAATTTAACATATTGCAGATACAGCTTAAACATATCTCTTTTGACTATTTTTAATCTAACATAGCATACCTTTTAGTACATTATTACTGGCATGTAGGTTATTATTTATCAAACATAATTCTTTTTTAAAACACATAACATAAATCTTATTTTCTAATAAACCTTACAAATACATTTATTTAACACATTGATTTTAGGATTGTGAAATAACAGTCTATTTAAACATGTTACACTTATTCATACTATATTAGTACCAGTCCTTTTTGGTTTAAATCATTATTATTGTGATCCCCCACATCAGCAAACACCAACTCCCATACTTTATTTATTATCATTTTTTACAAATGTCTTGTAAATAAAGACTTACATTAAAATAATAAAATACTGGAAACCTTCCATTTTATTATTTTATTATGCTGTTTATTATTTAGATTTTAAAGTTGTGATATAGCATACTACTAAGTTATAGTATCACCAACTTTAAGTTTATTGCATTTTTTTTTTTAAAAACACTTATACAAATTCACTTTCACTGTTGGTTCTGATATTCTGAGTCTTATTATCTCAGACCAGACCTTTAGTCATCATGGACCGTTAAGACTAGTTTATTTTCTTTATTACACAATAGCTTTAGCCGGTGCACTTCTTATAACGCTATACAACACTTTAGTTTTCTCAATAATTACATTTTTATAAGATTTTGGGTATGTTATATTTCTTTGGCATAGTTTTTGTGGGTTTGGGATCGATAGTAGTTTATATAATAATAGGTTTTACTACGGTGTTTCTTTCATACTATGTCTTCCTCTCCTCCTGTCTTCCTTCTTGTCCTTCTTCCTATCTTCCTTCTGGTATTCATTCTTGTCCCTCTTCTAGTTTTCATTCTTGTCCCTCGTCTAGTCTTCACTCTTCTGGTCTTCTTACCTCATTCTTGGGTAAACCAAGGTACTTGGTGTTATCACGACTGAGGTTTAGTTTGGAGTATTTAATTTCTTCACTGAACTGATTTTATTCTTCTATACAGGTTTCAGGGTATTATTTTCTTCCTGTTCACAAACTTTATTCTTCCGTCTTCTTGTTTTTAGGGTATTTTGGTATTCACCACTCTTTGATTGAGTCTCTTTTTTCGGGATATTGTCTTATGTAACTGGTTTACTGCTCTGAGCTTCCTGGGTAACTTACTGGTATTGTACTATGAGTTGATGAGTTGCTTCAATACTTTCTTTGGTTTCTTTTAACAGTGGTTTTGATATATTATGTAGTGAGGATTTTTATCTTATTGTGTTTCATTCCTCTGATTTATTTAAATGTCATTCAATATTATTACAACATTTGTTGATGTAATTAAACTTTATGATTTCATATGACTTGAAATGTAGTGGATTTTCTGTCACGCTACAATATTTTAACGTCAACTGTAAATGCTGTTGGTTTACCTTCCGCAAATCCATTAACAATCAAGTTTCCATTTGTATTATGAATCGTAGAATCTGTGTGCTGTTATGGAACTTTATTTCTCTAATTTCCGCTAGCACATCCTTCTCCCTGTGTTTCATTCACAACAATCTGCTGAAAGCTGACCACGTTACCCACAGTTGCATTGCATCGCATTGTGTGTGTGGGGTGTCTTTGCACCCGTGGCATTAATGCAGCGTCTGGGTCGTGGCCAATGGCTGCCAGAAGACAAACTGTGTCTCGTTCAAATCGACAGGTGGCCTAAAACTGGGAAGGGAAACCTTCAACGCGGTAACGCAGAAGGCGGGGGGAGAAAGAAACATTGATGTACTTTTTTGTGACAATGCCGTTGGAACCGATTCAGGCAACAGGTGTTGCCTGTCTCAAGCCCAGCTAGCAGATGCCGTGAGGCGTCGGTCGCTCTCCGCGAGGGAGAGAGCCTCCGTACCGGTGACCAAGATAACAGCAACAACCAGCTGGTTCAGCGTGCTAGGACGTGGGTAAGGATGGAATGAAGGACTGTTTCCAGAGGTGAACTCTAGGGCTGGGGGCTGATTTTATTGGTAGGATAGCTTCATAGCGGGTCGTCAAAAGCGCCCGAGGACGTTTGACCCGTGTGGTTCTGAGGCGCTGATCGTTAGCAGGTAAGGAAAGGAAGAGGTCGCGGCTGCAACCCGCCATAAAAGAGTTATGGACAACGTCGGGACAAAAGGTGACAAGGTAGGAACAAGGAGACCCCTTCCAATTATCCCACAGTGTTACACTTAAGTCTTTTGTCTTTTTCTCCTAATTTGTAAAATAGATGTGGTGCAACTGAGTTCTTTAACTATTTTTTTTAATCTTCTTTTTACTCAGTCCGTTATGACGGTTCTGTGATGAGTGTCACGTAATTCTCTTTCCTCTCCTTAGGAATATTTTTCCAGAGATTGAATAATGGAGTCTGAAGTATGTTTACTTGCTGCAATGATTTTACTGCTACCATTACAATTTGATGTACAGTCTGAATTTACACTTATTCTTTATTAATATCGTGATGTACACACTACAGTAAATCACTGATTCTCTTGAAAAAAGATTCTTTCCTAATTAAAATACTGTACAGCATAATTGTTTTTGATTTCAAGTAAAATTGTTGACCACACATAGAGATATTCATAGAAATTGTCTGAATTTTATTTTATAAAAGATCTCTTATAAGTGGTAAATTAAGTGGCTCTGTCACCATAAGTTGCTGATTGACGGCTGTGTGATACATTTTAATTTTAGACTGAATACAGTCAATTAGATTGAATACAGCCTATCCTCTCTTAGTAAGTATGGATTTTTGTAATTCATTCTTTAATGCAAAGTCCTTTGTTTCTCTTTCTCTTTCTTATATGCACAAATACTGTATTGTAAGTTCCAATTTCTGTTCATACCACTATTACACAACTACATCATCGTAGAATACGTCATCGACGTAAATTCGGTACTATGTAAATGAGTAAATTAATAACTAATCTACAAGTTAGGTTTTCATAAAATCCAAAACCATACATTTCCTTATCGACTATCAGGCAAGATTAAAGGCACATTATATATCATGCCCAGCAGAAGTTAGATCTTCCCTTATAAATTCAAATTCCCTTATCCGCTGTTTTCAAATCTATTCATTTCTGTCTGTTACATTTCCAATTTTGATGTAGAACTTCTTCGTTCTATCTTCTTGGACCTAAATAAAATCCAATAAAATTATTCATAACTCAGCGAAGCTCTACTGCTTATTCTTTAGCAATTTATAAGTTAGTAAATCCTACGACTTTTGTACCGTTAGGACATCCGCTACCGTTACGTTTTTGTGAAATCTGTAAACAATTTTTGATTTCATACAATACGTCTGTATCTACGTGATAGTATTATAAGAAACAAAATTGTCAAGATGTACCACTAATAGAGAAAGCGAAGGTGGCCGTTAGTATGGGGCCCGAAAACCGTAGCTTTTACAGTACGCAGAGCTTCACTCACTACGCCACCTCCTATTCATAAACAAAATCGTAACTCTGCACTCTACAGTTAGGTAGAGCACAAAGTGCAAGCTCAATACATTGACTTCACTACCGCTTGCAGCGGTATTGGAAAACTTAGCAAAGTTCTTATGTCGGTGTTCTTTGCTAGTTATATGACACCATTTACCTGTCAATAATATAGGCTTTCATAATTGCATTTATTATGTTTTCATGACATAATTTTAAGTAATGTAACTACAAATTGCAAGTTTGGATGAAGCATAAAAATTTTAAATGTAAAGATAGGTGTAAGTTTATATCATAAATTAATACACGGTAACAAGTATATGTAAGAATATGTAGGAATTACAATGTGCGGAAAATAATATTTTCTACATTCTTCGGTTTTCTGTTGTTTTCTCTAGTCTTGATGTAATATAAAAATTGTATTGTTGTATTTTTCACTAGCGTTAATTTCCCTTCCCCTGAAACAATTTACCTTCTATTTAATGCTGTATATTTTGTCGTTCTTTATGTGACTACATGTAATTTTTCTTTACCTTATTACACTCCCTATTTTTTAAGTCAGTGAGCCAAAATATGTGACTTTGTTTACCACAACATCCAGGGCGAGTTCCATCTACTGGGTCGTCGAAGATGGATAGCAAACGGCGATGATGGTATTTCATTATAGAATGATGATAGTATTTTAGAATGGTATTACTTTTAAAGCTATAAGTATTTTCAAATTTTTGTAGAGTTAAAATTAGGTATTAAAATTAATTTTTCATTAATTAACTTTGCTAAAATCTACCGTTATGACTTTATATTAAAGCGGGAGTTTTTATAAGTACGTTCAAATTTCTTTGAAATTTCCTTCATGAAAAATGTGAAAGTAATTTCAAAAGTTTAAAATTATAACAGAGTAAAGCTTATACCTATGTAATCTTTGCAGTGCCCATTCATAGTAATTATAAGTAACAAAGTGAAGCATATGGTCATAATTTCTACTACAAGTAATCAATAGCTGTAGTTTATCACCTTATTTAATTATATTAGATCCCCAGTTATTGCCTATTTGTTAATACTATTCAAGTCTTAATAATTAACGCAATGTCCATTATTTCTAAAGGTAATGTAAGTACAAATCATAATTTATGTTTTATTTGATCTATACCGTTCCTGACATCTAATACTCAATGCACGTCGTTTTATGTTAACAATTGTTTGGTATCTCAGCACCAAATATTTTTTCCAATCTACACAGAAACATGTTCTGAGGCTCAACTGAAACTATCGACTTGATAGCCAGACTATCCTTAATCGTTTCAATCAATTTCCTTTGTGTCCTAGATTTTCTCGGTTCCAGTATTCACTTGTTTTCTTCAAATTATGTACATAATATTGCTCATAATTTACATCTGACAAACAACTGAGTTCTGACCTCCGACTTATTAACCTCTCTGCAGCATTACAAAGTTCTGCACATTGCAGGTGGCATAATTTATAATCTTTAGTAGCCTTGCACGAAAAGGCAGGCCGAAGAAGCGATGTTTGTCGGGTGGTAAATGTATAGCGTACTTAATTTGTAAGCCGACGAAGGGGCGAGTATATAAATATTTACTCAGGCCATTAACAAGAGACAGAGTACATAAAATCACCCTTATTTACTGTATCTATTTGTTGTAAAAGCCGCAATACTTTTCACACCCTCTTGGTAACAACAAACCTCTTATGTCCAAATTTTCGTACTTTCCTAAGTAAATTTTTGGCATCACAATTTGATCATGCTGGATAACTGATTTTTAGTTACTTCATGTTCTTACGATGTGTCTAATCAGGTAGTTTCTAAAACACGTAAAATCTTGATTATGGTTAGATAATATTTATTTAATATGAAAACTATTTTCTTAAAGTTTTTTTTGTAAAATGTCTAATTAATATAAACGCTTAATTTTAGCTAATATGAAAATGAAACAATTTATATCAAATATAAATAGCTAAGATTTCTCTGTCTGTGAGGTTACGTTGATGTAACTCTGAATAAATGTCGGTAAATGAAATCCAAATACGGCACCACATGCAGTTAAATAATAACCTACCCGCCACATTAAATTTTACGTGAGAATGTCCTCATCCAGTAAATATAATATAGGCCTAGTACTATCCATCTGTTTCGTTTTGTTTAAAGAACGTTATCTCATAATCCATCTGTAATCATCTAATAATATCAGACGTCATATGTGTCCTATATTAGATTAGCCTACTAAGAGCAGAAATAAAATAATATTACTAAAATCATACCACTTATTACTAATGAGAGAATATCGTTAAAAATCATACGTTGAAAGTAAAAACTGTGTCAGTTCGAGACAAAAAATAAATGCATATTATAGCCTACCACCCAAATTTATTGAACTTTTTTGCTGTAATTCTTGCCCATAGTTATTCCTACAAAACTATCTGGTATTCTGTAATCATTTCACAGATTCTCCAAGTTATACGAGAAGTGCCTAGTTGAAAGCATACAAGAATTAAATGTTTACATTAATAATCACAACTTGTTGATTAAAAAAATCTGGGAAATTTGAAGTGTACTTTAGAAGAAACAAGTACTTGTAACATAAAAGCAGCCAAATCAAACCTGTTAGTTTCTTAGTTTAATCTCAATTAAGAGAGGTGGTGATGTGGGGCAGATTTTTACTTTTCACATGCACCAAACAATTTTCATCCGCTTGTCGTATTAAAACACTAAGACGTGAAGTAATTCTAGAATAGCTTTTTTAGAAATATTATCACACAAATACTTATTTATTGAAAACTATCTGCACACTTGTAAAAATATTTGAAAAATATCAAAGGCTATGGCTTATTCAGAATCAGGTTTGGCCAGATATAGCAATGCGCTTCGTACGGAACTGATATATTTTGCTTAGTATGAGCACTCGAATAAAATTAAACTGAGGCAGAACTTATATTTTAAATAGAAAGTTGACAGAGCGATTACAACAAAATATTCTATATGTGTGGTACAAATAACTAGCCTGCACTAGCTTTTTGTGGGATTGGTATAAACGCTCTATAAATGCCTGTAATTAGAATTATAAGGTACTTTAAAACATATTCGAACGCAAGAGTGTGTGGGTAAATCTACATGTACCTTATTTATCTACTCTCAATGTAACATGTAGCAGACTAAGCGAAATTATGATCTACTGTTTAATAGTGGTTGACCTACAATTTATCAACGCGTGTCATAAATAATATCAGAACGAGTAATATTAAAAGAATGTGTGTATATACACATTAATCTATTATATTCACTAATTCGCTTATGGTTGAGTAAATACAGAGTAAAATGTTTTAAACAATCGTTATTTCCGAGAAATTTAAATTAAAAAATATTTTTACTGTGTTATCCGTTAACGACATACGCGTACAAATTGCACTTCCTTGTTCAGAAGACGCAAATGTAATGAAGAATTGATTTAATAGTGCCATTGAGATAATAAAACACAAGGATACTAAGATATTTTTATAAGGGGTCCCTGTAAGGAAACTAGAAGACAACTACAACAAGAAGTGTTTAAACATTTATTAACTGAATCGTTTCTTAAGTTACTTCCGGGAGATGTAATGCTCTTCCTTGAATAGAGGATATTATTCTATTAAATTCTATTATTCTATCCTATTTATATTATTCTATTTAACTCTTTAATTCGATTATCAAATTTATTTATATTGATAATGACAAATTATACTAAATATCTTATTCAACTGATTTGAAACTGTACAAGTTGACATGAATAGTGCAAATTATCAAACCAATATAATTGCAGGTGAGCCTCGCATAAACGTGCTTTATGTAACCTTAAGTGCACTTAACACTTGTAAAAAGAAGCATTAATATAGGCAAAGAGAAAACCAACAAAATATCTGACGGTTTGTTTTCATACAACAAAAATATTTTGAGATTGTAGGGGATCTATTTTTATCTTAGTAGTATCATTAGAGACTACAGACAGCTGTGTGCATGACATAGATAAAGAGTTGATTCAAATTGTTTCGACGGTCTCACTAGTCGTCGTATAGTACAGTAGAAACAAAATACAGTACAGACACCAATGAAGTCACTAATTACCATTTTAAAATAGTCGTAAGTAACAATATGAAATCAACGAGGTACTCTCATTCAACGATTCCCTTTAAATTTGTCCACACGTAATATTAATTGGCAACTATTAAAAATTCCGCACTAATTACAACACATAATCACTTTCCACTAATCCGCAACAATCACTTGATCCGTACTAAAGAAATTTCACACTTCAACTGACTGAATAAGCCGGTTGCTGTTGCTTATATATAGCCCGCAGAAGTATTTGCCATTCTCCTGGCCTCATACCAGTATAAGTTGCGTAGTTACAAGTGCTCTCGAACAGTCTGCAGTGGTACGCGAGTGGACGGCTATGACACAGACGCCGCAGGCTGGGCTAGTCGAGAAGCTTTTAGGATGACACTCTCGCCTTTTCGAGTGCGTTGCATAATATGATTGTCTAAAGTATTATAGCCATTCTCATATTCAATTTACAAACAAAATTAACGTTTTCCGAAAGCTATTCTTAGTTTCAACAATGCTTTATATATCAAACGAGATTGTTACATTGTACTTGTTATGTTGTTCATAAACCCTTATTAAAGTAGACCTATGTGTTGAACTACAAATAAATGTATTTTTTCAGTCGATTTGTTAACTTAGATTTTGTAATAATTGTGGGAATTTCTACTTACCAGTGAGTGAATCTGATACTGGTTACCTAAGATTTTACCTAACTTACTGCCTTTGTCTTTACGATTGCCGCGTTGATAAATCGTTAAGTGTCATTTATTATCCGAGCGTAAAGGTTTAAAGGTAAACTAGTCAGTTAACCTAATTATAACAACTACTTTCAGACTGTTCCTTTAAGTTATTATAAGTTGTAAACACGATTTTCCGCTACACTTGTGTGGTTGCATTGATTATATTTACCTGTTGTTAGCAGAACCGTTCGTGTAAACCCAAGGAGCTGTAACAGGATTTTACTTATTTAGTCTGAAAAGACTTTTATAACACACTAGGAGTGGCAGTAGTTGGTACAAAGGGCGAATGAGTGGCAGTCAGGAATCTGACATGATGACACTTGAACTTATTCAAGTGTTAGGTTTTCCGCTGTCTCCTTCACCGCATTATGTCTCATTCCCTATATTATTTACGCGTCCCGCCACACTACAGTTAGAAGTAGATCTAAATAATTTATGCGCTGCCGGCTTACTATGTTACATATACCTGTATGCTAAACATAAAAATTTAACACGCAAACTTCAGTTCCAATAACACGCGATCAAATAATATTTGTCAAAACACTGATCATTTTCAATAATATTTATTGGATTATAACAGCAATATACAATTAGTGATTATGGAGCTTAATGGGAAAAGTCAATTCACTACACTTATTATTTTTCTGCTGCTAATATTAACTCTTGAAGTGATATTTAATTTTTCTTTTTTTATGGTTCATCATGTTAACAAAAATATCTTACGTTTAGGAAATACTAAATAATAGAAACAGAAACACGGTTACGAGAATTTTAACTTTTTTATTTGGCATAGAGATCAGGAAGTATGGAAAAGCTACTTTTAGACTGTACTAAGAATTATCTGAAATAGTAAAATATATTAACAAAACAGGCAAGTAAATAAACTCAGCTTAATTGTCAAGTTATTGTATTTAATCGTCAGGTAACTTTAAAGTAGTAATTAGCATCATTGTATTGCAATAAGATGTATGCATTTAAAGATAACAAATTTAGGTCCTATGGGAAACTTCTGTTTTTTAACACTAGGTGAGCAGAACATTTTTTGTCGTATGTTTACCTTACCAAAGAGCTAACTATTTATTCTTTACTTTTAAGCGTTGAACCTGTTTTTTTTTCGATAAACCTACTCCTTTTGTACAAGTAACTTACCGCTGCAAAATTTATTTTAAGAATTTTTCAAATTATTGTACAAGAAGGACCTACAGTACAATACTGTTGCTTTGATCATACAGAATTCTCATAGATACCTTCCCCATGGGTACCTACCTCTCTCATCGATAAAAGAAACAAAGCAGATTCTTAATTTGTTACCATATGCCTTTCAGCACTTGCCAAGCACACATTTAAACAGAAAGAACACTCTGTTAATTCCATTATAAAATTGTAATTTTAACGGCCAAAAAAACACAAAAAAGGAGAAACCGTTACTATGTACGAAACTAGAGACAAATATGTAGGCAATAAGAGAGACAGAGAGATGATACGTAACATTATTTTTATCCTCTTTTAATATTTACAGACTAAACTTAGAATTACTGTATGCCACAGCAATATAAGGACGATAAATTTTATGCTGAATGTAAAGCTGACGTTCAACAGAGCGTGAGAAGTTTACAGCTCGTCAGAAGCCGAGTACCTAAGCGGTTGTATTTAGTCGATTATCAGTATTTAGTCGATTATACCTAAATTTAGTAGATTTTATCAGTTATTTGTACGCATGTTCATTTCTGTCATAACAGATCATGAAAGGCAAATGCTACTACTTCTTATGTTTTCCGATAACCGTTCTTTTACGTTAAAACTTCCTTAATTTTTGTAATATGTCATTAAGTATAATCGTATTTTATAGTAAAATTATATTATAGTATACGCAGTACAGTTTCCAGTAGAACATTTAAAATTTTAACTAGCCGTAAATCTTTATCACTTATGTTTATTGAATAAGAGTAGTAAAACAAAGATTGTTTTTAAATCGTAACAGCTGAACAACCACAAACAAATCCACACTATAAAACACACACACACACACACGCCCGCAGACAGAGTTACGCTTATCCTCTATGGATTACATACTGTTATACAAATACAACTGTAGTAAAATGGTGCTAATTGTTACACAACTAAAGAAAATGTTTTTAAAATTAAATGTTTGTTGAAAAAGTCAGATCTGTGTAGACATAACATGACTGATGGTTTAGTTTACCTTCTTCTAACTGTTTACTTTCACAAACCCCTAAAACATTTTCAGGGGCACGTGAATCCGTAGGTCTATATTTAATTAAAACCGTATTTTCTACTTAATTTGTAAAAATATACCTTCACATTAACAAAAAACAATAAAAATAAATTACAAATTAATTATTAACTTTCAATTACCATTGAAACTTTGCTTTTCTAATAAACAAGGTTTTTACTGAAATTTTATGTCTTACAGTCTAATTGTTTTCAGAGTTTGAGCGAATCGCTTTCGACTATTGTCGTGACCTAACAATCAATAGAGCAAAAGGAAAATACGAGGCTAAATGCCGGCAATTACCGTTTGATGACCTTTCCTCTCTTACGCCGTTGTTTCCGTATACAAGGGTTTAAAACTTTTATTTTTTTACATTGATCTCATTTGAAACGTTCGTAATTTATTGCTCTCTCTCTCTCTCTCTCTCTCTCTCTCTCTCTCTCTCTCTCTCTCTCTCTCTCCCCACACACACATATACACACACGAACAAAACAAAAACCAGACACACTACACATATTGTCTTGTCACCAAAGTCTAATTGAGACTTTGTAAATAAACCTTTTCGCAATGTTCGCTGAAGCATATGGGTTTATATTTGACTTCAGAAACAAAAAGAAGGTAAACATTTTGAAGACATCCGTTTCTACAGAAAACGCACCAAAAACAACAACGGATTTCAAGCAGCAGTGTTGCAGAAAAAGCTGTATACATTTATTTTGATTTCAGATACCTATAGATACCAATATCTAAAAATATAATACATTACAATTTTAAGGTAAGTATACAATTTGTATTCACGAAACGTCCTTCATATTAATAAACACAATAGACACATCTACTACACGATCCTAAGAATTAAACGACATGAGTAAACTGCTTAAATGTCACAATTAAATATGTTAAAACTGTTTCAGAGTAACAAATAATATATGTTCATTTGTTATATGACAATTTATTATAGACGGCTTTCAATTGGTTAAAATTTTATGTTTGTTCACATAAAATTTATATTTCAATGACTGTGACACGGGCCCATGATTTATTAATAAACACATTCGTAGAAAATTTAATAAAGCACTATGTATTGTTGTAAATTACTATATTTGTAATGTGATTAATTATTACAGTCTATGCCGCATCCCGCATTTTGATCGCCATTTCTCCCTGTCTTTCCAGTCATCGTCTTCAATAGCTCGATCTCTTATGCTTTTCCTAATTCCTGTTCTCCACTGTGTTATCAGTCTTTTTTTTCTTCTCCTGTTTTGTGGTGTGTAAATGAGTGTTTTCTTTGGTCATCGCTTCTCCTCCACCCTCATTACGTGACCATACCATAGCAACTGTCTGGATTCTATTTTGTCTGCTGTTGTAAATATGCGACCTGTTTTCCTTCTTATATCTTCGTTTCTAACATGTTACATTCTAGAAATATTACACGCTCTTCTTAAGAAGTCCATTTCCACAGCTTCTAGCATTTTTTCTTCTTTATCTGAAAGTTGCCAGCATTCGCAGCCATAGTTAAATTGGGCTCCACAATAGTTGTGTAGATTGTCAGTTTAGTTTGAAGTTTCATTTTGTTCGACCAAGTAACGTGTTTAGCAAACGAATAGCCTTTTTTCCGTGTGCATCCTATTTTTGATGTAATTTTGTGTTGTTGAGGGACAACAAAAAATGACAAAAAAAAATTAATTTTTATATTTTGCGATAAATTGTTATGAGAAATATTATATTTTTTATGTTTTTAGGGCTTGACAGCTATGACATTTAGCCCAACGACGTTCCTCAATCAATACAGATAACAAATTTTCTTTCACCTCGTTGTTTACAGAATCGAAGAGGTTGCCACACCGCATACAGTTCGGCAGTGTTTACACTTGCCGCGTTGGTCAGTGTCCAGGAGTGGGAAGTGGGCTCGCACTAGCCACAGCGCTCTTCGCCCTCGAGGCATTAGTGTATATAATGGTACGTTCTTTGACGTATACTTTCATGACGTCGAATACCTTTATAACTTTGTACGTTAGATCATTCCATAACCTATAAAGACAATTCAGTTTAGTTGGACGGCTCTATTTCTTGCTTTTCCTAGTGACATCAAACCGGCAAGTCGGTCTGTTAAAAAGCAAGGGAGGTAACCTGCATGAAACGCCCACTTGAACCAACCTTTCCTCTCTTACGCCGTTGTTTCCGTATACAAGGGTTTAAAACTTTTATTTTTTTACATTGATCTCATTTGAAACGTTCGTAATTTATTGCTCTCTCTCTCTCTCTCTCTCTCTTTCTCTCCCCCCACACACACACACATACACACACTTATTATTTGTTGTTGATGCAGTACCAAGCTACTTCGACCATTTCCAACCACCATTTCGACCAAATGTAGTATCACCATTTCCAACCAACGCCTTGCATTGGTTAGTGTCTTGCATTTAACGTTTAATGCTTGCCTTTGCTTTAGCGAGTAGAACAGATTGTCAACGTATAGGCACCTGCCCACGAAAGTTTCTGTACTCTCAAAGATCCCGTTGATGGCTATAGTAAAAATCATGGGGCTCACCAGATATCCCTGAGGGACTGCATTATCTAGATCGTGTAAGGTCTGGCCGTATCTAGTGATTGCCTGGCAGTATCCGGTAAGCCCCGTCCCAGAAAAGCTGGAGGTTAAGGTAAGAAGATTACCTCTCAATCACCAGTCATGTTGCTGTTTCATGATCTTGTATCAGTACATTTTATCAAGTGGTTTCTCCAAACCAAATAATACTGCACCCCCATGTGTTTTCCTTCGATAGAACCGTTTTGATCTACGTTCTTCAGATATACCAAATGATCAATAATAGAATTGGGCTTTCGGTAGCCATACTAGTGTGCGAACAGTAGGCCATGTTTTTGAGATACCAGGTGAGCCCTTTGCTAACTATCTTCTTCAATAATTTTCCGAAACACCACGTGAACAATATTTTACGATAATTCAATTAATCTGATTTAAGGGCTAATATCTTCCGGTCTTCAGAAGCGGGACTATCGTTTATGGTAGTTACCTTAAACTTCTTTCTTTAGTTTAGGATAGTCATCTTTCGCTCATGTGGCGCTAAAAAATGCCTGTAGTGTATCCATAACTATATCCGGCAGTTGAGATATGATTCTCTAAGTTTCATTGCCGTCTCTACTGCAGTGTCGCCGGGAGCGCTGTTTGCGGACTATAATTCCCTCATCGTGAAAGGCATGTTATAAGTTCTATATTTTTGAGTCAAGACGTTGTTTACGTTCAACTCTTACTGCAAGGAAATCGAAAACATAACTTTCTGTGTAACTGACCTTGGCATATCGTGCAGGCTAGATGCGAAACACCCCCCTTAATTTTGTGTCTTTTGAAAATTTTATTTATTTTATTTTTTTTTGAGGGGGGTAACTTAGTATTTAAGACTAAGCACTCAACCTAGAGGAAGCATAAAATGTGCCGGAACCCAAGCTACCATTTGAAACGTGTCTACTGGCTATGGTGACAGGACTTGCTGAATGGAATACTCATATAACAATAACAAAGTTCTTATTTATTGGTGTTTCTGTTTCTTTTTATAAATTTATAACAATTATAAATTTGACATTGTATAACAATTATACACTTTAAAGCTGTTATTTATCTCTTCAGTTGCAACACATACAAATAGTTAATCCATTGAATGGAATTCAGTTATTAAAATCTCATGAATACATAACAGTTGGTGATAGTAAGATGGCTTAATTTTTCTTTTACATACACAAGTCTGCATACAGCAATGTATATCTACACAATAACTGAGTACACTTGAATCTGATTGTTGAATACTCTGAGGTTGCAACTCATACAGACATTTAAGTTGACTAACCTGCTTAGAGATATGCAAATATAACATGACACGAATTATTTATAAGATATTATTATTTAGACACCAATTATTTATAAGATAGTATTATTTATACACCAATTATAATAAGATATTAGAGAATTATCTCATTGAGATCTCTTAAGTACCAATGCATTGGATCAGCCAGCTCATTTAACAGTTCACACATGTGCTACTATACAGTTATACATTATTAACCCCCTTGAGAAAAATATACACATACATATATATATACCACAATACGTTAACATACACATACTACCCACAATTAATTCAAGTAAATATCTTGGGTGAAACTCCCTTGCTGATAACACCACATCAATATCTCCCCAAAGTGTAACGTCAATTCATCCAAAAAATAACCCAATGTCCCATGTAAAGTATTATAACTGCAATTCATAATGAACACAGCTACAGTGTCGGTGTGCTCAGGAAGAAATCATCAAGACAGAATTAAGAATTCATTAAACCCGTTTTAAGATTCATATCCCCGAAAAGTGGAAGTTAATCATCTGTCCCACCAGATTATGTAAGGTGAAAAGCTATATAAGGGGACTCGTATCACCCACTCATACCCAGCTATATTTGTATATATGTGTGTGTAAATATTCCTCCATAACATGAGTTTATCAAAAATATATATGCTTAATATAAAATCACAATCAATTCAGTATGGGATCCTATCTTACAAAACCAGACTACAGTTTCACACATGCCTGATGCATGTTATGTTCATACCAAACTTTACAGGTTAATGTTTCATGATTTTACAATGTTTGAGTACATTTTATAAGTCTCTTTTCACATGTCTTCTGCAGATTAAACTGGAGGAAAGTAGAAGATGTCAGAAGAAATGATATAATACAGAAAGATCCCACCTGAGTTTTCCAATTTTAAGTTCTTATCCGGGCATGTGGTTCAGATACTCAGCTGATGACACTAAGGGTTACTTTCTGGAGCTGCATCCTCATCTGTGGGCTGTTCATGACTGGCGGCGTCGAGGAGCTTAGATGCTTTTCTCTGCACGAGAGGATGACAGATGGACGGTCATCCCCCGACACCCCTGCATCGGCTTGTCCGAGAACCCTGGGACTCTTTACAATTAGACTTCCATGCTAGTAGAAGTAAACGAATACAGAGAAATCATGCCGCCAGTCCCAAAACGATACAGTCAAGGTAAAAATGGAGAAACACATGGTTTCTTTAAAACACGAGGCCACGGAAAACTAGCCTGTAGCAATCGGTCAATCAGTTGATTAACCGCCCACTCAATAATGTCGCCGCGAGACAGTAGCTGCGCCCTGAGTCACGTCACCGTTCGCCAGCGCGGCATTTACGTAGATAATTACGACTTTGGCTATCTTCTGCTACGACGTCACGGCGCGATAATATAAACTCGCCGGGGCAATACCTTTGCAACGGCACAGATGTCGGCAATTTCATCGGGAATTGCATATCATTCACCATCATGCTAGCGATAGCTTACATCTTATTTCATATTTCTGTCACCGGGGCCCACCTTGTAATGTGTAATGGTGGTTATGTAGTTTTCCTAGCTTGATCCTTTAGCAACGAATATTGTTTTACGAGCGACGACTCGGGATCGCTTAAAAGTGACGCGATTGTTTTCTCTCGGCCCTCGTTTGTATCTCTTCGTTTCTCTTATATTGCCTATCAAACAACTGTGTTCCACCTCGGTAACGGTGTTCTGAATGAACTAACATCGTTCCGCGGCATATGATCAGTAGCTGCTGAAGTTATAGCAGAAGTAAATATTCCTCTACAATTCCACTGTTTTTCCACTGTTCCAATGGTATGGCGTAAGCAAGCAGCCATGAAACCTGTCCAATCAGCACGGCCCACGCCGTGCTTTATTTTTGGCATGCGTATAACGCTCTTTGGCGTTTGCGTTGTTATGAGCACTGGGAAGTGACCGCTCCTGTCAAGGTCTCGGATCACTCCCCACGACAGATGTCAGGCAAGATCGCTGTGCTGCTTCCAACATTAAAATGTGTCCTCCAGCCGGTGTTTACAACAACAAGCTCTTTGTTTAGCAATACCGGCGCTGTCTTTAGCTCTGTCAACATGCCAATATTTAGCTCTTAATCCATCGGTGTTTTTGTATGACAACCTGCAGTGGACTATTGTCATTTTAGTCCCCAAACAGGAGTAACAGAGATGGTAGTTGCTGCAGAACTTAAACGCAATGCAGAGTTTGGTAAATACTTGCAGCAGATTGTCATTTCCAGTAACTGTTGTAAACTGATAGCTGCTACCTGTAGAGGCGTAGCGAACGGGATACGTCACCCGAGATATGTGCTGCTGAGAAATATAGCAATGCCTTTCCTAGCTCTGATGTTTAGTGTAGCGTCACCGAGGGAGGGCTCTTTCGTCCCCGCATTATAAAAAGTTCAACAATATATGTGTGGCCAATAGCGTCTTCAGTTCCCAATAATGTGACTCGCCATCTTTGATATTTCACAGAAGGATTACCTCGATCTGGATGTTTAGTCATGTTTGAGAATCAGCCCATACGGACCGTCCTTATTTCCTTCGCTTTCCTTTTAACCAGGCTAGTTTCTTTTACTTTGAAGACTGCTGACTTCCGGATGGTCACCGAGGTCTGTGAGTCCACTGGCACTGACAATTGAGCTGAACTCATGACCTGGTTTTCGGGTTCATTTCTTGTCCCCGCTTGTAGATTTAGAAATACCGCCATAATGTACCTAGGAGGGCCGACGATAGACGGCGTTGTCCTCTCGCCGTTTTGCCTCCACTGCGATTTGCTACAGTCGCGGCCACCTTGTTTGATTCCGCCATTCTTGGCCAGAAAACAACTTATTTAGTTTCGGGATTACTTGATTTTCTTAAAAATTTTAATTTCTAGAATGGATACCTCTTATTTAAATAGAGGATATCTGCGTAATCTGGATGAATGTTGGCCACTGCCGTTAATGCATTTCATCGGTTCGGCACAAGGGGCATCGCCATGGCCCGACGTTTTACAAAAGCATGTCTTGATTCGAGCATATCTGTCCAAAACTCGAACACTGCATGTGCTGATGGTTAAAAGACCTTACTCTCAGCCGATGGATTCCCACTCGGATTTTTTCTGGCAGCTTTATCTTGTCCGGGTGAAGAGGTGAGAAGTGGTCCGTTCATGCGCATGATCAACCTCCATCATGCTATGACTCCCTGAGTTACTCGTATAGTTGTAATCTCCTCTTGAGTACATTTTAGTAATTAACGCACACCACCTCTTCCTTTGAAGTATTCAGAGTGGCGTTGGGACTTACTTCTTCTATCTCTCCAATCTTCTTTGACATAAGTAACCATGCCCCTTGCTGGAACACTAGCGTCTTGACAACAGACCACCAGGAATTTTCATAGTCTCCGTGACAGTCGATCCACCACAAGGAGTTGTATATTTCTCAATTAAAAAGATATTAACTTTTGTGAAGCCACGTTCTTCACTTTTAACTATGAATATTTAGACACTGCAGGCGTACTGGCTGGCGACGCCCAAAACTTTTCTACAGAAACATCTATAGTAATGTAGTGCCTCCTTCTCTTCACCTCCGATGAGAGCTTTTTCTGGACGAGGGTTTTTAAGGAATCCCTCAACCTCAGAATTACTTTGAGAACCTAGCATATGAGTCACACGATTATCGGATTAATAACCAGACCACGCGAGATAGCCCTCGAATACCGCAGCTAGGACTTAATACAACAGGGTACGTTCTCGTGTCTTGAGGACACCATTCGCGACTCACTAACGTTGTCTCGTTGACACGATCAGTCTCATCATAAGTTACACTGTGTTATCAAGCGGTACACCCAACCTTGTCAGATCATCATTACCATTGCTCTGTTGGCCAGATAAAGAGTAAAAGCTGTTGGCCGCCTACTCGAGGGTAACATGTAGGCTCTGGCGTAGGGGTGGGTTTCTGACCGGTAAAAATAGTTTATTATTAGTAAAATCTTTTTATACTAAAATCACTTTTATATTAAAATCAAACTAGATCTGCTTAGTTAATTTTATCTTAAAATCAGTATATACTAAGTAACATGTAAAGTTTCATAAGTAACACATTTGTGACTACTCTATTAAGAGTTTTTGATTTTTAATAATTTTTCGACGAAAGTTTTTGAAATTTGGTACATTAATAACGAAAATTATAGTTTTTGGCGAGGCTGAAGAGAGTAGATGAATTTGTCACCGTCAAAGCCCGGTGGCTTCATTTCACGCTTCAACCACAATGTCAGTGCTTCCGACGCGAACGAATTTCGATCTCACCACCTGTACACAAAGCGGTCAGAAAATTTAGCCTGGAACTCATCAATCAGCCATCACTGTTTTTTTAGTACTTGGGTCGAGCAAAATTTAGGTCACAAGACGATATATTCAGTCACCTAGTGGAAGGGTGAATGTATGTAATTTACTAGGGACAGCAAAGTAATCACAAAGTTTACTTACCACTTTAGTCCAATGTTTACTAATTTTAAATAATTTCTTTTGCAAATTGTTAATATAATATTATTATTACTATTAATATTCTCCACGAAAAATCTGAAACATTAGTAACTCACACTTAATAAAGTGATTACACTAACATCACTAATTTATACAGAAAGTAATTGTTTGTCACCCGATATACTGACACCAAGGCATTCCCTGAGGTAAGACAGAAAGAACCAGTGTAACGCACAAACTGTTAATTATTCTTCTTGCTTATCTGATCTGTATTTTAACGCCATACGGCACAGATTCGCTGCGTGTTACATAGTAGTTTTTTTACGATTTTATAACATTATTTACTGTTATTTTCCTTTGTTAAAAACTTAGGTGCTACGTATGTTTGTTCCTGCTTGTGTAAATACATTACATCCATATGTTTTTCTTTCACTGATAATTTTATTCAGGTGAACTAGTAAAATAGGTATCTGTCGGTTCCATAAATATGTTCTCATTACAGTAGAGTATTCCGTTACTCTCAAAGTTTTAGAGTAAAATTAATTGCTTGTTAAAGAGTAATTAATTAAAGAGATATGCACGTTTCATATCTTTTTTCTAGCTCTGCTAAGAGAGAGAACATTATCTCAATAATGTTACCTCATAATAAACAATATTATCTGTCATTAGTATCAACTCAAAATATTACGCTGTACTTTACTAACATTGTGTGTTCACTTAACGTAACAGACTATGATAAAAACGTCTGGCACGCACCAAGTAATCTTGAAATAGTGTGTGTAATGGATTCTCATTTCTGCTGCTAGCACCGGCCAATGCCGTTATTTTAGGAGGGAGTTATTTCACGAATACTGCGTTGCAAATGTTGGAGCCTTAATAGAGCCATAAATGTTAAAATGGCCCTTCAGACAATTTTATAGTCATATAATAATTTTGGTATAATTACTATGTAAATACTGCTACTACTCGGAGAATATCGTATAAAGTATCATATACTGTATCGCATGAAGTATTTTAGTACAGTGGTGCAAAGCAATTTTGTATAATAAACTGTAAATTATTTAAACATATGGATGCAGTAGACGTGAGGTTGTTTTATGGTCTTGTTCAATTTTACGTGGGAATTCTTAGGCTATAAACAAAATAAAACATTTTTTTAAAAAAACCATGTTAAAGTTTTGTTCTACTTGCGTGGAAACGTTAGTTTCAAATCATATCTCCTTTAGGCAGTCTATTTACGGTCAGATTGAATTAATTTTTATAAGAATGAAACTATAATTAACGCTAATTTTACTACCTCGGTTACGCAAGTTACACTGAGTTTTGCCATTTGTATTAATGGCTTGTTGAAACTGTAGGAAAACGAAGTAACCGATTCCCGAAAACTTATATGAGCATTCTTTTGTAAAGTAAACAAGGAACGTTTCTAACTTACAAGGAAAGAGATATAATTTATTATTTTTATTAGAAAACTATGTAATTCGCTGGCTTTACTTGACTTTAAAGCCGGCATATTCTACCGAAATTGTAACTAAATATAGCCTAAATACGTCGATGGTTGGTAGTTTAAATTTTAAATTAAATTTAAAATTGTTAGTGAAAATTATATTTACTCTTTTCAAATTTTTATGTACAATTCCATTAGTAAACTTGAGTATTTTTTTAGCACTTTAGTAGGGTTTAAGAAGGCTATATTCTCCTGGCCCTAATAATTTTAATACTGCTAATACCATTGTTCATAATGATACCTACGTCAAATATATTTTTAATCTTAGTTTGCATATTTGTGTCTTAGTTCGCATGTGTTCATTAAATGTTTTACCTTGTGCATTTTAGATTATCGAGTAATTTGTGCCGTTATATTTGAGTTTTGTACGTGTAATTTCGAACTTCGTGCATTAGCGACAGAAAAGTGTTACGTCCTCGATATTTGATTCCTTTATCCTCTTACTGAAAACGTAGGAATCACTTATGATTCAACAAGCAATGCGAATCATGTGTGTGTGTGTGTGTGTGTGTGTGATAGAGTCAGACATACAGATAGATAGACTGACAGACAGACAGACAGGTAGATAGACAGACAAACACATGAACTTGCCTTGGCTCCTTGCAAGTAGAGTTGCTGGCAGCCGGATCTCGATTGATCCTGGTATATTGTGTTGTCGAGAAGAATTTTATTATTCATACGAGAATCGTTATCACGGGAACTCTCATTCTACCTACAAGGCAGCACTTTGTCGGTTGCCAGAAGACTGTGTTATTATGAATTATCTCAGCATCCATTCCCTGTGTCATGCGTTCCTAGGTATTAGGATTGTTGATGTGTTTCTGTTACCGATTATCACCCACCCTGCTCAGGTCTGAGGGTACCTTCCACAATGCACAGAAATAAGATTCAGAGAGTTTTCGTCACGGTACATGTACACTGTAGATTCCCTTATTGCCTGCTGCGAAGCAAACTCGGTATGTGATCGTTAGACTACATATTGAAACACGTAGCTCGTAAATTTTATTTATTAGCGGCAAGGGTCAAGAGAAGTCGGACTCGATCAATATCGTCTACGATCACGACATATATGGAAATGATCTTTGATCAACTATATGAAATAACAAAACAAAAGTCTATTTTAACCATGCTCAGATCAAAACAGTCCTCTTTGGACAGGACTATAACGAGGAGCTCTTGGAGTGAGGTTAGAACTGAAATTCAAAGCGGTTACTTTATCGATGTATGTCACTAATTCGCACAGCGATAAACATACATATACAAACAGAATCTTCAGGAAATACAAGAGCACATGAGAGACATGAAAAGGAGAATGAGGAACGAGGAAGAAGGTATACAGTTGCATTCGTAGCACAAGAACTGAAAGTGCAAAGGGCTCAGGAAATCTAAATAGAAGAACACACGTTTATGTGATTATAAAGTTGCTGTTAAATAGATTGTTGAAATAGACGTTGTTGTTAAGAATAGCTATTGTACTCTAAATATTCTTTAGTAAGTAGATGGTATGTAGTCGAATACTGCAATACCTAAACATTATGTCATATACACGAGAATTTATCGTTCAGATTACACCAGCATTCTCACCATAACCATAAAGTCTCTTTTAGTGAGACTATGCTTGTCTCATTTCTAGTTAAAATTAAGCATAATATTGAAACTGTTACTTGTTTGTTTATTTTTGTTTATATATTAGTGTTTGCTACTATTTATTACCCACTGTTTGTTTGTTTATACCCTCTGATAATTGAATTTTTTGAAATAATGATAGATGTCCTTCAAATTGCTTAAAATGATAGATGTCCTTTAAATTAGGCATATATAAACAAGATTTGCTAAAAAAAAAAATTAAATTAAAAAATCGAACGAATAAAATAAATTTACTTCTACTAGAAATTATGAAAACACTTCCCAACACGCGTTTCTGGTCCTCAATTTATTGATCCCGGGTAATGACAATGAAAGAAAATTTTAAATTAGACTTACGTATGCAACATAGTAAAAGTAAAATTGTGTTTTATTCTATATAAATTTATGGAGTACTGTCTGCCTCTGTGCTGTGTGAAATAACGTCTTCTTAACAACAATTTATTTTCAGCATTAATGCATGAATATCAATCTAGCCTACCTATTACCCAATTTGTACTGTCACACATATAGTAGATAATATTGATGTTACCTTGCTTTCACAAAGGTTGAAGCCCTGTTAACTGTTATCTAGCTACTTGCTTCACCGTGCATGTCTTGAAAACAATTTTCTGAGTGATTTACTAGAAAATGAGTAGAAACATATTCTAAAATCTAAATGATATTCATGAACATAATGACTAAATTATACCCGGTAACAGAAATTCGTGCCACTTTTCTTACTACGACTATTTTTCTCTGCGTAGTTTATTCTAACACGCCAATTTGATATTCTATGTAGTGTACTTTCAATGTAATTAAGTTCTGAATGCTGCAAGGTGGTAATTTGAACAGTTTATTTCGCATTGCATTATTTTTTTATACAACGATTACGGTAAAACCTGGTGTCAGACGTTAAGGTAACGTTACTAGCGATGATACATTTATTTTCCATTTATAAAATATTTTTGTGTAAAATATATTTTTAAGTTTTGATTGTAATGCTACTGCTATCCTGGTATTTACAAACAACACACATTTTACTAATTACGTTATACAGAAATTTATTTACTCCATAACTTCAAGATTTGTTAATAATAATTTTAATACTGTCGAGTATACTCATAATATTCAGTTCCTGCCGTAAATCTGTGTTCCTTCTATGATCATGGAGAGTATACCCTGCCACGTGCCTGAGAAATATCATTTCATCCGCTTGGATATGTCTGGCTTGGCCTTCCGTGAAAGTTTAATTCTCAGACCCATAAAGAAGTGGCGGAAGGGCCATCACATTGTAGAAATTTTGCGTGTTTCTATACTTGCTGACTTAACAGTTCGCCTTATGCAACTTATTCACAACGCCGTTCCTTGTATTATAAGACA
The DNA here is from genome assembly GCA_034769895.1 of Magicicada septendecula. Taxonomy (NCBI): domain Eukaryota; kingdom Metazoa; phylum Arthropoda; class Insecta; order Hemiptera; family Cicadidae; genus Magicicada; species Magicicada septendecula. The sequence goes on along the minus strand of CM068367.1, from coordinate 543,460,057 downwards.
CACTGTACTCCAGGTACTAAAAATTGCTGACTTGTTCCAGGACAGTACCATCTATAACACTTTTTGCTCGTACGGGATCAGTTCCACGAAATGCCATCACCTTGGTCTTAAGTGTAGATATTTGTAATCAAGATTCTTTGCAGATTCGATTTAACAAATGTATACCCATCTGAATCCTATTTTCCGAGTCCGATAGAATAGCCTGATCGTCCGCAAACAACAAAGTATCAAGTGCAGAGTGGCCAATCATAAAATGCTCTGCAAGACACATCTGCCAGTTTTGTATGACATCTTCAATATATTTAAAAAGAGAAGGTGATAATGGACACTCTTGTCGTACTTCAAAAGTGATCAAGCCAACTCTAGGAGTTGTTCTCAGTTTCCCTGCTTTAATTAAGACTTTTTTTCTACATGAAGGATCTATATAGCTCTTACTAGATGTTGTAGGATTCCTTTCCTTGCCAATATTGCCCATAGGTTGCTCCGATTCACCCTGTCAAACGGATTTTCGAAGTCGATGAAAGCTATGTTTGTGGGCGCCTGATACTCTCTAAGCTTTTCAATGAGCTGGGCCATTGTAAATATACAATCGAAACATCATCTGCCCTTCCTGAAACCGTTCCGTGCCACTGAAAGCATGGTCTCAGTTATTGCATTCTGGCGTGTTTTTAATATAGATGCATATAGTTTATATAAAGCGTTAAGAAGGCTGACTCCTCTGTAGTTTCTGCAGTCATTACGATCACCTTTATGGGAATTACCTTTGCAATCCACCAGTCGTCAGGAACATGACCAGTGGTCCAGCATAGATTAATAAACTTCAGAAAATGGTCATGCAGCAAGTCTGGTGCTTACTTTATAAGCTCGACGGTCAGACCATCTGTGCCCGCTGCTTTTCTATTTTTACAACGGTGTAGAGCAGCTAACAATTTATCTATTGTTATGGGGTCCACACAATCACTGATATCTACAAAGGTTATTTCTTCAAGTTGATCCTGGGTCCATATGTAATGCACATATAACCCAGTTCAGGAGAAACTCAGCTACTGTTGTTCTGAGATATTACTGATGTTCAGGTTATCCCTTTCCGTTCGATTTAAATGCCTTTATATTTTGTAAGCCTTGTCCTGCCTGCCATATACAACGTGTTCTATATCACTTACATATTTATCCCATGTGATTTTCCTGACTTCTCTTTTGGCAATGGCACTGCAGTGCTTATATTCACACCTTATCAGATCAGTGTTTAAGGCTAGTTGTTTCAGGTATACCTGCTTTTTAGCATCTATTATTTGTCTATTATCGTCATCCCATTCTTGTAGGTCTCGGTTTCCATACCTTTACGTCTTGCACCCAATGCTTATAATCCTGCTTGCGATATGACATCTCTGATGTTACCTCATTCTTGATTTATATTGCTACTGACGGGTTTTTGTTGTGCAAACTGATTCACCGCGTCTGGTACAGGTATCTTATATTTTTATCTTAAACCAGGTGTACTTTAAAAGTGTACTTAGAGCACTGGTGCTCTGTAGAGCGAGCCTTTCTCCAACTACTTGGAATAATATTTTTTGATATGAGCAGGAAATGGTCAGACTCAACGTCACATCCTCTGAAAACCCTAGTATCCCCCACTAAACTTCGTAATTTCCTATTAACTAAAAGAGAATCAATTACTGAACGAGATACTCTTGCTTGCCAAGTATATTTATATATCTCTTTATGCGGAAAAAATATGTCGGTTAACCTAAAATTTTTGAATGTGGCAAAATCAATGAGGCATCATCTACTTCCATTTTCTATTCTTTCGCCGTGACATCCCGTTATATATTTCTTATAGAGGAGTTTCCAACACGGGCATTGAAATCACGTGCTATTATCACATAATCATTCATGTGTATATTATTGCTAACTTTCTGTAAAATTCTTCTCTGTGACCATCCTCTGGGCTACATGCAGCTACCAATATTGTGTAGGTCTACTCCCTTAGAGTTTTGTACCGTACTGTTAATATACGCTCATTTACAAACTGGTAATTATGAATCTCGTTTTTTAACCGCTTCTTTATCATTACTTCCTCTATTATGACTGCCGTTTCTGCTCGTTCAATAATAAAGAAAATCTATTAATAAAATTGTGCAGTGTTTTATAAATTTACTTGGTTTTCAAATAATATTGTCAAATATCGACAGTGCAAAATAATGTACAAGGTTGCGTGCAAACGTTACATAAAATAGTTTTTTTTTTCATTAAGGTTTCTTCAAGCGACATAAAAATTTAACTAAAAATACACTTTAAATGTAAGATTTTTCTGTTTTTAGAAAGCAATTCCAGAAAGAAATGGGACTATTAAACATTTTGTTGTGTAATGTCACCTCGAGAAGCCGAGGAAATGGGGTTTGTAACTTACACGGAGATTGCGTGTCTGACCTTTGAATCGATTACACTATTTCTTTCAAATACACAGGACGTTAGTCTATTTCTTAATGACTTCACTCGCGTTTCATTTATCTTTACGTCGTTATTATGGTAAGTTGCTTAAACGATACCCTCCACATACTTTATTCACATGTAAATCAATTAAAAAAGCCTACTGCGTTAAATTAATATCATACCCTGCTAATCCTAATGTGATTGCGTGTTTATACAGATGTCATTACTGTAGTCAAATCGATTTTCAGCTACGATCTCCGTTTACCTATCTGTCTCATTTCAAGCAAACATGAATCGTACCTTTAACACCACCTTTTCATTTTCATTAACACCAACTTGTCGCTAAAAATATACATTTCAAGTATACGTGTCTACCAAAAACATCTGTTTATACCTCTTTGCATTTTCAGAGATTTAATTGAAATCTACTACTTAAATCAACCCTGGATGTTAATCTGCGGTTGAATGCCCTGCAGACAATGTTCCAAAATCAGGTCACTAAGACTACAAGATTATAGGTGTCAGTTCCCGTTGCTTACACTATACGAGTATTCACATTGATTAACTTCAGCTAGCACTGCCTTTACATAACACTTTTGAAAGCACCCAACGAACGATCGACAAAAAGTAAAATCATTATATACGTATATGTTGTTAGCTCCTTTATACAAGGTACTTTATTCTGGTGAATAAAGTGGACAGAAGTGGTACTTGTACACCCAATTCGATAGGTCATGTTAACTAACAGCAGAAACGGCAACGAAGAATAGGCCTACATTTATTATATCTTGTAAACAATAGCAAAGGATAGACGTAATATATTTATTTCCCACGTACACTGAATACGTTGGCACTGTTCTTAAAATTTAATAAAAGTGGAAAATTTTGGGGATATCTTTAGTGCAAAGTAACAAATGTAAGTTTCTTTAAAATCCACTTGTGGTATCAACCAAAGTAAAAACATACAATTTTAGTTTTGTAGTTTGCTTTATAAGAACAGTTAAAAGTCTGTTAAAATTATATAAGTAAGAGATGCGTCCTGTCATGAAGGTTTTAAAAGTTATAATTTTATTCTCTCTTAACCCACTGAAGAATTCAATTCTCAGACACTTCATTTTATTGTCATTTAAAGAAGTGAAGCTTAAAAAAATAATGAAAACAAAATGTTACAAGTGTTCTATAGGCAACAATAAAATAACCCATAATGTGCTAGAATGTTAATATCGTAATCAAACATACTGAGGGTGCAGCGTTTAACGTTTTAACTGTTCCGTCAGTGTCCCTTCACATCCTACTCAATGCCAAGATGCTACACCAGATCGTCACTTTGTTCGCAACTTCACGTTCATGTATAGAAAATTGTATAACTATCAGGTTAGTTCCATTTAAGCAATACGTCATAAAGTAATGTAAGCCACTTCAGTTTCATTATATAAGAACATATAAATGTAAAACAATTACGGAAAATGTCGACTCCTTAATATTAGCACACTCTGTACGTTTTAATTGTTACTAATACAAATTCATACGCTTATGTAGTGCGAGAGAAAAGTTAAAACAGCATGTTACCAGTCAAATGCACATTTGTGATGGAAGTCGAACTACTAACATTCACTATTTTGTAACAGTAAAGAAGAATTACATGGCAACACTTAAACATTAAATATCAATAGTAATGAAAAAGCCTATTATTAGATAGAGTTATATTAAAAGGTAGTTCACAAATTCCATAATATTAATGAAATATCTGAAAGACGAATAAAACGAATTCAACTCATTTCTTACTATTTAAAATCTTATGTTTCATTTGCATACAACTGAAATCGAAGGACGTATTATTGAAAGTATATTTCAATTTTATGTTTTATAAACAAAATAGCGTGACTCATAACTTATCACTTTTTTTAAGCATTGACAGAAATAGTTGTATTTGAATAATTTTGCCAACATGTGTTACATCAAATCACTTGAAAATAATATGTTTTCATACTACGGTTCCTCAAACGTCCATGGCTACTGGCATGGACATATGAATTCTAAGAATTACATCAGTAGATTAAGATAAACGCAATTAAAAATATTTTTAAAAATTGTGATTATCCATATTGTAGCTGCTTATGGTTTCTGAAAATGAATAAAGAAAAATGTTATAGTGATTTTCTTTCTATTTTATCAAATGTATGTTATGTATTAGTTAGTGTTATATTCGTATTTTAACATTTCGTTTGTAAGTATATTTTTCATTTTGAAAATATAATAGTTATCATCAATCAAAGTATCTTATCCTAATTGCATGGGAGTCTAAAAACAGAATTTACAAAATCATCCTAAATGTCAATACGTAAAATAAAAATAAAAAAAGCAATATATTAAGTTGCAAATAAATAGTTAACACGTAGAGTAGACACAGTGAAAACGGACCTAAAAACAAACGAATATAATAGCAAGTAAAATACTAATAACGGAATGAATTTGGGGAGCTTGAAATTTGGAAAAAAATTTCCGATCTTTTTAAAATAGTTTATTAAACTAGCATTGAAGTCAAACAACAACAATATATTAAGCATTGCCAAGGGATACAATAAAGATGATACTATAAGAAATGAAATTTACAGAGGTTGCAAACAGACAACACCTTCGTGCGGACTCCAGAAGTTTCTAAATATGAGTGTCCTACTCACAGACAAACACCCTCATTGCCGGCCTTGGCAAGTACCGGCCACGTCCAGGTGATTATTGGAAACGGCCTCGGCAATTACTTTACTAGAACGACCTAGTACGAGCATACCGTTGTAACGGCTCCTAAATTTCATTAAAAGATTCCGACTGGACCGGACCGCTAGGAAGGAGCTCCTTCCGGAAGCTCGGAACTAGAAAACCATAGGGACATCTGGGGCGCGCATCCCTACAGCTTTGGCAGGCGCAGCCACTAGCCTTAACCACCGTTCAGTGGTCACTGACTGCGAAAGCTTGGTTAGTGAGTTGCAGCCTTCTGCACTGAAGATGGCCGTCGAAGGCACGACGGAAACGTTTGCATCCAACAACCTTGGACCACGGCATACAGCCCGAAGTTGTGATAACATTTCGTCAGTCTAGTTTAGCAGAAAACACCATGAGTACCTCCTAGATATTTCGTGATACTAGTTAACCTACATAGTTACAAATTAAATTAGGTTAGTTTACAAATTAGGAAAACTTACATATCTATAGGAACATAAAATAGAAAGTGAATGAATATTAAACAAATCAAGTTAATAAAAAGCATGATACAATTCCTAAAATCAGAGTGGTTCAAACGCCTACCAAAGATTACTTCCCTAAAGAAACGACAATACACACAAAACCCCATGTCGTAATTGAATCCAATAGAACTATTCAATTAAACACAAATATTTTACTAGGGAGCAAACTTAATAGGCTAATGGTGAACACACTGTGATAAAGATATATATATTAACTTACGTAATGCTCGAAACGTGTTTCAAACGTGCACAAATATGCCGAAATATAAATATGAAAATAACTAACGCGCACACACACACACACACACACATGAAATACGTATAAATTTAAGATTTTATTTTATCGTGAAAAGTAACTGTCCCAAATTTGTCTATGTAAAATCTTGGTAAGGTTTGTTGTCTGAACGAGCGCTATAGCCTATACCTTGTAGTGTCTAAAGAAACTATAAAATAAAAAACAGGAATAATTTAATGCCAAATACGGCATTTAATTTCAGACCATTGGGAAGATACCTACATATTAATTAGCTGACCGTGGTCAATTACGACCCAAGCGTACAAAATCTGGTCAATTGCGACCGAGATGAAAATTTGAACCAGTTCAGTTGCGACCCGGCCTATTGCGATAAAAAACATTTTCCTATCGGTTACAGATATTTACCCTGTGCATACTGAACCAATATGTGAAACACTTCTGCACTCGTTTCCTTCGCCCTACGTAGCCATAGTAACTTAACGCTTCGGCCGTCTATCGATTCCCGTGTTACTAAAAACATCACTCATGTACAACAGACATCGAAACATTAGTTCGCAACGCTTGGTCCTATAACGAGCCGTTTCTGCTCTCCCCGCTCGCAACTAAGGATATATCGCATGTCTCTCCATCGCCTAAGAAATCTTATTATTACTTATGTGTACGAAATTTGGAACAGTGTCGTTTCTACTAATTGCCACTGAATCGGTCGTTGGGACCAAGTGCGTAGGGCAATTTTCTGCGTAAATACGTCGTTTGGTCGCAACTAAACGATACCGGACTTTAAGTAAATTCATAGGAACATCCAAATACACAAAGATAAGAAGTGTATTATACAAGTAAACTGTAGACTCCTTAGAACGTTTTAAGTGAAAGGTATACTACTTACGTTTACTGAATTTGCACTAATGGATTTTGTTTTTTTAGGATTGCATAAATCTAGGCAAAATATTTTATAAGTTATACAGGTTTTACGATATTATTAAATTATGTTTGTTTGATCGAGACATCAGATACTAATGTCATTCTCAAATAATTTGACATTAACAAATATTATTCTGCCTGCGAATATTTCAAGTGAATGTCACTGTGTGGGGGGTATACAAATAACTAGAAAACGATGAGTTAATATTTGTTTGGAAGTACCGTGGGACTGGAAAATGAGCCTCCGAGATTGTTCTATTGCACGCGAACTTTGTATTGCTTTGCCGTCCGAAAGCTTCAGAAAATTATTAGACAAAATTACAGAAAATCGGACTTTTATAAACATGCAACAGGATATTAGACAGACGAGTTGTGGTTATCAGCTATCAGTAGCATACTCTTAAAGTAATTTCCCACAAATTTAATTTCTTTGGAGCCTATGAGCGACTCTTGAAACAAACGTTACTAAGCAAATATTAACAGTACGCCTATCTGCCAACATTAGATTACTTATTCTGTATCTTTAATATATACTTATGCGTTCAATGACACTTTGTAGACGCCACACAAATATGTCCGGTTCCTAATGAATTCCTTTGAGTTTCTACCCTTCCATATATTCTATGTATAATGAGGTTTGCGTGTCGATATGTTAATAAAACTTCATCTTTTGAATACAACAACACATTTAACTCAGTTACTGCACATTATTTTTTGCTTTTTATATTCATTGTATTTAGTTGTAAATATATGGGAACTTGATATCTTTTAGTGAGGTGCAATAATATAATATGACATAATATAATATGTCCTTTCTTCTACTACTAAGATAGCGAGCCAGCAAATACATTTTCAGCGTTATTACACTCACATCGTTACACAGTTAGTATCGAATACTATAGGCCTACATAATTTAAAGGTAAGATTTTTGCCCGGATGGTGATGTTTAGTAAACGAAGTAAATTTAATTAATAGAGAATATAACACATTAAAATATTTTATTTCATTTCTTGTGAAGTTGAAATTACAGTACTGCGATTACCCAACATATAAACACAAACGAGCGAGAGCGCTTGTGGGTAGTCCTGTAATGTTTTGATTTAATCATATAATATATTAACTTGACCGTTACATATTGTAGCCTACCTACACAATTATATATTTTAATTTGTATTTCATCAGAATTATTATATTACATTGTTTTGACATGCTTGAGGCTTAAATTGTTCCTCTGTGTAAATATAATTTTAATTTTGTTCTTAATATCGGTTGCTGTAACAATGTTGGCCCACTCTTGTAGGTTTTACTTCTTCTACATATTTTTAATTGACTTCAGTGTTCAGCTAAAACGTTTTATAATTTATTGTAAGTGTTATAGTGTATATTAATGATTATGAATTACTAATACAATTGCCATCCTTTTTTGACTATAGGTTTACGACAAAATATTTCTGACTTGTGTCTACTTACAGAATGTAAAGAAGGTCTGAAACTGAAGTTATGAGCAACAATTTTAAATGTTCTTAAAACAATAGAATATTTTTCAAAGTAACGTTAATAGTGTTTCTACCGAACTCTACAGGATTTGCTTAACACTACTACACGATTTTATAAAAAATAATTTTTCTCTTGACTTAAGAATCTTTAAAAGAAAAGTGTTACGACATTCGTTTCAGAACGAGTGAACTATGTTCTATTGTGTTTTCCGTTAAATATGTACTCCTTCCGCTATGCATACACGTAAGAACTTCATTTCCGTTGCCGCATGAAGTCATTTGTTCGCGCACGATCGTGATATCAGATATCTGATACGATATATGTAAAGTGTTGTGTTGCTATAAAAGTCTTTTATTACCTCAGTAGCATCCTTGGTGTTGGCAGTTGAGTACAAAGGGAGGGGAGCAGCAGACAGGTATAAATTTGACATGATGACACTTCACTCTAGTATTTTTCCCCATTCCACAGTCCTCCCCTTACTCTTTACACACACATCCGCCCTTTACTTCTCACGCACTAGCGTGTTTCACTAAACAAGAGATAAAATTAATTTGTACACCGTGATTATGCACAATAATGGAAATAACTTCTCCACGTTAATAATAAATACGATAATTTACTATACGTGCACACCCCCTTCCCTTTGTGCAGTTATTCAGCCACTGCAAGACGATTCTTGTGACTTTTAGTTTATTGTATATGACATGTAATGTTATCACACTTCTGCAATAAAACTTCTGTATTTGTATCACACTTCTGTCAGTGATCATAAATTCATTTATCATTAATAACGTTTCCTAACTAATAATACTGACAAAATATTCGCCTATAATATTCTTACATGTTTTCATTTGTAATGTATGTGTACAGACATGTTGTGAATAATTTTCTTCTCTTAAGTACACAATCCATTTATGCTCCTTAACGAGTCTGTAGGTATCCATTAATTTCGAAGTTGTGGATGTATCTTCTAGGTTTGAACCGTCTGAAATCAGTTTTGAACATTAGTTTCTTCTCTTTAGTTTTTAATTAACTTAAAATTATAAATAGCTTTCATTGAAAATACTTTATAATTTTGCAGCTTATGTTATATTGCTACGTATATGAATTATCTTTTATTCCATAGAACTTTGTTTTATAGAACACTCGAAGAAAATGCTGAACGAAAGATAATACGGGTATAAGTAATAACGATTCAGCAAATTACCGTAAATGAGTTGAAGATTTGTTTTTGTATTTGTCTGTATTCAAACACACAAAATAACGTAGTATAGTTTAGAAAATAACTTCATAATTGTAATTGCGATATATATCACTATCTTAGTGTCAGGATTCAATTCTTCCAGTAGTACTAGGTACCAGTAGCTGGATTCTTCAATTCAGAAAGAGGTAAGGAAGAATATTATAAAATAAAACAATATAGGCCCATAACAGGCAAAAATTAAAAATAAATATAAACGAAGATAAAGAATAGAGTATTACTCCATAAACGAAGAACTCGTTGCTACTGTAGGTAAACATATTGCCTAAAGTTTTTGCGCTTTATTTGGACCGCGTTCCAATAGACACAAATAGAGACATTTATATTTTAATTCAAATGGCTTCAAGACGAAAAATGGTGTTCACAAACATATTGAGATATCTTGCTAAGTTATACTGTGGATCAAGGAACACGATCTGTTTCATAAACGGAAATCGTGTTTCCGTTTCTCTGCAGAAATACATGGACAAAGTTCAGTAAACTATAATTATGATGGGAAACTATATTGTTTAATGTAACACAAGATGGTACAATTGAATTAGTCATAGACAACATGTGGTAAATAATGTTTTGTCTTACTACTCCCTTGTTGTTACATGGTGTTTAGTGCGTTTCCAAAAAAAATTTTTTTACATTCTTTTCTTTTTATTTGTATTTGTTTACACACTTGATTTCATGAGCCAATAACGTTATGGCCAATCACACACACCAAAACCATGTGAGCCTTTGTATTTCTTAATATAATGTCTCTTCAGTTCACTTTAAATTTGAATAATTTTACATGGCATACAAAAAATTAACATTTCCAGTTATTATTTATAAACTTGCTTACTTAAATTTTGATATTGTTTGATTAAATAATTTGCTGTGTCACATTTTTCCTATGTTTATAAAGCGATTTCTTGACCGTTGTGTTAAATTATAAGTATAATTTCAGTTTCATTAAACTCTATATTTTTTGACGTATTACACATTAATTTTTGGCGGCTCTCTCTCTCTCTCTCTCTCTCTCTCTCTCTCTCTCTCTCTCTCTCTCTCTCTCTCTCTCTTCATCTCTTTCCCTTAATTTTTTTGTGTTATACCTTCCGTCTCCTTTTCTGTCATTATACTACTATTTCAAAATTACAGACCTTTGAAAATACACAGTTTATGTAAATTAATCCTTATAATGATATTTAAATAAACATAGATCTTGTTTTAAGAATAAGTGGGAAACGTAAGCATAAATTAAGTGTCAAACAAAGAATTTTCATTCAATTATAAACACACACACACACATGATATTTGTAGAGGAGCAGAGAACAAACACGGTACTGCTTGTTAAACTTAGCTGGCGCATAAACAAACACTCTGAGACCGTATAGGAAGGGTGGTTATGGTGAAAACAATAAACGGCTTGCAGCAAGAAGTCACTGATTTATATTTAACAAGGCCAAACTTCACTACCAGACACTGAACACCCTCTAGTTTCCTAAACAACACACATTATGTTTTTGCTGAGTTCCTTATTAAATTCAACTCTGAAGTACGTAGCCTCATTCGGACAAAACACTTCCTATAAATTAACCCGAGTCTACTAATTGTAATTACATTTTTAAATTAAGTTAGTTTGTACACGCACTTTTCCGTAAGCTTATTATAATAGGAGTTTTGTCAGTAAAATCGTTATTTTGTTGTTATTAGTATTTGATAACAAGACTGAAATTGGGGCATTGACGGTCCTGCTGTAACTGAATAACTAAAATTTCAAGACTGTACGCTTAAAATGAATTATTTACATTATTAGGCCAGTCAATTTGTACATAAAAAAAGGCAAAATCGCAATAATTCATGTACTTCTAACTTTTTGATATGTTGTTAGGACCAGTACCAGTAGTGTGAATCCAAGTTTGCAGCTTCGAAAGACCTATGCTAACTGCGTAATGCGTGAAAAACTGCAAAATGTTCGGACATTTTTCAGTTTTTGCCTTATAACTCCTAACGTGCTCTAAAAAAAAGTAATAGATACCTTTTTCAAAGCAAATTAAATTTGTTGCAACAATTTAAGCCTAACCGCAGCTCTGTATGTCCAATAGTTCCCGAGATACAGCACTTCAAAAATTGGCCATTTTTTCCAAACAGTGAAAGTTTAGTTTTGGTCGAGTTTCGAGCCAAATATCGGGACAAGTACTCATCCTACGAGGAAAGTCATAGAATAAATGTGTAGTAAATTTATTTAGCTTTACTTTAAGCATAGAAGACGCCTGTAGACCTAATAGTTCTCTCATTATTTGCAAAAAAACAAAATATGGGAAAATTGGATTTTGGGAGAAATGGATCTAAACGTTTCCCATGACGGTTTGTGAGAACTTGAAATAAAAAAAAGGCCTAAGACCATGTAAAAGGAATGAAATATGTATTTAATTGAATTAAATGTAATCAAATAACCATAAGATAATTTCAACTGAAACTTTGTGTGAAACCACAAAAGTCTAGAAAAATGTTCTTATCTGATGTAAAGGACCTAACGTGGGTTTTCTCCCTCATGCTCCTTTTTTTATTCTCCCTAGTGCTCCTTTTAATAATAATATACAGTTCTAATATACTGTAACAGATAGTTTAGAAATTAATATAGAACGGGATAACAGCGGTGAAGATGATTTGAGTAATAGTGATAGTCCATACCCAATGGCATTGTTCAGTGAAGAGGGGATGCGTAAAGGTACAAAATGTACCTTCTACTCTGCTTTCACTCCGCTCCCCCAAAACATCCCTGTGGGACCCAGTACGTTTGTAGTGGTGGATGGTGGATATCTATTACACAAGGTTATCTGGCACCGTAATGATTCCATTAGAGCAATTGTTGCTGGGTACATCAGCTACACATTCAACCACTTTGGTAGGAATGTGTCAGTGGTGTTTGATGGATATCCAGAGGATGGGGCCCTCAGGAGTACCAAAACCGCTGAACGCTTGCGTCGCTACGCTTCTCTTTCTTGCAACGACCTCATGTTTGAAGAGTCAACACTAATCAAAGTGCCCCAGGAAAAACTGTTATCCAACGACAAGAACAAATGACGCCTGATTGACCTTCTGTGTTCAGCATTTGAAAACCAGGGGATTGAGACTAAGAGAGCTTCAGAAGATGCAGACAGCGACATTGTGAGAACCGCGCTCGACAAAAGTCCGTCCTTTCAGAACGTACAGATAATTGGAGAGGATGTGGACCTACTGGTTCTTCTCAATGTCTTGGGCTCGACCATCGACAACGTCTACTTCCAGAAAAGTCCCAGAGGTGAGTCAGGTTGGGTGCAGCTTTCCACCACTTCATTCAATCGGGGAGAATTGGAATTCTCCACTGGATTTGAACTTTTTTACACGTATTCAGGCAGGGGAAAACCAAATTGTGGAGCATTCTCCAGAAGAATCACCACCTGGTGGACCTAACTACAGTTTTCCTGCTGCCAGATGCCAGTCACGAGGTTATTGCCAGAGCTGGAGAGAAGTGCCTCGTGGCTCTTTATGGAGGGGATGACAACCACGACTCTCTACACGGCCTACGATATCAACTCTTCGTGAAGACTGCAGCCAATGCGAAGGTTAACTTGGCTCGTTTGCCCCCAACAGAAGAGGCTGCCAGATATCATGCCTACCGCACCTACCACCAGGTACAAATGTGATTGGGGGTGGAGAAAGAAGCGAGTGATTGGGGTTAGAAGAGAATCCGGCATTAACCCCAATCACTCCAAAAAAGCTAACCGGATCCACAAACCCTCCTCAAATTTCTATCTTGTAAGTGCAAGAAAGGGTGCACTGGGGGCTGCACGTGCCACAAAGCAGGGCTTAAATGCTCTGCTTTGTGCAAATTCTGCGCCGGCAAAATCATGCCAAAATGTCCCCGTCATCCAGATTGATGACAAGACAGATGACGAAGACGACGACGCCGACGATCCATTGCCTGGGGAAATACGGATGGAGGGGCTAACAGCGATGGAGCACGACGACTCTCTTACCAGGACCGTCCAAGCGATCAAAATTTTGACATTGCCATTTTTACTATGAATATTTCTATTATTGTACTATTTTATGACATTCAATTTAATTAAATACATATCTCATTACTTTTACATGGTCTTATGCCTTTTTTTTTCTTTTAAATACCCACAAATCGTCGTGGTGTAACGTTTTGCCCACCTTACAAATCCAGGGAACCCATCATAATTGACACTAGCCAATTATACGGGCTGCCTACGTTGTAACAACTGAAATTAAACTCAACACAGTTAACAAATAATACTTAAGCTAATTATTAGGACACAAGGGAAGGTATTTCACTGATTTATGCGCTCACTTCAATGTGTAATAAGATGACTTCTCTTTATTAACAAATGATATGAAAGGATCCCATAACATAATTATTTATCTTAAAATATTCAAATGTGTTTTCTGGAAAATTAGGGATCATATTGATCATGTACTTTTACCTCGGATCCGAGTTTACTTTAAATATTGTAAAGACGTCTGAGTATTACTATGCACATCTAGGAGCTTGCAAGATTACATTTACCATTTGAAGAATGGTATTACTTACTAAAGGGATTATAATTAACATTTACATATTAACGTTACAACGTATGATTTTCAATATTACAGTATACATGTATGTGCTTTCATTTATTTTTTAAAGAAAATTATAGTCTTTGAAAAGTCTCTTTCATCTATAAGTTATGTCTCAAATGTAATTAACTCTCGATAGTCAAGCTATCGAGTCACCTTTACAATAAGTTGTGCTGTCCTCGTCCTGGGGTGTCACACTTGGGAATTCTGGTAGTCGGCGTCGTCATCTGGGTCGTGTCTTCGGCGAATATTTTATAGCTGGTTCACTGAGGAGATTGAAGTAATGCTGGTTAAAGTTGGGGTAGATCCACGTAGGTCCTGGTCAGCGTCGTAGGGGTCGTAGACGTCCATATGTGCAGTTTATGCAGCTCACATATTCACATGTAGAGTTGTACCGGAGTTTACATCTTGAGTAGAGACGTCATATTGCTTACGTGTTGTTAATTTTTCTTAACTTATTACATTTCTTAACAAAACCTTTCTACATTTTATATATTAAAAACTTGCTCCCCACGTTTTGTAGTGGAAGCTAACAGTTACATTTAACTTTAATCAACACATTTCTGAAGAGCTCTCGCTCGTAGGTGTGCACTGTCTGACGGCTGCATAGTAACTCTTAACTCGATTCGACTGGCATATTACAACGAAGCGGAGAGAGTACTCCGCGATAACATAGTTCCTATTTTTATTTAAATTGACATTATTATAACAAGAAGAAACAAATTAATTATACTTATTTAATTTACGGGAATTATTTTAACTAGTACTCGTGCCTTCAAATTATTAATTACAAACATTACGATTTTATACATTTCTAAGTTACAGACGGTTCGCTAAGCACGTTGAGTCCGGAATTAAACAGGTCAACGCATGATGACTTACAAAAGGGTTAACTGTGATACTGATAGCTTTTTACAATTCGATTTTTTTTTATTAATTGTTTAGTTCGATTTTTCCATTTACATTCTCATACTTATTCTGAGTTAGTACAGGGACATTAGGTTTAATAGTGCGATTTAAAAATACTTAATTGCTTTTTAATTTTTTTTTATTATTAAATATTTTATTATCAATTAAATCGTCACATACTCCGCCGCTTAAAATCCACATTAAGAATTTTAGTGAGCAGAACGCAAAATTGGGGACTTGGAGTATGCGTGGTGTCAGTGTGTGGAATTTCTCTCACATTGTTATTGACAATAGTTATACCCATTTATTTCTTCTCTACCATACAATATACGTATATATTTTCTTATAAACTACCTTTTCTTATTACATAAAATTCACACTTAACATCTACATTTTAAAACACAAAACCCTTTCTTATGTCTACTACTTAAATCTACTACCGGTTTTTTCTTTGGGTTATAGTTACTCTCTTCATTGAGTAATTTTCTAAATATTTTGTTATTTAGAGCTCAGTTTAGTGGTCATTGAGTACTCATTTACTTATCTTTCGCTGAACTGGATCTCAGGTTGATCAGGCCTCATTTCCAAATTCTACGATTAACACTTAGCACGGTTACTGAGGTATAAGATAACTTCACTACCTTGTATTACCTTTTCTATTTTTGGTTATGCTATTTCCTCTTTTCTTCTTATACAATTTTATCTGCGAAATATGTGTTCTCCGCACATATTCTCGAGTCGCAGGTTCGTACAGGGCTACTGTAACTGGAGTTAAGCACTTCTGGATTTGGTAAGGACCACACCATCGGTATGATAGTTTAGGGGTGGTCTTATCAATTGCACTACTAGACGGGTGAGTCTTGTACATTACTAAGTCATCGACTTGGTACCTAGCTGCATTGTTATGAATATTTCTCTCGTGGTATTTTCTGGATTTCTCTAAGCTCGCTCTTAAATTAGCGCGAGCTTTATTCCATATTTGCTTAATCTGCTTATCCTTTATTTGCGGAGGTAGCAGGTCGTGTATTTTCCATTTAGTGGACAAGGGGTGGTTCGGTTTGTATTTATACAGTAACTCAAACGGGGTCGACTTGTGTCCTTCGTGATAAGCTGAATTAAAGGCGTATTGTATCCAGGATAGGTTTTGGTCCCAAGACGTATGATCGTTCGCATGGTAGGCAATTAAAGCAGATTTGAGGTTTCGTAGATACCTTTCAGCAATATTGCCTTGCGGTCGATACTCCGTAGTGGTAATATGGTCTATTCCTAACTTGAAACACATATTCTTGAATTCTTTCGCTTTAAACTGTGGTCTGTTATCTGACACTATACGTACAGGTGTACCGTAATCTTTAAATAATCTTTCCTGTAATGTTTCTACAGTCGTCGACGCTAATGCTCGCCGCATGGGATACATCCAAACAAATTTGGTGAACGAATCTACACAGATGAGTAACATAGTATTACCTGATTTCGATCGTGGGTAAGGACCTGAAAAGTCTAAATAAAGTTTAGAGAAAGGGGTCTTAGGGATTTCTGAAATTAATTGGCTTACCTGATTATTTCTTGCCGGTTTACTGAGAGCACATAAATTACATTTTTTTACGAAACTAGCTATTTCGCTGTTCATATTGTTCCAATGATATTCCTTTCGAACACGATGTATAGTTTTATTGATTCCCATATGGGCTCCAATGGTAGATGAATGGAAGTACTCCATCAGCATGGGCTTAATCATATCAGGGGCGATTATTGTTAATTCCTTTCCATTTCTAAGTTTGTGGCATAGTACACTTTTACTTAATACGTATTTCTCGGATTTAATACCTTGCGCAAGTTGTTCTATAATCGGTTTCAGAAGAGGGTCTTGTTGTTGATATAGGGCAATGTTTGTAAAGGCAAGGGGGAATTCAGTAATTACGGCGTTAGCAAGGGCTGTTTCCGGATTCTCCTTGTTTCCGGGAGTATTTGTGGGCGAATGGAACATACGGGACAGGGTATCAGTGACTACGTTTTGTGTACCTTTAATATGCTGCACTTTGAATTTGTAGCAGTTTAACCTCAATACCCACCTTCCAATACGTCCTAACTGTTTAGGGTGATTCAGTAACCAATATAATGCTTGATTATCAGTTTCCAAAAGGAATTCTTTATGTTCTAGAAAGGGTTTAAACTTCTCAAATGCAAAAACAATGGCTAAACATTCCAATTCATATGCGGAATATTTTCTCTCTTGGTCGCTCAAGGTTCGCGATGCATAACTAATAGGTAGTCTACTGTTTTCTATCTCTTGATAGATGACTGCACCTAACGCTACACTAGAACTGTCGGTCTGCACTACGAAAGGTTTCGTGAAATCGGCTAGTTGCAAAACTGGGGGAGATATGATGCTTTCTTTGAGTTGTTCAAACGCATTTTGGTGTGGTGCGCTCCATTCAAACTTCGCTCCCTTCTTTCTTAAGGAATTCAGCGGTGCTGCTTTTTCGGCAAGATAGGGAATATAATTGTGGAAATAATTTACCATTCCCAAAAATCGGGCTATAACTTTTGCATCTCGCGGGGGTAAAAATTCTCTGATGGCGCGGGTTCGTTTGGGGTCAATGCTTACTTTTCCATTCGCTTTCACGATGTGACCTAAGAATGAAAATTGTGGGACGGCAAAATTTACTTTTTTGGGGTTAACGGTTAATCCTGCTTTTTGTAACCGAGATAACACTTCACGTAGGCGTTTAAGATGTTGTTCCATTGATTCGCTATAGATAACGATGTCGTCCAAGTAGTGATATACATATTTAAATTTAATATCATGAAATATCCTTTCTAATAATCTACTACATACGGAACTTCCTTTAGATATTCCAAAGGGTACTCTAGTAAATTGGTACAGGTTAAAAGGAACGGCAAACGCGGTTAGACGTTTTGATTCTTCCGACAGGGGTATTTGGTGAAAAGCTTGATTCAGGTCCATTACCGTAAAGACTTTCGCTTTCGTGAAGTAATGAAAAGCACTATGGATGTCTGGAAGAGGGATAGATTCAAATTCTATTAGTTTGTTTAATTGCCGGTAGTCCACAACTAGTCTGTGTTTATCGTGACCTTTTGGTACTAAGAAGGAGGGTGATGAATATGGAGACGTAGAGGGTTCAATGACTCCTTGTTCTAACAACTTGTTGATATGGTTTCTCATCACTTCCATCTTGGGAGGCGACAACTTGTATGGGGGTAGGCGTATTACTTTCTGATCGCTCAGATTGATCTTATATTCTATTAGTTTAGTAAGTCCTAGCTTCGGTGTAAGAACTGAGGAAAATTCTTTTATTAATTTCTGCATTCTCATTCTATCTCTACTTTCTAGATGTGATAATTCAGACTCTTGGTGTACTACATGTGCAGTAGATGATCTAGTTCTTTCTTGTTTGTCATTATTACAATCAAAATTATACTTCCGTGTACGGTCGAATCGAAAATAATATTTCTGCTCATAGATGTCAAGAATCATTCCCGTTTTACTGATAAAGTCTGCTCCCAATAATAAGTCGGGTCCTAATTCATTACATACTAACATAGTAAAAACCCAGGTTAGGTTCTTGATTTTAACTTTAATGGTAATTCTCAGTTTTATTATTATATTTCGTTTATTGGCGGTAGCACATTTTATATTCACCGCTTGACTCCGTTTAACTAGGTGGTGTTCCAATAATTTATCTGCTAACTCTTGACTGATTAAGGTTCTGGTAGATCCCGAACCAATTAATGCGATTGTGGAGGTAACACCTAGGTCAACTTGTATTAAGGGTAATAGACTTTTAGTCCAGTTACATTTATTTATCGCGTTACATTTTTCAAGAAACTTTCTTACGTATGGATCTATTTTTTAGAGCTTCTTTTCCTTCCCCTTATTTTTTTATTTTTATTTTTTTTTATACATTTCTTTATGTTCACCGGATCTCAAGTTGCTGCGGAAGACACAGGATTTCGGGTCTCACTGCCTTACATGTTTTTTGGATCGGGGTGTTTACGTTAGAATTGCTTGCTGTTACAGTTTTTACTTATATGTCCATATTTGCCGCAATTATAACAGATGTGCTTATTGCGAGGAGGGTACCTAGTTTCCGTTTTAGATGGTGTTACATTTGACTTACCAGGGCTGCGCACATTGTGAGGTCTATTGAATACTCGCCTTTTATGGAGGGTTGTTACATCGGGCACTAGGGCTCGCAATTCATTTCTATTTGCTTCTGCTGATTTCATCGTATGTCTATTCTGATCTGAGTACCATACATTCGAAGAATGGATACTGCATTGTTCTAGATCCGCAAAGGTGTTAGGTCGATTTATCAAAGCTAAACGAGATCTTTCCTCTGGTGACAATCCTACTAAAATGGTGTCAACCATCTGTGTCTCATTCCAATCTACTTGTAGTAGTCGAGATGACTCCCTGATGTCTGAGACGTAATGGGCTAATCTCTCGTGATTTCCTTGTACTCGTAGTACGGTCTTTCTTTTAAGTTCTTCATAAATTCCGGTGCGAATAAAGTACTTTATTATTGAGGTATGCAGGTTTTCTACTGGAAGGGTAGAGCTTAATGCTTCTATCACACGATTCTTCAACGGGGGTTTACATTTCGGTAGGAGAACTTGCAAAATTTGCCAGTCATTCAGCTGCTGTAGATCTTTTATCTGCAGGAGATATTTGATGAAATTTAGTAGTTTGGTGACATTTAATCCATCAGTGTAAGGGATTTCAGTTAAAAGTTTCTCCACAGGATGAGTGATTTTTCCATATAGGTCTGCGTTATAGTTCAAGTTTGGCATCGCTTTAGGAGGACGATATGATGCATTCGGGGTAGTCAATTTGTGCGTTTCGGGGCGAATCTGGAAACGATTGGGAGGAGGGGCTTCAAATATAGTCGGGGCATTTAAATCGCTATCGGGGTGTTGCTCGTGAGTAGCTTGCATTTGCGATACGGCGGGTGAGTCGCGATCAGTGTTAGGTGGAGGTAGATCTGTAGTAGGGGATTGAACTGGGGAGATGTGTAGTTTCTTCAAGGACTTCTCAATTTCACCCATTCGGAACGAGTCGGATTTTCTTCTTAACTCATTGATAATAGTGGGTAATCGACGTAAAGCTTCGTCAGCAAAATTTTGGACTTCAGGAGGTATTTCCGTAAGATTAGGCCAGATCAATAAATTTTTCATTCGCCGGGTTAAATGCTCTATTCTTTGAGTAGTCCGCAATAGTATCGCCGGAGATTTCTCGTCTTGGAGGGTTTGAGACAATAAGGTTAGCTCGCTGTACTTGGCATTACAAATTTCTCTCTCGCTCTCATAATCGAGTCCGCTTAGGTTGCTTAATTGCGCATGTGTATCAAATCCACTTTCGCGTATTGACTTACGCAATTCCGCGACTGTTACATTCGCATGGGGTAGACCACGCAAAAGAGCTTCATAAGACAGCTCGTCGTTTAATAGTAAATCCGGATTAAATTGTGCCACTTTTTTATCTTATTTCTAACACATTAAAACGTACTGAAAATTGATTTTACTACACTATACACTTACTACATAGACAAGTTCTTTCTTGGGTAAATCATTTGCATAGTTCCCAAGAGAATAATTTCTCTTCTAAGGGAGAGACAGAAATTCCACACACACATACTTCAATGTTAAATCAACGATCAGCTGTTTGCTGGAATGTAGGTCATCCTCGTTTATTTAGTAAACAAAGACAAGGTAGTTGTATGCGTGGGAACGCGAGGATTACGCACACGTATTGTTCTCTACACAATGCCACAGCCTATCTTTCTCGACCGTTTTTAACTGGACAGGCCATTCGGAGTAAGGGGTGAATCTAATTCAACAAAACACGCTTTAAAAGTTACAGGTGTATTACGGTTATAACAGTCTGTATTTAGTAATTAATTCTCTTGCTTTCCACCATTAAAATTTTTTTTTATTATTTTTAATTTTTTGGTAACAAATTTCAGTTACGAATTTCTTTACACGTAATTAACCGGGTCTACTTTACGCAGGAGTTTATGTTTTTGTTTTTACCGTGGCGACAGACATACACTTACATTCTATGCAGGCATATTCATGAAACTACAGGTCTTGAATTGTCACAATATAAACCTGTTAAAGACTGAACAGATTAACAAGCACTAAAATTCATGTGCGTACTTGCATTTGGAGTCATACAATGATATTTCAAGTTATACAGACTATCATTGTATTAAATTACGTATCTTAAAATAAATTAATTTTATGAAAATTAATGTTACATGAAATACAGTAACTGAGTGCATAGATCAGATAACGAGTGCAGAGAGTTATCTATTTTACTACGTAACAATTATTTTAATTATCAGAGTGACGTATCTTTGTTAGCGTCACGATGCTTACAACCTTTTTTAACTCAAAGCAGAGTGGCTCATTTTTGTAACGTTTCGCCCACGTTACAAATCCAGGGAACCCATCATAATTGACACTAGCCAATTATACGGGCTGCCTACGTTGTAACAACTGAAATTAAACTCAACACAGTTAACAAATAATACTTAAGCTAATTATTAGGACACAAGGGAAGGTATTTCACTGATTTATGCACTCACTTCAATGTGTAATAAGATGACTTCTCTTTATTAACAAATGATATGAAAGGATCCCATAACATAATTATTTATCTTAAAATATTCAAATGTGTTTTCTGGAAAATTAGGGATCATATTGATCATGTACTTTTACCTCGGATCCGAGTTTACTTTAAATATTGTAAAGACGTCTGAGTATTACTATGCACATCTAGGAGCTTGCAAGATTACATTTACCATTTGAAGAATGGTATTACTTACTAAAGGGATTATAATTAACATTTACATATTAACGTTACAACGTATGATTTTCAATATTACAGTATACATGTATGTGCTTTCATTTATTTTTTAAAGAAAATTATAGTCTTTGAAAAGTCTCTTTCATCTATAAGTTATGTCTCAAATGTAATTAACTCTCGATAGTCAAGCTATCGAGTCACCTTTACAATAAGTTGTGCTGTCCTCGTCCTGGGGTGTCACACTTGGGAATTCTGGTAGTCGGCGTCGTCATCTGGGTCGTGTCTTCGGCGAATATTTTATAGCTGGTTCACTGAGGAGATTGAAGTAATGCTGGTTAAAGTTGGGGTAGATCCACGTAGGTCCTGGTCAGCGTCGTAGGGGTCGTAGACGTCCATATGTGCAGTTTATGCAGCTCACATATTCACATGTAGAGTTGTACCGGAGTTTACATCTTGAGTAGAGACGTCATATTGCTTACGTGTTGTTAATTTTTCTTAACTTATTACATTTCTTAACAAAACCTTTCTACATTTTATATATTAAAAACTTGCTCCCCACGTTTTGTAGTGGAAGCTAACAGTTACATTTAACTTTAATCAACACATTTCTGAAGAGCTCTCGCTCGTAGGTGTGCACTGTCTGACGGCTGCATAGTAACTCTTAACTCGATTCGACTGGCACATTACAACGAAGCGGAGAGAGTACTCCGCGATAATATAGTTCCTATTTTTATTTAAATTGACATTATTATAACAAGAAGAAACAAATTAATTATACTTATTTAATTTACGGGAATTATTTTAACTACTACTCGTGCCTCCAAATTATTAATTACAAACATTACGATTTATACATTTCTAAGTTACAGACGGTTCGCTAAGCACGTTGAGTCCGGAATTAAACAGGCCAACGCATGATGACTTACAAAAGGGTTAGCTGTGATACTGATAGCTTTTTACAATTCGATTTTTTTTTATTAATTGTTTAGTTCGATTTTTCCATTTACATTCTCATACTTATTCTGAGTTAGTACAGGGACATTAGGTTTAATAGTGCAATTTAAAAATACTTAATTGATTTTTAAATTTTTTTTAATATTAAATATTTTATTATCAATTAAATCGTCGCAATGGGAAATGTTTTGATCCATTTCTCCCAAAATCCAATTTTCCCAATTTTTGGTTATTTGTAAATAATGAGAGAACTGTTAGGTCTACAGACATTGTTATGTGCATAAATTAAAGCTACATACATTTACTGCAAATTCATTCTATACGACGTTCCTCGTAGGATGAGTACTTTTCCCGATATTTTGCTCGAAACTCGACAAAAACTAAAATTTTCCACTTTTTGGAAAAATTCGCCAATGTTTGAAGTACTGCATCCCGGGAACTATTAAACGTACAGAGCTGTGATTAAACTCTAATTATTTAAAATCTAATCTACTTTAAAAAAGGTGTCTATAATGTTTTCCCTAGAATGCATAATTTAGGAGATATAAGGCAAAAACTGAAAAAAGTCCGAAAATTTGCAGTTTTTCACGCATTACGCAGTTAGCAAAGGTCTTTCGAAGCTGCAAACTTGAATTCACACTACTGGTACTGGTCCTAACAACATATCAAAAAATTAGAACTACATGAATTATTGCAATTTTAGCGTTTAAAATGACTGGCCTATATATGTATATATATATATATATATATATATATATATCTATGTAATTCATGATTTGATTCATAAAATTTTTAGATAAATAATATAAATCATAGAAAAAAATTATGACAGATATTATCTTTACTTGTATTCTATGAAATAATATTTTATATTCTCCAAATTCAAGTCTTGGAAGATTGCAAAGTGTCGCTTTACTTACTTGTTTTGTGAAGGATGCCAACGAATGGCAAAGTTGAATCCTTTTAAAAGGGCTTTGTCTGCATGTGGTCCCGTTAAGATGTGAATCATTTTCTTGTTTGCTTCCGTTGTGTTGTGTTCTGCTGGCGTTTTCTTCTTTAACATTTTTGTGAATTTCTTTATGCGTTGCTGTCGTGTGGTTTCCGCATGTTTTCTTACCGACTCCGATGTACGAGAGTCAGTTATTTGGTAGTGATCTGTTCCTAGTATAGCGCCAAGTTTTAAATGTATTTGTAGTAGACGTCGGCCTAAGTGGTCGAGCTGTTTTCTTGTATCCTGAATGGATGCTTTGACTAGGGCGTGTCCGTCTTTCTGTAGTATTCTTCTTTCTTCAATGTTGTTATTGTTGTTGTGATGTGTAAATGTGAACGAAGTAGGAATAATTTGATTGTTCCTCCATTGAAGAAGGAAAGTCAGTACGATTGTAGAGTTTTTTTTTTGTCTTGCAATATAGCTTCTAAAATGTTTCATTTCTGACGGCTACTTCCTCCCCATAGCCATCGAAAGCCATGGCTATACACACCGCACAAGTTTCTAATGCTTGTATGAAGGCTTTCACATTGAATATCTGTTGTAGCAGGATTTGTGGGTACCTCAGAAGGATTAGGTCGGACTATTACCTTCCTTAGTGTTTACAACACAACGTTTTGACCAATAAAAATCTATCCGCCGTTAGTCGTGTAAACTTGCGTCAGTAGACTTACAGGGTGAAGAGCTGTCCATTTTTATATACTTTTTCTACTTTTTCTAGCTTAATTTTTAGGAGGTGGTGATTTATACTTTTGACAGTTCACGTTTTTTAGTGAACGAATCTCCGATAGGTTTAAGTTTGTATTTAATGTAATAATTTAGCTTAAACCTGAAGACGACCACAGATTGTTTAGTAGTCAAAACGTTGTGTGGTAAATCTAAAACGGTAATGGATTGATTGCATTGATTGCATATGCATTGATTGATATGGATTGATTGCATATGCATTACACAAACACCACTTGTTAAGTGGGTTATACGTATTTTCCTAGACAAATATTCTGCAAGCCATATTTTTTATTAACGATATATATTCGGATAGCGCAGAAAGTATGCGTTATGCTGAACACCTAGGAAAATAAGGTTCTCTAAGATGTCAGCAGGTTGTATAGTCAAAATAAAAATAAAACATCGAACTGTCAGTATTGCATTGTACCATTTGCAAGTGCAAGCTTTACAAAACCAACCACGAGTGTGAAGCCAATATGATGCACTATGGAGGGGGTGTGAATAGGGATGCACCCCTTTTCCGTATCGCTGTATCAGTAGGGACAGGCTAACATGTAAGGCGTCTGACGGGCATGTCTGACCAGAGTAAACCGCAATTTCCGACAATTGTACATTACGTTACGTGACCGAATGTAACTACAGCAGTATATGTCTTGGTAGAGCAGAAGAAATTAGGAAAGTCAGTGCTAAGATCTTTCATAATTGCCAACACACACGTATTTTTTTGTTTATCAGCATTGGGATAAATACCTTTTGATTTTGATTCAATAACAACTGCAACGACATAAACCGTTGACTATGATCTAACTGTGAGTATTTATTACTCCCGTTAACTTTAAATTTTTAAAATAATAGAATAATGATGTAAAATATTATTTTATAAAATGTTGTAATAGTAAAATCAAATTATAAAATAAAAATGTCTATAAAATCATATGTTTAATCGCTTTTATTGCCCTGAAATATTGTCAAAGGTATTTTAGTATGACTTAAAATATCTCAAAGATAGTAAATCTAAAATGTAGTATCTAATTCTTAAAATTACTGTGTAACTATAAAAATAGCTATTTATTGTTAGGCGGCATCAGTGCAAAAACAGAGCTTGCCTAAACTACAGCAGATGGAGTCATGTGACAAGCGAGACATCCTTACTTACTGATATGTGATACTAGTATATTTTTGTATTAACATATTTTTTCACGTATAAACCGCATGTAGCCACCTGCACCTTAAGAAATTTTGCTTGTTCATTCTACCACCTTTGTGTTATCTGTTTTCTAATAAGATTAAAAACTGAAGAAGCAGCTGTAATAATGTCCTAGGATATTACACTGAATATATGTATTATTCGCTGTTTCTACAAGCAAATCTATATTTTAATACACATTTTTTCAATTTTTAATCGTCATTTATTAACATTTAATTTAAAGGAATCGACTTTTCAGTGATTGCAAATGCAATCTAAGGTAACAAAAACTTTTACTATCAACTTAGACTATATTACTGCTTAATACACTTACTTAATAATTACTTATAACTACTTATAATTATTACTTTTATAAGTACTTAGTAATTACTTATTACTTTTAATATACACTGCTTAATACTACGATAATTCAGTACCCTAGTATACCCGGAGATTGTGTTTCTTTCATAAGTTTAAAAAACAAGTACATATAATTTGCTTCTTCAAACTTTTTGCTTTCTATACAAAAATAAATAAAGGCATGAAATAACCATCGTAGCTATAAAGTATTTTAATTGACAATGGAGACATTCTCTTCTCATGGATATAAGCTTGCACAAAACTTTAAGTCTGATACTCTTCAGAGTAACTTTACAGAGAGGAGAAAGTGGTTTGAAGAGCACAAACAAAAGACGGTTGAGATTGTTGACCTTTTAATCGTAAGTTGCATAGTCAACGCATTATTGGATTAGCAAGTAGTGGAGAACCAGTGGCGTTTCGTGTTTACTTTGACAAACGTTAGGAGATTTAATTACGCTGTGAAGCCAACTGGAATGCTACAAAACACTGACTAAATAAGTAGACACATCTTCTCTCGTAAAGCGGAATGCAGTCTCCAAAGCTTTCAAAACTGATGGGTCAATTTCTGAATAAATAGACACCATCCCCCAAATAAATAATTACTACAGCGGTTAGAATAAGCAGCGATTAGAATAAGTAAAGTCAAATTCATAACTGAAAATTAAATTCAGATTACCTTTTTTTAACAAATTTCAGTTAATATAATATATAACAACAATTGATACGCATGATATATCGGAAATAGGCAACAGAGATTTTTTAAAACCCAATCGCAAAACGGAAGTAATAAAACTTTATTTTTCCAAAAGCACAAATGCTTCAACAGAATAATGATAAACGTGTTTGACTCAAATCTTAATTTTTGATACATTACTATCGAAGAGTTTAAGAAAACCTTGAGAGTGTTTTCATATAGATTTTATACATATTGCAATGAGTAGAATATGCATATGAATTAGTAATGGGACTCTAAGCATATGAACATATGATAGCATGTTGAAACAAAAATTAGTGTAAGCAAATACTGCATGTTTGCTTACACTAACTCAACTAACTCCCTATTGTATAATAGGGAGTAAGAGACATGTTCAATTTGTTAGACTTAAGTAATTTTTAGACAGTAAAAAAACAGTTAGTGTTGTGAAGTGATGCAAAAATATCCGTGCGCATGTGGCGAGTGAGCGTGTGTGAGAATATGTAATTATTTTACGGGATAATAATGAAAAACATATTAAATTAAATAACTTTCGTTAAAATAAAAATTTTGACATGAGGCTTGTACCAGTATACGCCTAACAAAAAGGCCTATCGAGTGGAAGTAGTTGTTTGTAATTTAAAGAACTGAATATATGACTTTTTCGATTAAGAAATGTTATGATCCTGTAGATAAGTAATACAATTAGAATGGCTTTTTGGGCATGCTACAAGTTCCTTTCGGACAGTTTTTTACAAGAATAAATTTATGTTAGCTTCATACGCAGGGAAGCGTTGTGAATTATCCAATCAGCGTACGAGAATGACGCTAAAATTTCATTTGAATTCTAATTACTTATCGGTCAGTACAGTCTCTTTCTGAACTTGAAAACGTACAGACGCGCTGTTGGAGTATAGACGCTTGGTCTACGAAAGCGTACGAACACAAGTTGGAAAGTTCGCAACTTGATTGTTAAGTAGTGCTAATCCGGGAATGTACAAGTTTGTCCGTGTAGGCATTTACTGGACGTTTGCTGGATCTATTCTGTAAGCTCAACACACAAAGTAAATAACGGTGAAAAAATTAATTAACTGCAATTTATAGAATTGATCAACCCGAGAACGACCCTGAACGCTGGACACCAGGAGGAGCCCATCCGTGAACGACCGACACCTTCATTCCAGACTGGATCGTCCTCACCTCTATCTGCATTTGTCATAAAGGGAAATGACTTTTGTAAACTTAAACAAACTTATGAACTAAAGAGACAAAGAACTTAGAACATTTTTTTGTATTAGATTATAATAGACAAAATTTTGTTTAAATTTGTAATCAGGTTAACAGACAGAATCATAAAATTGTTTTTTCACAAAATACTAAATCAATATAGTGAATTGTAATTATAGCATTAATAAAACCGATAGCATTTTAGTACACAATTTAACCGACTACTTATTCTATGCGACACCTGTAAATCGCAATAAACAAACACACACACATACATAAATAAAAAATCAATACGCGCGTATGCGTGTGTGTGTGTGTGTGTGTGTGTGTGTGTGTGTGTGTGTGTGTGTGTGTGTGTGTGTGTGTGTGTGTGTGTGTGTGTGTGTGTGTGTGTGTACGTAAACATGCGTTTGGAAACATTATTTTATTACATAATAAATATCTGTAATTAAAATGAAAACTGACAAAATAATGGGTAATGAAATATAATTTAAATAAACTATAATACGCTGTGTATTGTATATAATAAATTTATAATAATGTATAAAATAATACAAATATAATATTGTATTTATTATCACACATTATCTATACAACTGTTAAATGTGAAAAGTGCACATGTAGGCCTAAACATAATTTCACACATTTTACTGTTTTGCATATTTTTATATCCATTAAATTATTTGAACATTTAATTATTTAATTTACTTAATTAATTATTATAGACGGTCCTTGCTATCATGGACCAGCTTCTCGATAGAAACCATAGTTTTAATAATGTTGGACCACTGCCTAACAGCCCGGTAGTTGTTTTCCAGTCAAATTATTTAATGCCTCAATTCATAAATAATGCAAATCAGTGCTTTGTTGATTGTAAGAAATGTAAAAATCGTAATATATATATATATATATATATATATATATATATTAGATAGTCTAAAGATGAAGCTATCTGTTACCTGATGAAGTTATCTGTTAGGTATACTGAAAATTTTTCTCCTCTTAGCCTACTCTACGTGCTTTTCATTGTATTTTACTGGATCTGCCTAGGCGTCCAGCCTATTTACACATAGCGTTTCTGAACAACTATAATTATTCTGATATAAATAATAAGTTCTTTGAGTCTCCCTAAATTACAACATGTTAAATATTTCTATATCGTGGAATACTCAGAAGTAACTGTTTTAACAAACATTACAAACTTAACTTCAATCTGTAAAAAACCTTTACGGAATCAATTTAAAAGTTACACATACCTTATAAGTGTATTACGTTTATATTTGTCACATGTAAGTCACGTTAGTTCGAGTGCAGGGAAGACAATTCGAAACTGCATTCAACACAAAAATATAC
Source organism: Magicicada septendecula (assembly GCA_034769895.1). Lineage (NCBI taxonomy): Eukaryota > Metazoa > Arthropoda > Insecta > Hemiptera > Cicadidae > Magicicada > Magicicada septendecula. The sequence continues at coordinate 543,430,619 of CM068367.1, read as the reverse complement.
TTTTCTAATAATATATTTAATGGCATATACAATATAGACAAAAATAGTCTTCAGTGTATTTAGTTTAATACAGTACAGACAAAATAAGTTCTTCTAACGACAAATGTAATAATATATTTACTATTTCTAACTATATAACTCAATTCTCGTTGATTATTGACACATTGTACTTCAGAACCTGACATACGGACCCATAAAGTTACAAATTTTAATAGTATTTGCACTTTAAGTTATTGAAGCTGTAGATTACATTTGTAGTTGCAGTGTATACATCAACAAATTGTTTTGAAACATCTACTGACGTGCAATGTGCCACTAATTACACGCGCGCGCGCGCGCACACACACACACACACACACGGCTTACGGGTATGGCGACCTTTACTTCCAAACGGTCGACACCGCTGCGGCCACTCGCCTCAGTGCTTTAATTCTTCCCCTTTATATTACTGAGGTCTATCATTCTGGGTTGAAATTGCTTCCGCTTACTTTGGCCATCATCTTTAATCTATTCTATCAATCCTGCCTTAGTTGACTGCTGTTTTCCCAACAGCACTGATGGTATTAGATTATTTGAGAACTAGGCGGTACCGACGTTATCCAGTGACTCATGCCTCAGGGATGGGCTACTTGGCCGCTATTGGTCAAAATGCAACAACCATGAACGAGCAAGAAAAAGTTGGCTTTTAGTTATTAAAAGATGTGCAATTTCGGAGACAAAGATGCACAATTTTGCTGACAATTCTAATAGCGGACAAAATAATAACCCAGAGATTGGAAACAAGCCAGCGAGAGTATCTGAAATCTTAGCTGCCTGAACACACAGGCAATAATTGTTGCATAATAAGGATAGGCAATTAATAGTATGGTAGAACACATAGTGATAAACACGCAAAAAAATGAACATCTGATTAATAATGTTATAAAAAAGAACGAACATACAGTATTAAAGAACATAAGGTCAGTGGAGCAGTCCTACAGTGCCCGTAATCAGTCTACTGTTGTGGAATATTATGTACGACGGTCTACTGAAACTGGTTTGTCTTGGGGATGTGGTGTTAAAAGCATTAACACATGACATCGGCTTAGTAATTGTCGTAAAATATGAAGAAGGTAGCATTCATCCCTTTTTGTAAAGTTATAAGCGAAATTTATTGTTAAATATTGATATCTGGAGTTTAAGATAGCGTAACGTAAGTGTAGGTTTGAAAAACAGATAATTATCTGTGATAATATTATGGATAACAATATATAATGTGAATAGATTACTAGGTTACAGGTTTTCTACTCACCTTTCTTGAAGTTGATATAAATTTTCGACAAATCGCCGTGTAATTTTTGTTTTTTCGCGTGTAAAATGAAATGGAATAAATGAATATAACTTCTAGGTTTGTGTAAAATTCTGTAGAATATACAAGTTATCCTTTCTGTAAAACTTGAAGTCTCACCGTGTACTTTTTGCCTACTGAATGGTTTTTATAATGGTCCAATGGCAAGGTTACAAACACATTGTCAAAAAATACTCACTGGTTTTTGTGAAGTTGCAGAGTGGTAAGATCGAATTGTTACAATACAGAAGCATAAAGAATTTAATTTTTATTAGACTTATAGAAAAATAGAGAAATCGAATTTATATTTCTAAGTTTGCAAATAGAAATGTAGATTATTTGCGGATAAAAAGGGAGAATATTTCTGGTAACCGCTATAAGTCGACCAGTCATATTATGTGAAATCATGTTTTTATTCAAATATTCTCAGGAAGGTATCTAACGTTTATGAATTTAACTTGAAATTGTACATAAATTAAGTGTAGGCCTATAATTAAAAAAATAAAAACGTCTACGCAAGGGTTGATAATTGAATATTTACATAATAAAAATTAGAGAATATAAACAAAAATTTTAATGGTTAAATTCTGAAGTTTTCTGAAACTAAAAATATTAAGTTTTGTCCTCATACTTCCTTGCTGTAGTGAAGCTGATATAATATCCAATAAGCTAAACTAATATCCAGTAACTTTGTAGATAAAGCGAGGCCGACATAGCTATTGATCTTGTTACATATATAAAGACAATAAGTACGCCCCCTCGTAGATAATGTAGCGTGTCTGCGGGGTGAGGGTTGCACACATTAATGGCATTGACCACGGCTTATTTTGTCGGTCCAACGTTTATAACTTTCTTTAATTTCGTGATATTGTCGGCAGACAATAATTTTAGTATCGGTTACTCTTTCCAAGAAAATAATTATTACATCGTTTGTGCTATCAAACATTACTTTCTATTTCTCGATTTATAAAATTTCTACAAATAAGTATATAGTCATATAAAAATAGCCAGTAATAGCAGTAACTTTATTCTTTGACAGATTCTGTTTTCTGTACATTTGTTCTCTAAAATAATTGACTTGTGTTACACTTACTAAGTTGATAAGAGAAATGGTAATTTAATTAATAAAGTTGTGTTAGTAGTTTTAATCACAAACAGAAATAACACTGTTGCGCACTACTACAGAGAAAGTATTCCGATTAACGCTTTCGGGTTTCACAACTCATCATCAGATCGGAAATATATTTCCGATCTGATGATGAGCTGTGTAGGTCAAAAGCGCTAATCGGAATAATTTTGCTATAGTAGTGTGCAACAATGTTATTTCTGTCAATGGTAATTTGTTCAATGCAGTATGCCCATTAGAGTATTCAGTCTACTAATCGTCTAAATGGTAATGTTACAAATATGTTTCATTAATATTATAAACAGCTACTTTTTCTTTTCATTTAGTGTAATTGTAGGCAAGAAAAAATCGTTAAATAGTAAAGAAGAGGAAGTAGTATGATATGAAAATAAGATGCGTAGGAATATTACACGACAGATTGAATAATGCATTCTGCATTCCAGCGTCACGATTTCTGTAAAACCAGTCACAGGTGTGGTCGCAAATAACGTGGCATTAACACTTCTAAAAAGAGGTTTAATGTCAACACGTCTTACCGTTTTGTCTCGTCTAATGCCGACTTTTTGTGTCACTTCACTATCAAGGACAGACGTACCTGAAACGTGTCTTTTAGGTGAAAAACACTGATGTCATTAAGGTGCATGAATTTACGCAAACACGTGGTTTTTAGATTTTGACGCAAGTAAACGTGAGATTACCGAATATTACAAAACTCTAATTATTTAATTATTTTTAACATATTTATTAACATACATTATTTCAATAGACATGTGCAAAATATCCCTTCCGACATACAAAATTTAGGAATTAGGTATGTATAGGCCTATATGTGTGTGTGTCTGTGTGTATTTATTAAGCGATACAAACTTAATAAAAATATCTTAATTATTAACATCAACGTATAAAAGTTAATTAGCCTGCTGAAAATTCGTACCTTATTCTTACAAGATCTAGCCGATACAGATTATAATTTACTGTCTTTAAAAACATTTAGATATTTAAACAACATTAAATGTATCGTCCCGGGCCCGCACCATAAAATCAAGGTGCGTTTTTCAGCCCCCAGGTCAACTCAGCCTGTGGAAAATGAGTACCTGGGATAACATCCTGGGGATAATAATGGGCGGCTGAAGCGTAGTGCTGGCCACACTGCCTTCCTTGTATGCCGTACGGCTCGCATAAGGCAGCCTACCCTGCCTGACTCCTGAGCTGCTTCGGTGGTACACATGGGAGCCATTATTATTATTATTAAATGTATCGTGATTTCTACAAATCTTAACCGGAATTTTCAGAATTTGTAATGTTTTAAATCCTATTAATTATCTTATGCCGTATCCAAACGAGGTAACGAAGCGGGTGAAGAAAGCACTTATAACACATTGTATGTGAGCGGGTGCTGCACATACAACACATTTCATTTGTCTGCGCCTATGAAAGCGATATACTTGCTATTAAGTGTGTTATGTAATTTATATATGTGATATATGATAAAAATTCAACGTTTTATTTAAATAATGTATATGATAGGCATTTTATTATGATAGTTCTTCATATGTTTACTAGGAAATAATCTGTACTCATAGATGCATGTGTGTTTCAGATGGAAGACTAACTTTTATCACGTCTGCTGTAACACAAATTGCATGCAGATTCGGATAATTCATAAATATACGCCTGACTAGATTATTTAAGAAAACAGTGTTATCTAGTCTGTGTGGGATTGAATGAGACTCGTATATGCCTGTATGGAAGAGTCACTTTTCAGCAATGTTTCGACACGGTATAGAGTCGGCCACAACCCATTTTATGTTTACTTTAGTAGTATCCTTAAGTCAGATAAAACTATTCATGGAAGATTTAGTAAAGGTACGTCATTTATTAGATATAATTTCGAAATCTGTCTCATCGTTTTGAAACAATTATCATCATGACTTCTATATAAATCGTCATAAGCCACCGCAGATAATAAGCAAATCTCGTGTGATTGTGTGTACAGATGTGATATAGTATGTAATAACAAATATGCCACATACATTATTATTCTTTTTTTAATATGGTGTACGCTATAAACAATTATATAGGCCTACATAGTAATAGTTATTTGTGTAATGAATTATTACCGTATTGCCTGTGTAGAAACTTATATGATGACATGACAATATATTTTGATCGAACGTCGGCAGAAACGTTATAAACATTTTCTGTAGACCGAATTTCACAAAACTTTTCGTCAGTAAAGTTATAAAATGCTTTTATGTTAACTGACATGTAACCTCGCTCCTTCTACGTTAACAGTATGTTAATGCTTACCCTTGCAGTAGACATTTAAAAATTTGTTATTATATTTTAATTTAGCGGATACGCAAAGTTACAAAAAATCAACTTAAATAATTTTTTGACGTTGGTGAAGTAAATTTTATATTTGAAGCGGCATGCAATGAAGCGGCACCCAATTAGGCTTTCTCAAATTCCACAAATTGTACCCTAATGTGTACAAACGTTTCGTCACTGCAGAAAACCAAATAGTAAAATATTAGTTTAATCTGATTTATAAATCGATTGTAATGGGTTAGTGGAAGGCATGCTTTTTATTTTCTTAATATTTTAAAACATAGATTTAGTTGCATAAACGTGTATAGGTAACCGGAAACTTATAAAATTTGTAACTTTGTAGAACATATAAATCCCAACCTGTCCTTCACAGCTTCTTAATGTGTAGGTGACGACTATAGAAATATTGTTAAAAGGAGCACAGGAATCGTGATTGTTCATATGTAGAAAAAATTAATAAACGGCAGAGAAATACTTTATTATCATCTTCATCAGTAGGAGCAATAGTATCAGATTTTCGGTTGAACTCATGTTGAGTGTTCCGTACCCAATTAAACCAATTCTGGATTGAGTAGACCCAACGGCTTCTTAGTATCTCCTACAGTTTCCGTCGATCCAGCTTATCAGTAGTTGACTGTTGATATATTTATTGAAATTTAATTAAGACATTTCTAACAAAACACTTCTATTTATATTGTTCCAGTTGTACGACTGCTGAATACGTACTACAAAACAACACGATACAATGGGGAAACATTTATCTCTAACACAAATACAAAATTAATACCTGACCCTTTCACTCTTACAATCTCTTTAAAACAAGTGTTATGCTTCAAGTCGTTTAACTCCTCTCAATTGGCTATGATGATGCAAAGTTGTTCTTCTATAGGAAGCACAGGCAGTTGTGTAGTGTAACAACGTTTGCGAGATAGGTCTTCCATTTTTTAGATGCTTGGTGGATAAGTGGGTATTCTGTCATAAGACGTGAACGTTTTGACAGAGAGGGCTGAGGGTTGAGAGGTGTACGGTTTGTTTACTGCTTAGGCAAGTAGATAGGGTTCATAAAGTGTATACGACTCATTTCACACGTACTATTTCTTAGAAACTCTGACTTCATATTGGCACAAATACACTCTTGTAAGGAATTATATCCTTTATTGGTATGACATGTTGATACGTATTCTAAAATGTCTGGTTTACCATCAGAGCCGCATTTATGATTTTTGAGGCCCTAGCCCAAGTTTTCTGAGCCCCCCCCCGCGGTGTGACTTTGTAGTAATAAATATGTACTGCAGAAGTAATTTAATGTCAGATTATTACTACCAAATTTAAAACCAGTAGGCTACTATAAAAAGCGTGCTTTCATTAAGCAAACTTTTACAGAATATTAAGACGCATGCAAAAGAATTGTGCAAATTAATTAATTTTTTAAGTAGAGTAACTTAACTAAGCTTATTCAGGAAGTTAACATAAAAAATGTAGTTTTTATTATCTAGGTATAACACATTAATTTATTTATTTTTGTCTTATAACTTTTATAAAATTAAGAAAATAGGTCTAGATCCTTTTTTTATGTTTTGACTAAAGATACAACAAGCTAATGGTAAATTATATATTCAGTGACTATGTAGCTTAATGGAATTAATGTCGGGAAAAGCTTACACAAAAAATATTGAGGGAAATTTAATTTTAAAAAATCATACTTTAATCAATGTGACTCCTACTTTTATAAAAATACTTCTGTTAAAAAAAATATCTGCAGCTTGCGGTCCCCTCTGAGCCCGCGGCCCTAGGCTGCGGCCTAGTCGGCCTAGTGGTAAATACGGCATTGTTTACCATCGAAACAACTTTTCGTAAATCTGACCGTTAGGCATTCTCAGAGGATCCGCCTCGGGTTTGCTTATCGTCATGATTATTGAGGGCACGTAACTGTAAAATGCCAAGGTAAAGTGCTACGAAAGCAACAAACAGTATTAACAATTTTAATGGTCTCACAGTATCCAATATTTGTGCACTAATATGACAATGCTCTTCAAAATTCACTTTCTGTTTTAATTATAACATTCTTTTAGAACATTAAATGGTCTTTATCCTTGATGATTTAATCTGACATATGTCACCTGGTTTACTTTTATTTTACGTTTATTTATTTTTAAAACATTGCAAATTTTGGTTGGTACCAATTGATTGGCGCCAGTATACGGTAACTATTACAGTCTGGGCAAGTGCTGGGCGTAATCACGACTTGCTACCCTTCTCCCAAACCAAGGTGAGTGTGGAATTTTTGAAAGACTATTTGAGAAAATGCACATTTAAACTTAAATCATGAAAACTGTCTTAATGTGAAAAACGAATATCGTGTATCAAAATATTTACTACTGAAACTTATAATAAAATTTATGTAAAAAAATTTTCTTAGATACTTTAAATATTTGTGTAAACTTAAGAAGTTTTAATATAAGAAATAAAGTTTAGTTACTGATACTCATGAAAACAGAACACGTGTAAATATAAAGAATAGAGCATACGATACTCGCACTGTAATCAAGAACAGTCAGTTAAATACTAAACTACGGCGTAACATCGATTTTATTTTGATTCTACCTCCTTCTCGTATTTGAGCATCCGACACGGAAACTGACAGACGTGTAGAGTACCTCACGTGAGGGTAATGCTGTAATCTTATTATTGGCAATATAATTTGACAACAAGGGGCGAAGGTAAAGAGGGTTAGGAAATGCAATTTGCATTTAAAATTCGCTGGGTGCATGTACAAGTAGTCAGTACGCACAGAGGCTTATAAGACAGGGAATAAAAATCTACACACTCTGAATACTGATGTAAGATAATGCGACTGGTAAATTGCTGCTGTGAATACAATAGCCGCGACTTCGTGAACAGTTAAATATTCGTTGCTATATGTTGGATATGTACATTAATTCCTGAACAGAATTTGTATTACAGAACTGGAAAGTTAACCATGTGATTTGAGTAAAATGGGAAGGTTTTCTAATCGTTTAGAATAAAATACACACACGCCCGCGCGCGCACACACACACACACACACACACTATACATGTTTATCTGTGATCTCGCTTGTGAACACCTCTGTTTATAGAAAAGATATAGAGTTTATGTAAGAGCTCTGAAGACTGAAAGTAATTTTTATTTTGAGTTTTGTTTCAAAGGCTGCTGGCAGAGTAGGAAAATGTCAAAACTTTAATTTGGTAGGCGGAGAGAGTATTCATGGTTGTCTGTTAAAAAGTTGAGTATTTCTATTGTTTATAAGGCTATGGCCGACAGGCCGTAGCAAGATGTTCCTTCGTTATTTTTTTTTAATCCTTAAAAACATCCACGTGTAAACCTACTCGTTTGGGCTACGTGTATGGGTAGCCAAGCCAGTTCTAGCAGACTTCTGAAAAATAACTGACAAACTCAGTATAGACCTGGGCTCTCTTAATGGTAACATTGTTTCAGCGAAAGTCATTGGAACATCCTGAATTGTAGTACATTGTGTTGTAGTCTTCAACAACAAAAATTTATCAAAATATTTTTTTTTTTTTTTTTTGGTAGAAAACGTTACTTGATCATAAGAGGATGGGAAATATGTAAGAATTTTTCTACTCACTGAATAATTTTTTATTCTCACTGGGAAAGCTAAGTGACAAACAAATGTCAGTGTGACCTCGTTCAAGACGTAGCCAAGAATACTAATTTACACAGTAAATATTGTCACGTGATTATAATTACATTTAATAAAACTGACAAAGTATCCCTTGAAACGCACTCTTATTAATAAACTTTTAGAGGCAGTACATATTATTAAAATAACGCATTCTGATTGGTTCGCGTTGCACCCCTATTCAACGTCCGTCTCATCCCTGATTAACTGGCTTTATACACGAAACCAGTATGTCGTTTTTTTTTTTTTGACGGTCACGAGACACAAGCACGACTTCGCACTCCAGACTTTTGACTGAATAGGACTGCTCTCTTCAGCTCTCTACTCTGGACGCTGCTTCAGCTTCTTGCTGCATTCGCCCACCTCGCGGTTGGACGAGGAATCGCCTTTCTTCTTCGAGGAAAGAAGACCCAGGAACTGAGTAGCTGGTAGAAGAAGCAGCTGGCGGAAGTTGCCCTTATTAGGACCACCTGCGCCGGAAACCATCTTACCGGACAGGAATAGAAGACGACTGCTCTGGGCTCCTGGTGAGTGCCGTATATCAGTGCTTAAACCCTAACCTGCTCGCGACTGTTAGGTAGCGCTGCCCCGGACGATCCTTGCGAGCCCCCACCAGTGGTAAGCAAGCTTGGAGATCGCCGGTTTAAAGGGACCAGTGGACACCAGTCTTGGTAAGGATTGGTATCTAACGAAGCTGGTCGTTAGCCCAGCTTCTCCCGCATCGTCGTGAGCAGGGAAGTCGCGTGGGTAAACCGGCTTCGGCCGGACCCAAGATCCCTGGCGTCTGGCAGTGACTGCCTAGCAGTCTCTGCCCGGCAGCCGCACTTGGCCAGCATGCCCACTACGGGTAACGGCTCGAGTGCCGAGTCGCTCAGCTCTGCCTTGCCCCACGTGGGCGACTCGCCTGAATCGCCTCGGGCGATGGAGACGGACGATCCTCTCCCTAACCCACTAACCCCTCTCCCGGTGGACGAGTCGGACGAATTCGCGACCGTTCGTCGGCGTAGACGCCCGACTAAGAAACCGAAGAGGACCCACTCAACCGGATCCGCTTCCTCTCGGACCTCGGCCATGGACATCGGACCTTCTCAGGGCCAACAGGCTGCGGTTCCGACTGCTCGGTAGCAGCTCCGGCTGCTGCCGCTGTTGATCGCGCGCCGCCCCTGTTCGTCCACGGGGTGTCCAATGTCGCCGCCTTATACAGCGGCTGATCGCGGCCCACGGCCTATCGGCCGACAAACTTGATCGCAAGCTGCTTGCCGGTGACACGGTCAAGGTTGTCGTCCGTCGGCTCGAGGACCATCGCTTGGTCGAGGCCTTTCTGCAGGCGCACAGCCTGCAATACCATACCTTTTCTCCTAAGCGAGTCAAGCCCTTGTCAGTAATTCTGCGTGGGCTTGACGCGCATACTGATCCCCAGGAGATCCTTTTGCAACTCCGAGAACTCGGGTACCCGGTGCAGGCAATTTTTCGCCTGTTCACCAACTCAGAAACCCGAGTACCTCTCCCACTCGTCCGTCTCCAGCTCGAGAAGGGCGAGGCCGCAGACAAAATATTCTAACTGACGCGGCTGTTTGGCTTCCGCGTCAGGGTGGAATCCAGTCGTCCCCCGGGCAAGCTCGCGCAGTGCCACCGGTGCCAGAGGTTCGGCCACCATACCGACGTCTGTCGCAGTGTCTGCACGTTGCCTGCACGGCCTGTTTACGTTGTTCCTTGGGACATTCCACGCAGGCCTGCACTGTGGCAGACAAGTCCAATTTTCGCTGCATAAATTGTGGCCAAGGCAAAAGCCGCAGGGGCCCCTCCCGAAGCCAAGGCAGCCAGTATTGCAGCCCCAACCACAGAGGCAGCCTAAACCACAGGCTAGGCCGCAACCAAAGGCACAACCGGCACGGCGCATCCTCTCCGGCTCCACCTCCAGCCCCTACAAAGGCACAAAAATGAACCGCGTCGCCTTCAGTAGCAGAGTCAAGCCCTGTAGCCGACATCTCGGTTATGCAGCCGGAGAATCAAACCTCCATCTCCGCGGAACCACAACTCCCGCCTCTGAACCAGAGGTAGCCTCGCCACCACTGCTACCTCCGCGATTTCCGCGAGCAGGCAACATTAAAAACAAAAACACTAAAGGGATAACCACACCGAATGCTCGGCCCCGAGCTCCTGCCTGCCCACAGCCCACAAAAAGCCCTGCTTCCCGGTACAAGTCCGACGAAGCGCAACGGCGTACTTTTCCTGTCGCTCACTCAAAACCCTCTGCCCCTGGTCCTGTGGCTTCCACCACGACCCGATCTGCCGTAAAACCTGGTCGCACTTATGCGGCTTCAGTTTCCAGGCAAACAGCCCAGTCCGTCATATCCGATGACGCACAGTTCGTCCGCGACTTTCTGTCTGGCTACGACCTTAAGAAAGTCGCATTCACCTTCAGGTCCATCCGAGACCGCCTGGAAACTGCTGACCCAACTGAGAGATTCATGCTCTTGGTGGAAGCCTGCGAAGTCATAGGTCTTCTATTAACCGAACCCTTAGACGAGATCTCTCGCTCATAGCCTGGAATGCTAACACCATAGGTTCCAAGCATTCCGACGTTCTAGAATTCTTGGAAGGCTATAGGCGTGTCTTCACGTACGCGAGCTGGTTTCACGCCTGACTACCAACGCATCCCTGAGGAAGTCTCACTTCTCGCTCGCGAGAGGAATTACTTCCGGAAACGTTGGCAGAGGACCCGTGATCCAGCCGATAAGGCAGCATACAATCGCCTCACCGGACGACTGCGTGGCAGTCTGAAGGCGTTCCGACGTAGCTGTTGGGAACTCGACGTGGCCCGAACGTGGGATGCGGACCCGCAAAGTCACCCGTACAGAATGCCTTCCGCATTGACGGGACGGAGGCGACGACCTCGACTCCCAGCCATTGTTGGACCGTTCGAACGACTCCTGGGTCGCCTGGAGGAGAAGGCCGAGTACTTGGGCGCTTGTGTTTCGAGCGACAGTTTGCTCCCAACCCGCCCATGGACTGGGACTTCGACGAACAAGTCGAGATAGCTGTGGAAGACTTTCTGTCTCTTCCGATCACGGCGGAGCCCGAACCCATCTCTTTGGAAGAGGTCTCAGATCGGCTCGCTGAACTTCAGCCAAGAAAAGCTCCAGGCCCGGACGGTGTTACGAACACCGCTCTACGACTTCTTCCCGAGCCTGGAGTTCAATTCTTGACTGATTTGTTCAACGCGTGTCTCAGACCTGGCCTACTTTCCCAAGAAATGGCGAAAGGCGACGGTCATCGTGATCCCGAAGCAGGGAAAGGATGGTACCCGCCCCGACAACCTCCGGCATATCAGCCTACTCTCCGCTACGTCCAAGGTTTTTGAGCGCATCGTGCAGCGTCGTGTACGAGAATATCTAACCAACTTTGACGTGCTGGTCCCCGAACAGTCCGGTTTTCGTGTGGGGCATTCGACCACTACTGATGAGAATGGTGGAATACGTCACCGTAGCCGGGTGTCGGAGAGAACTGTTTCTTAGATGTTGAAAAAGCCTTCGACAGCGTATGGCAAGATGGCCTATTATTCAAGCTTAGGGAAATCCAGCTCCCGGACTGCTACCTCCATGTGGTTGCTAGCTTTGTGACGGAGAGGACCTTCTGCGTGAGAGTTGGAGATTCAGTCTCTTCCGAGAGACGAATCACAGCCGCCGTCCCTCAAGGTAGTGTTCTTGGCCCCCTTCTGTTCTCGCTGTACGTCAACGACGTGCCGAGACAGCCTGGAGTCCAGGTTGCGGACGACACGGCCGTATTTACGGCAGCTGCAGCCCCAGCTCGACACCCTCGTGGACTGGACTGAGAATTGGAGAGTACAACTCAACGCTACCAAGAGTGTAGCCGTCGAATTCTCTAAGCGACGGAAGAACCCTGTTAGGCAGTTCCGTATCGGCAGAACGTACTTGCGCTGGTCCAAAGAGGTCAAGTACCTCGGATTACACCTCGACCGTCGGCTCACCTGGCGTACCCACGCTCAGACAGTTCATAAGCGAGCATCCGCTCGTCTGTGCGCACTGTTTCCACTCCTGATCAGCTCAGCCATTACCAGGAAATTGGGCAGGATGATCGTCGGCGCGTATCTGCTGCCGGTCATTACCTACGCTTGCCCGGTCTGGGGTTACCCCGCCGCAATGGATAAAAAGAAGTTGCAGAGCGTCCTCGACAGGGGTCTTCGGCTAGCGGCCAAAGTCCCCAGTCGCTTCTCATCACGCTTTCTAAGGAGAGGACTTGGCGTCCGCTCCTTAGACGAAACATTCAGGCGGCTTGCACGCAAATTTTATGCACGTGCGGCGAAGTTCCCAGACAATCCTCTAGTGGCTGGGATGGGCAGGTACCGTATACGTCCAGGTGATTCGTGGAAACGCCCTCGGTGTATTCTGCGCTAGTGTAGGCTAGCACAAAAGCCGAGAATCGGCCTGCTATAGAGCACACGCCCTACTTGGGCAGGGCCACGAGGCAGGAGCTCCAGAAGGTAGCTCGGAACTCAGATCCCGAGCGGTTCGTCTCTGCGACGCACAACCGCACAGCCCAGAGCGAAACCAGTATGTGTTAATGGTCACGGCTTTTTCCAATCTATTCATGCTACGATAGAGCCCTTTCCTTCCGCAGCGGTAGATTTCGATCGAAAACAAGCAAAGTACCACCGAGTCGGGAACAACACTTGGGTTACATATAACAAGACAGTGTGGCATCCGTTGGACAAAGCATACTCGGCAAAGGGGGACTACTCGGACTGGCCGAGACGACTCCGCACAAAGAGAATGGATCCCTCGCGTCCTTAACCTATCGTAGGCATTGTTGGTACTTCTGTGTAGGCAAATAAACCCCACGCACCCCACGCCGTTCGATCAGCTTTCCAATATGGTCCATCACACTCCTGGCGTAGGGCAAGAACGCAGTGCTGACCATCTGCCACTAGCGGGACTTACTACCTCTTTCCCGTCAAACTGAAAAAGGTCGTCGTCTTGGTGACGGCCAAAAGTCTGTTTTTGTTTTTGTTGAGAATTGTTTAAAGTTTTTGTATAGTTCATGTTTACAGTGTTGTTATAATGGAGCAGCTTTTTGATAAAAACCATAATTTTAATAACGTTGGACCACGGCCCAAGAGCCCGGCAGTTGTTTTCCAGTCAAATACCGGCCAGAGAATGCTTGCATTCTTTGTTGAAATTGTTAAGTGTTTTACATGAAGCCAAAATAAACTTGTCGTGTCGGCGACACGATTAACGTGTATTCTTAGGCGTTTATATTACGACAGTTGCAAGTCACGCGACTTTATTACATGTTCTTGGCAAAGTATTTAACAAACACGTGACGGAAAGACACAAATGACAGAGTTCTGTCAGAATAAAAAAGAAAGAAAACTTACCTCAATATTTAATAAGTTAACCTACTCTTACATATTTGAATTAATAAGCAGCAAAATTAATCATACTACAAAAAAACTGAAATTTCACCTGTTATAGAATTTAAATTAATTTTAACAGTTATTTTAAAAGTAGTACATTACAAGCACTGTAAATTTAGAAAGTTTGTGTTTTTCTATTTATTAACTTTTTTGAGTTATAAAACTTTCAACCGAGAACTTACGTTATTTTCACATGATACATCGAACATATTTTGTTCCGGAAACGTAGGTCTTGCCCTCTGTTATACAGAAAAGCCTACAGGTATACACAAATACAGTAAAATTGATTGACACAAATACAGTATACACAAATACTGATTAATATTTGTGGTTAAATACACAATTTTACAGATCATATATTCATTTTTTAATCACGGTTAACTTCTCCAACATAAACGTTAAGACTGGACTATGTTTTCTATATTACAACGCGTTACTACATCATGTTCCATCTATTTTAGTCTTCATACTCATTTTGGGGCATTGCGTGACTCTACACTGACTGTACTGTGTAGGCTTTTGGAGTTGAGTTTAAATTTGCAGAACGTTATATGGAATCACATTCACTATCGGATATTACGAATATTTAATCCGGTCGTAAATACAAATGTGTGTGTGTGTGTGTGTGTGTTTTCGTGTGCCCGCGCGAATGTTTGCGCTTGCGAACAATTCCTTTTGCGTGATTTTATTTTAGTTTCCTCAGTAAATAACATTTAAGCAAGACCTAATTTAGAGGCACATAAGTTAAAAGTGTTTAAGTTTAAACTTAAGCACACAACTTTATTCCTGAAATCCTTGTAGTCTGCCGACTTGTATACTGGCAGATGCCTTAATCGCCATCATGCCGTCACAATCCTTCTAAATATTCCGATCGCTATTAACAGACTGTCTTGACCATATTTATAAGTCGCTTTGGGTCATGATTTTAATTCCTCAAATCTCTGTCATTAAATTATATGTTATTGTATAAAGTTGTCACTCTTCTATAAATGTATCGTGTCACATAATGTAATGGAATGTAACATATTCTGCAAAAAGTAAAATATATTTTACGGTTTATATATTTCTTGATACTTATATTTTTCATAATCTTTGTTTTCCTGAACAGGGAAGTTACAAAAAATGTATAATATTGCCACAGGGAAGCACACAGATCAGGAAGAGCAATTATTAACGTCCAGGTATTACATGACGGCTCGCCACATAGGAACTCAATGCGTAAATAGGCCTACATTACACATAAAAAGCTTTTACATACTACTTAGCGGTCAGGAACTTCCTACACTTGCCCGGAGAAATATCTTCCCGTGTGTCTGGGTTGTGCATCACAGGTAGTATTTTTGTTGATGTATATGATAATATACTGTAGCGTCAGTTAGACTATTAGGAGACATTTACAAGCTGATGATGATGAAGCGTCTTATGATTTGTTTGAGATTATGTAAACTGTTTATTGTTTTTAACTGTACCCTTTTTAATGTTTTTAACTTTGTGTTAATGAGTTAGAAGTTATAAATTTTCATTCATACTTATACTCTATATGAGTTAAAAATACTTGTTACAAGAAGCGATGTTATAAGTGTTATTTCGACAAGTGTTGTATAAAAATTAAATTTTTAGTAGGCTCTATCATTTACGTCTCCTACACTATTCATGCCGGAATCTAATAATGTATATGCGCACGCGCACCCCCTCTCTCTCACACACACTCTCTCTCTCTCTCTCTCTCTCTCTCTCTCTCTCTCTCTCTCTCTCTCTCTCTATCTCTCTCTCTAAACATAGGCTATATATTTAATGAATGGCATAAATGTTTGCAGATAATATTACGAAGAGAACAATAAAATCACAACGTATACTTGCGTAAGAGTTTGATAATGATAAACCCAGTACAATACGTTATTCAATCGTCTAGGAATTTTGTCTGTATTAACTTATACTATCATTCACACAATTTATTAATTGCCTTTAAAGCAAAAAAGAGGTACATAAAATGCTATCGTTATAAACAGCATTCTCTAATTACATTTAAATTTCAAGTAATAGTTATTACTGTAAAATAAACTTGAATATTGGGAAAATAAAACCAATCATATTTGCTCTTCAATCACTTTGTCGGGTTTTTGTTTTGATTGCATAATATTTGTGCATCCACTGCTATAGAAAACCCACAAAATATAGTTGTATACACTTTGAGGCACGTTTTATATATAGGCCTAATATCCCCATTATGAAATAATACAATTTTTTACAATGTAACAGAAAAACAAAGTAGAGCAAATCCAGATCACGTAGTAATATAAGAAACTAAAGTTAGTTACTTTCAGTTAATACAAATTTATATTCTTAATAATACTGTAATCATTAATCAACATGACTATAAGTTAAAAAGAATAAAAACGGATAATCTGAATCTGTACACTTTTTATAATTTTAAGCTTAAAATATTTTAGTGAAAAGAAACCCAGAATAAACTTTGATAAACATTATTTAAAAATTTATTTTTTAGGAAAAAATTTAGTATTCACAATAGTATTATTACGCACTTAGAACTTATACAATTATTAACATTCTACAATTCTACAACTTTAAATTATTTTGCTAAATCTATAACAGTAGGAGAATTGTCGTGTGGTATATTTAAAACAAATTTAAAAAACTACTTATTTTACGCCGTATTTTTACAGCTCAATAATTCTACATACTTACACGTTACATATTAACGCGCTTTATTCTGAGATATAAAAGTGAATTGAGTATATTTCGGTTACGCCAAAAAATCCAATTTTGTAGCACGACGATTTATTGCTCTGTGATTATACGCCACAAAGTTCTTTTCCACAGCATATGTATATTCCAATTTAATTGTCCCTGTCATCGCAGTTTTAATAAAATGGGACACTACGGCATTTTTATATTGAGTTTAGGTTATATCTCTGATGAAGCATTACTGGCTCTTGACTTTCCATGAGTAAGATTAGATTAGGCTCGTTTACGCACGTCTGTACCACGCACATCTTGTTCTGTAAATAAAAAAAAAGGAAAACTGCTTAACAATTGAACGATTCTATATCAGTATTGTGTTTTGGTATTTTGGTTGAAGTGGTCAAATAATGCATGTGATTACAGTGAATCATGCCATTAATGAAATTTGAATTATAGGTATTGCCCATTGACAACTGTTCCCCGTTTTCCTGGTTACTCTTGTCTAGCAAGCTGTTCAACAAATGCCCAATTAAATTTTGAAGTAATTAATAATGTTCTTGCTGTCATGAATTTTCTGTCCTAACATCCCTTCATGTACATCCCTTGGCAGCAATTGTAAATACACACTAGATAAAAATGAATTGTCTAGTAATAGCAATTTACGGTAACAATGTAGGATCAACCTATATTATTAGTAGGTATATCTGTCACTTCATTTTTTTTTATAATACCTGTATTTCCTTTTCCTCCGTTTGTGTACATTACATATTACAGCTTACAAATCTGACGCCGCGATTACCATTAACACATTACCTGACGCGATTACCTGAGTAAGTCTTACATTGTTAAGTTTAAACTGTATAATTCTTATTGATGACCACTGAAAAATTTGCGTATGTATTTTTTACGTAGGCTTTCTTTCCCAACCAAAACTTATCTTCTTGGCCAAGTAGTAACTAATTCACTATATTACTTGGTTTCTAACTCCAAAAGGAAAAATATGTAGCTTTACGTTTCAAACTCAGTGGATTAGTTAACTGGTTTTCTTAGGCTATAATGGACGTTTGAAAACATTGTTTAATTCAAAAAGGTATTTGATGTAGTACTTCTATGAAATGGAGTTGCCTCATTTGAAGAGGCTTCCTGGAAAACATTGTTTCTTGTCTTTAATAAACGCATTAACATTAGTGCTTACAAGGCTGGGCAGAGTGGAATAAAAGTGACATTCAATAAGACAAGTTTCTTTGTTTAAATTTTCTAAATATTGAAAATCAGTTGTACGTATGAGTAGTTGGATGTATTATTGAGTCAGGAGTTTTCTCTACATCTGCAATAGACGTTATTCAGTCCACGTTTATTTTAAATCAGGCAGTAGTAGTTTCAATTGGTATATGTCTTCTCTAGTCAAGCAGCAGATGTCATTATGTTGCCACAAGCGGAATTGTTTTTCCTGGCTCCTCTAATTGATTTGTTTCCAAACTTCGACTGTGCCTGTGTGTCTTCTCTTTTACTATCCCTTATATTATTCTTTCATCGGTTTTCTATCAACAACTTAGGTAAAACTGTCACATCAGGATTTGAGAAAGTATAAAACTGTTAGTCGCATTATAAACAAATTGAGAAAAATATAGAGAAAATTTGGAGATTACTCAGATGTTATCAGTTAATGACGTGATAATTCACTAACAATGACTTTGAAAGAGTAATGTGTAAATGACGTACTGTACACTGTTACTAAAATACCTGTAACCATAATTTTTTATATTTTCACATCCAATTATATAATAAAAATTTAAAAACCTAAAATTAAAAATTGTTTATTGTCATTTTGTATTACGTATCTTTGAGAGAATTACGTATTACGTATCCAAACTCGCCTCAGAAACTTCATTTCTTGTGCTTTTATCCTTGTTATAGCCAATACCAACTGTCTCAAGCATAATACAGTTTAAGGTAACACACATAATTAGTCAATAAAAAAATAAACGATGTTAACCTGAAACCTTAACATTCATATTTTTAATAAACAATAACACTTTGTCTAACTGTGACAAACGGGTGGCTCTAAATTCAACGAGCAGGGCGAGTTTAAAACGTGGCATTTATAAAGGATTAAAATATTTACACTGTTAATATTTTAAACTATTACTGATAACTGTTAAAATATTATTAAAAAACTGCGTTTTCTATTTTCTCTCTTTAAGTTGAATCCACTGCGTTGACAAACCATATAAACCTACGTGAATGCAATGTGAGGTGAAATCACCAATATTTTAGGCTACCTTGTTAGATGATTTGATACCTTCTAGTACGAGTGATAGTAGATTTCAGTGATGGTGAGATGATTTATACTTCCAATAATTATTAATAATCCACACACACACACACACACACACACACACACACACACACACACACACACACACACACACACACACACACACACACACACACACACACACACACACACACACACACACACACAATTCAGTCTGTGAAAATGAGAATATTGCATGATGGTCGAAATATGTGTCATGTTAAAGAAAACACCTTAAAATCATGTAACTTATTGAAGCTGAATTTCACGAGTTTATGGTATTACTTTGCAGTAGTTGTAGATAAACACATACACAATCATATATGTGTACATGTATGCATGTACTGTACCCGTCTACTTTCTCCAATGTCGTTCATTGTCGTTTTACCGTATGCAGATCAATAACGTTTTTGCAGTCTGTCATTTCTATTTCTCTTATTACTTACGGTAACCATTCTAAATTTTGATGGCTTTCGTTATTTATTTATAACGCTTTGTTTACAATAAAACTAAAATTGTTATCATATATATGTTTCAGTTAAGTAAGATGAGATGTTATAATTAAATGAATATCGCTGTAAAAAGTCGGGTCACTCACGCAAAGTGGGAGCGCACGTACTTTGTATTCGTTATACTAACTTTAGGTGTGTGTGTGTGTGTGTGTGTGTGCGTGTGTGCGTGTGTGTGTGTGTGTAATGCAAGAGTGCTAGTGTGTAGAGGTAAGTATTTTACCAAAGTCCACATGTATTACGGGAATATACATCTGTTGGATAATAATCGTGCACGATATTTATACCGTGCTTTGCACTAATGATTATCACTTCCTAGTCAGGCGGCACAACTTACATACTTAGCCGTAACTTCAAGTTACTTGTTGCCCTACAAGAAATTATTACGAAGGGATAACCTGAAACCAGCGTTTACATCTCGTGTGTGCAACATTTTACACGTATCTCGTTTCCTGCTCACGTTTCTTATCAAAGGAATTTATCCAATGCAAACACATTCAAAACTATAATTTTTTGATGTATGCAATAAGGCATGTAGATAGTAAAATTTCATAAATATATTAAAGGTAAAAATAACAGATGTATAAAAATAATTGCGTAAATATCATGAAGCCCCATTTTACAAAAAATCAAAGCTTTATGATGCTCAATGAGCATCAAAATTCACTTTTTACATGCACGCATAGACTTTTTCCCCGAAAATCTTGGTGCGGTTAGCAAGAGACAGGGTGTAGCTTTCATCAGTATATTAAGGAAATGGAAAGACAATATAATGGTTTGTGGAATATTAATATGATGGGTGACTACCGCTGGATGCTGCTCCATGAAAATCCAGATTTCTCTTACAACAGAAAAAGCAACAGACGCAGCTTCATGAGCAAAAAAAAAATGCTTTATGCGACTTCCAACTAAAGTATAGATATAATAAGTTTTAAAACATATTGTTTTAAAAACCAGATCTAATTAAAAACATAGTTTGAAGAAAATGCTATTTTATTTACTGTACATTCAGTAGTTCAATAATTCAGTGGGGAAATGGGTTTGTAAATTTCGCTAAAATAACAATGCCGATTGCAAAAACATTACGTGCTAGAGAAAAACTGAAGTCTTATTTGAATTCATCAATACAAAAAATTATACAAAACTTTTGTATATAAAATTTTGGAAAAAGTTTTTATGAACCTAAGTTTTGCAGGCCTGTGTAATATTTACTTTTACATACGACATATCGTTTCTTATAGCATGTACGGCGTTAGTGCCCGTCCGTTCAGTTTATGTACTTCAGAGGCTATACTTTTATTTAAGAGTGCGTGCTTTCCATTTCATTCTTTTTTTCAGTAACATTCCTTTTTATCAGGATATTCGAATTATCCTGTTTGTCCTGTTTTGATAAGCAATTAAGTTTCTTATTTTTTGTAGGTGGTCTAAACTTAGGCCAATATTTAGAAACCTTTGTCGACATAAATCCAATTCTATTGCCTAATAGCTTCCAACTGGCCTTGATAATTTCAAATATATGGGCCACTAACATTTTAATAAGGGTTATATAATATTTATACTTATGTTAAAATGACTAATTCCCTTATCAGAACCAGTTTACTGTACGGAGTGGAGAAAGTTTATTGGGAATCTCAGAAAGTACTAGAAGAAAACGCAAAGCGTTAGAAACTTTTTTCCGAAGAATGTGTTTAGAAAAGTGTTGGGTATACATTGGAGAGACGGAGAATGAAATGTAGATTTATAATAAGAGATGCGAGTGCGTAGTTCTCTGAGAGCTGATGTTGACTGCTGGTGTTATGTGGCCACTTTCATAATGTGAGGAAGAAAACTGTAGAAGAAAATCAGAGACCATGGAGCGGTTTTTCTGAACACTGGAATACTTAAAAAGAATGGAAGGAAGGTGCAACATGGCAGAACGTTATGCAACTCTGCCGCACAGAATAATCTCGAAACGACTGGAACAAATTCGCACGCCGTGTGCCCGGAATCACTGGGCACTCAGTGAGGCGGTGCTATTTATTTTCTCAGCATAGCCATATAAATATATTAATTATAATTATAAAAACTACTAATGTATTTTTTAACAGTTAAACTGCTTACATTATGTAACTTTAGTAAACATAAGTTACATTTTTGCAAGACAATTGTTGGTTATTTATTTATTTTTAAAGTCAGTCAAGTTGTATTTGAATGGTTTGTGACAATGAGGGTTGTCTAGTTACTATAGGTAGATCCCACAGTTTTTTAGAGACGCATAATTTATACAATGCGTTAAAGTAGGATAAGCTATCGTCTGTCAATATACGTGTTCTTTAATTTTATATTTAATTAGCAATAAATATTGTGTTCCTGTATGAGCGCTACCGACCACGACGGCCCTTTGGGTTGTACAACAAAACCTGATCTCCGTCTTAGAAACCCACAATATTGGTGCTAATGTAATACCGAATTCTCATTTTATCACTGGCTGTCTTCAGTCGTCTTCTTATAAAACGATACATTTTTCGCAGTTGGTTTCAAAATTGCTAGGAATAGTTCAGTGGCTCTTGTGACTGAGTCTCATGTGATCCGAACATCAAGTCCCCAGGAAGACGAATCTTCCGCCCAACACCAATTTTGCTGGAGTCGTGCCGGTTGTGTTGTGTACTGATGACCTTTACACCATGAAGAATAGTGGTGTATACGTTGGTCTCAGCCTGTTTGGTTCTCATCAACAACCTTCGAAAGATGCTGCTCAAGTGTCCTATTGAACCTCTCAACCATTCCGTCCGACTGAGATTGAAAAGCGTTGTCCTGTTCTTTTGAATTCCGAGTAGACGGCATAATTCTTTAAACACTCCTGACTCAAATTTTCTCCCTTGATCCGTATGGATTTCCATAGGGATGCCATAACGGCAACAGAAGTTGTGAATTAACGCTTTTGCCAAGGTGGAAACCTCCTAATTTGGGATTGCGTAAGCTTCCACCCAATTAGTAAAATAGTCACCTATAACCATGATGTATCGGTTTCCATCGTCAGTAACTGGAAAAGGTCCAGCAGTGTCTATTGCAATTCTCTTGAATGGCAGTTCAACGTTACATTGTCCCATGTTGTTTGTCCCGTTGTTTCTGGTTTGTGGGTCCTTGCTTGCAGCACATATTTCATGTGTCCGACGCCATTCCTCTCCTTCGTGGGAAAAATGGAGCCAATATAATCGCTTCCGTATTTTTTTAAGGGCTTTATTAACGCCAAGATGATCACTAGACGCATCATCGATCTCTTTCAAAACAGACTACACTTTACTTCGGGGAACTACCAGTTGCATAATCACGGCTCATCCATCTGCACTTTCCCAAGTCCTTTTCGGCAATACGTTCTCGAAGGTTAGAGACTCCTTTTGTGCTCAGTAACTCTTCAGCACTTCGGAACCATGACAGACATCTTGCCGATCCTGGCGGTGTTCTTCGCCTTTTGATGTCAAGATCGGTCCAATGTCTTCATCAGTCATCTGTTCTTGTCAAAAATTTTGTGTCGTCCAGCCGTCTTGTAGGAAATCTACAGTGATGGTTTGAACATGTTTGCTTGGGTTCTGTTCTTCCTTTCTACGGCAATGTTGGCAGTCTTCCGAGCACGGTCTTCGAGATATTCGAGATAAGCCATCTGCATTGCCATACGGGCGCCCCGTCTAACTTGTAGCTTGAAGCTGTACTGTTGCTAACTGCCCTTCCGGATTTTTTAACCTCAAATGCAATGCAAGTGCGGCATGGTCGGTGCGTAGTGAAAACTCACTAACATAAATGTATTATGGAAGTGCTCCAAAGGTCGAACGATTGGTATTTTGTATCACAATTAACTCTCTGTGATTTAGAAAGCCTCTTGCTGTAATAGGCTATTACTCGTTCTTCACAGTTTCGGGATTGAGGCAAAACTGTTCCTAGATTGCTTGCATGTGTATCTACGATGTAGTTCCCTTCAGATGCTGAGAAATCAAGAATTATCTGCGAGCGTAATGTAATTTCCAAAGTTCTGAATGCTTGATAACACTTTCTCGACTATTGGAAATTTCGTTTATTTTCCGTAGTAGTTTAGCAACAGTAGCGAAGCCTTATACAAAATGTCTGTAATATGAGCATAATCCTAGAAAAACGCTAAACTTCGTGTTTACTCTTCGGAACTAGCCAGTCTCTTACTGTGTTTACTTTATTGGGATCCATACTAACACCCGCTGCCGAAACCAGATGGCCGAGATGCTGTACATCCTTCTGGAATAGTGAAGACTTTTTCCGCCTCAGCTTCAGTTGGGCACCGTGAATTGTAGTTAGAACCTCCTTAAGGTTTTTCAAATCGTCTTTGAAAGTCTTCCCGATGACTATGACAACGTCTAAATAAAAAAAGACAACTTTTCCATGTCATGACTTGGAGGACCAGATCCATCAGTCTTTCACATGTTACTGGTGCATTACAGAGTCCAAATGGCATGACGTTAATTTGAAATAGGCCACTTGACAAGCTGTCTTTTCCTAGTCTTATTGATGAAGACCCATTTGCCCACTCTTCAGGTCTAATGGAGAAAACCACTGAGCTCCAGACAGTGTGTCGAGTGTATTGTCAACGCGAGGTAGTGGACAGCAATCTTTTTTGTCACGTCGTTCAACCTCCGGTAGTCTACGCAGAAACGTAATCCACCGTCTTTCTCCGCTACCAGCACTACCGGAGAAGACCAAGAACTTGACGAAGGCTTCTGTCAAAATGTTCTGTACTAACCGGTACATTTCTTCTTGCTTAACTAATGCAGATCTTTAAGGAGGCTGGCGTATCGGCGTTGTATCCTCGGTATTGATGCGATGTTCTACAGGAAAGGTTCTTCCCAGTGACTGGTCCCGAACTGCAAGGAATCTTTAAATTCATTTATAAACCATTTGAGTTCTTTTACCTAACCACTTTAGAGGTCGTTAGAAGTTCTGTTCGAAATTTCCTGAAATTCCTCTGGTAATTTGGAAATGTCCAAAGCACTGGATCTTTGATGCCTTGTTCCGTTACCCAGGACACAGGGGACATTTTACCTAGGTGCGTATTGCTTTATAAAGTGACACCTTGATCCAAAATATTCGACATTCTACTGTTTCGGCAGGTTTTACTAAACTTCTGGCAATTAGTATGCCCGGTGTGCTGACTACCTGGGGTTCGAATATAGAGCACTGGTTGCCCCTGGTATCTACCTCAGTTCTAACCATGAACATCTTTTTGGAGTTTGGCGGTGGACAGTCACAGCCACTTGGTTTATCACATCCATCGACTTTTTTATGTATTTATTGTGAGCAATCTTCTTCTTTTCCGATTCTCAAGAAATTATTTTTGAAGTCGACTATAAACAATACGAGTTCATAATGTCCATTCCAAGAATTGCTTCATCCACAGTGTCTGCAACACGTACTTGATGATCAAACTTAAGTCGGCCGAGGTGTAGGTGTATCTCCACTTTTCAAAACACTTGTACAGGAATTCCAGTTGCTGTTCACAAGCTGTTAGAGCACTAGATTGGCTTGGATTTTTCACCACATCACGGCGAATAATGGAGACTGTTGCGCCTGTGTTAACTGCAATCGAGGTTGGCTTTTTCTGAACGAATCCTGAACAAAGCTTCTTCTATTTTCCTGAAGTGTAGAAATTGCATATTGTCTAGGGGCTTTGTTCCTCCAGTTAGTCAGTACATGGCCCTTTGTATCGACTGCTGATCCTTTCCCTGTTGCTGAACACTAACTCGAAAATTTCATTGTAGATGTCCAGGTTTCCCACATTTATAACAATTTGGTCTTCCTCCAGATGCTGACTTGGTGGCCTCAAATTGTAAAGCATGAACCAGGGTGTCCTCACTATTCTGGTGTCCTGACTTTTGTAACACTTGATGTAGTTCATTACCTCGGACACCATCAGTAAACGTCTGAATCGGAAACCTAGTTCCAAAATCTTGTGGTGCTTCATGATAAGCTTGTAAACTATCCCCGGAATGCTGTTCCCTTGCTCTCAGCTGAGTTTTGTACATATCTCGCAAATGTTTATCACTATACCGTAATTCTAAAGCTTTTATCAATTCGGCATAGGTGTTCTGGCTGTCAGGTGCCACTTTCTCTAGTAGTTCTGCCGCAGGTCCTTTTAAAGCGAGAACAAGTGAAACTGCTTTGCCTTTTTCCGTCCAATTATTTGCGCAAGCAACGGCTTCAAATTGTCAAAGATAAGTTGCCCAGTGGGTGATTCCTTGACACGAATTGCTCCAACTGCAGGCAAAGCGACTTTCTCTATTATTTTGTTTTCCATGTCTTCTGTTGTTACCATTGGTGCAGTCTGTTCAGAAATTTGTTTTGAAACGCTTGGCTGTATTTTCATTAACTGCTCAACTTCATCTTTAATTTTCTCTTCTATGACTGCAATTGAGTCTTCTACTGCAGATACTTTTGTCGGCATAGCTTCTTCCACACTCGAGACAGATTTTTCTACTTTATCTATTTTATTTAATATGGATTCTTTTATCCGATATTCTAGTAATTTGGTTAATATGCTCACCTCGTAATTCACCTAAGTCACCACGTAGGGAACCCAATTCTGCAGTATCACGTTCTTGCATCTGCTTTTTATTCCTGTATCAACGCTTTGATGCCACTTGCTTCCTGCTTCTCATCTTGTCGATCTTCCGATTCGAGCAACAGTGCTTTTTTACCGCTCTTCTATTTCGAACATTAATGCTTTCTGTCGTTACTCTGCTTCTTCTCTTTCCCGTCGGCGTTCTTCTTTTGTTTCTTCCACCTCATGTCTGCGTTTTTCATGGTGTCGTTTCTCTGCTTCTTCTGCCTCCTGTCGTCGACGTTCCTCTGTTTGCAATAGCAGCTCCTTGGAATTGTTCATCATCTGATTGGTATCCATGTTTGCAGATAACTTAAAAATTACACTATTTTTCTATAAATACCTCTGTTTCTACTGTGAAAGATTCTGTCGCACGTCTGACACCACCGTTACGACGGTCTCACACCGTCGACAGTGGAAATTACCGACACCAATGAAATCGCTAATTACCCGCTTTAATTAATCAAAAGTAAACATTCGTAATCAACTCGTACAATAATCCAAAAAATTGGTCCACACAAAATAATAATGTAAAATCACAGAGTACCGTACTAATTATAACGCAATAATATTTTTACCACTACTCGATTTGCACTAAGGAAAATCGATCAACGGAACTGTCTCAGTAAGCCAGAAGCTCTTGATTTTATAGTTCGCGCAGAGTTATAGAATAGCTTTCCATCCTTAGTGCGGTGTGCCCCATAATGAGTATTTACAAGTGCTCTTTAACATTCTGAATGTTACGTGATTGTTACGTGAGTTGTTACGTGAGTTGTTACGTGAGTGGATGGTCTTAATAGAGACGAGGCAGGCTGGGCTAGTCGAGAAGCGTTTAGAACGTATATAAATTAATAATTCAATTTACACGTATTTGTATATATAAAGTGTCAAATTACACACACACACACACACACACACACACACACACACACACACACACACACACACACACACACAGGAATCTTTATGTGTACAGCAGTGGAAAATACTATACAACAGCCACAGACAAGAGCGAGCACTAAAATATATTCAGCTGGTTTGTTTAGACGGTGTGGTGCTGATATTTACATAGGGAAAACAAAAACGCTGCAGATCGTTAAACGCCCTCCCTGAAGCAAGAACCCGTCATTGCTCGCCTCTGATAAATTATGTACCATCAGATATTTCCGTGTCCCTCATGTAATAAGTTGGCAATGAATTTGTGTCGTATAATGCTACGAGTTTTCTATACTCATATGCGTATCATTGGGCATACTTTTATTACACATGAAAACTGAATTACCGTGAATTTTAATCAAATCCCGTTACACACAATACATTTGCAAATATAGTGATATAACACACGCATGATGCGATATACAATTTAATATGTTCTTACACAACTACAAATTTAAATCTGTATTTTCAGTGCTCAGAAATTGCTGATTTGTTAAACCTGTTACTTTCAGTTGTATATATGTCTTAAAACTGCTGTAAAAACAAAAATAACAAACTAATTTTATGCCGTACATTTGTAAACGCATAGCTACTATGAAATTTCCGTATAGAACAAACAAACCATATAACAGAGTATATTAAACTAGTTACAGCATAAATGAATTATAGTCATCACAGTTTATTACAACATTAAACTTTATAATACATGTATTTTGGTGCATTTGACAGACGTAATTGGTTAAATTAGCAAAGGAAAACCAAGTTATGAGCAAACAAACCTTAACAACAGAAACTCTGAATTTAAGAAATGTAAACAAAATGCAGGTAAAGAAAGACAAATCTTTTCTATTTCTAAGTGCAATATTTTATCAGAAGTAAAAACACTTTAGGGTTTTTTTACACTTTACACTATGTTTCTATATACTTTATACTACGTTTGTATACTACTTTACACCATTTACAATATAGTGTAAGAACTCAAAACAATGTGTTTTGTGTGTACTACTGTACACGTTAGAAGTGTGTACAAGTGTATTGTGGTGTTCAAAATACCGTTATAGCTACTTACTCAACTCTTGTAGTAGTCTAAGCTGCAATCATCAAGTCAGTGTGTAGTGTGTACTGTACGGAATGTATATGAATGCAATAAGTAGGAAAAGGACTTTTTCTTCGCCCATATTATGCCTGTTAATTTAAAATTGTACTTATTTTTCTTCCGTTTCATACAATAGTTCTAATTTGTTATAGTTATTCCACAAGAATAACTCAATAGTTTCCAAATAAATAGTTGCATCTGAATTACTCAGAAGTGTACTTTTTGTGCATATTAGAAAGCTCTACCCCGTTACTTCAAACTATTTCTATAGTACAATTACTAATATTGTATTTAAGCAGTGTGTCAGAATAATTTTTTGCCACATGAGCTTTGTACCCTTTGTTATTAATTTTTACTTTATTATAATAACGTTCCGATCGCATAGACGTAATCGTTAAACAATGAAAGAAGTAACTGAACAACAGAGGAACCGTTACGTACAACTTTGAAAACAGTTTAATTAAAAAATTTAACGTATAGGCTTATAAAAATGCTCAGTTATTACAATTTTTCAAAACACAATATGAAAAAATAAAGAAAGGTCTCAATCACAACTGCCAGAAATAATAATTATAATTAACTCTTTGGACTGAACCATAGTCAAATAAAACACAATTAAACCAAATTCGCATCAAACGGCTGACCACTACCAAAGCACATTTTTCTGTACTCCAGGAATGCTTCAGTTCATGTAAAATATTTAATTACAACAAATATTAGATTTCCTAGATGACTTGTACGGGTTCTGGCAAAAAGTAGATTGTGGAATCATAATCAATTTTTAGTCAGCATTTTTCTATTTTTCAAGTGGTTTAGGTAAATTTTTAATCTTATCAGATCCATAGATTCTTACTTTTAAGCTAAAATAATATTTAATACTGTACTGTAATTACTTCCTGATATAATAATATTTATTTGCACCACGTTGGATGCGTCATTTATGTACTGTACATAAATTACAGGTATTGTAATTAAGATCTGCTCCACGTCGGATCAGCCATTTATGTGTTGTAATTATTTATACGTATGGTAATTAAGAAATGTACCTACTGTTATTATGTTTTTTTTTTTATTTACCAGTACATGTAAAGAAACTCTTTCTCTCAGGGTTAATGATTATTAAGTTATTTGATCGTATTTACGATTGTATGTATTATTTTCTTTTCTTTAAACCAAACCAGATTCAGTTAATATGTAGTATTTTGATAATTAACCATGTAAAAAGTAAATAACAAACTGATGTAACTTTAACGACTCCGAATTCTTCCAGCTGGCACGGGTTCACTTCTGGTTGTTGTTTACCTTTTTTCGAAAGCAATATTAGGCTTGGCAATCTGTTCCTTCACACAAATTTCTTATTGCTCTCACCGCTGAATGCCGCTCTCCAGGACGACTGCAACACAGATGTCTCCTCGGAACACTTAACTATCCTTTATGGCCACTTAAACTCTTCTTCGGTCCAAGGTTTTCCTCTTCTGTCGTCGTTCTATCAAGAATATTGTTATATTTCTCGTATTATTATTTATTTATTAAATATTATAATCAAAACTCTGGTATCACAATTTAAATTCCTTTACTGTATTTTCTTTTCCTTGTTACATTAACTTGATGATGTACAAATGTTATTTAATATAATTTAAGACTCTTCATGTAGTTACTATTAGATATATAATTAGACTCTTCATGTTACTCTTAATGAATTTAATTGAAGACTCATAACGTTACTTTTAATGAATTTAATTTAAGACTAATAACGTTACTCTTAATGAATTTAATTTTAGACTAATAAACATTTTCTTCCTTACTATACAATACCATTTTTTTAACAACTTACCAAATTGCCACTATGATAATTCCCTAATTTATTTACACCTGTTTATCATATACCTATTAAAACATATATCATTTTTCTATTTCTTATTAAACATCTTTATTTTACCTCTAATATTCGTAATTCTATTGGTTATTTATTAAATTATAATTTTATTACTCTTTACTCTTCTTATAACATTCATTCCAATTTCATATATTATTTTCTGAACATATAACTAAGTATGGTTTTATATCATATAGGAATCGACCTCTATGTGGACTGAGTAAGTCGATATTCCCAATGTTTTTTTGTTTACATTCAATACAAAATCTGCATCCTTTCTCTTTTAAAATTTATTATCTCCCTATTACGTACTGTGTGCATTTTAACAGCAGTACAATATTTATGTTCATTAAGCTTCATGAATAAATATGTCAAATATAAGTATTTTCCTCATTCATGTTAATGTAATCATCAACCCTTAAGTAACTCTTTCAAAATAAGCCATTATAAACTGAAATATTACTGTTTACACCGATCGATGTTAATTACAGCTATCCGAGTATTTACCGTGTTTGTTGTAGTTAGCTTTACAAAGTTTGCATTTAGTGGCGCAATGCGGGAAACAAACTGCTCGCATGCACCACAATTTTATCTGTGTTACGCGGTAATTAGAAGACATCTTAAGTAAATATATAATAAAATGTATCCCTAATGTACTTTTTGTAACTTGTATGGTTAACGTCTGCTAAAGAAGGAATGAGATCATTTTTCCTACTTTCTCCAAGTCTGTAGATTATAATTCCATTATAATAAATAATTCAATTACAGGCTATTATAATTATATAATTACAATAAATAATTACAATTTTTATAAAATTTATAATTTTACGCCAGCTAGTAACAATTATCTCAGCAATAACAGCAGGCGTGTTCCTATGAAAGGGAGCATTAGGCTGGTCTTATTTTTACAATACAAAATTTACCTATTTTTATTTATTTTTGTAAACGTACAAAAGGCAAGACGTAAACAAAGTAATCACAATATGCTTTCTGGATTCAGTATATGACGTAATGTTTTTATATTGTAATTACAATGAAGTATTGAACTAATTATAATACGAAAGTAGAATGAAGTGATTGTACTTCACAGGCGTTACAAATTCTGCACAAACGTGCAGTGTGTGCTTTCACTGTGGCTTACTTGATGTACACCTACGTGTGTTTGACATCATAAATTATGAAGTCACAACAGTCTTGAAAGTCCAAGTTGTATATACGTTAAATTCCCTTCGTCTAGACAAAACTCCCACACACGTGTCATGTTTAATTTTTTATGTTATATTAATATTTAATTTGTAAAGTTTATTGTTTCGTCGGTATATCTTTGCTATGCTTTTGACCTTTGACTTTATTACTACACAACTTAGCAGACTCATCGTAACCTTCATAAATTTGTAATTTAAAATAATTTTGACTGAATCCTTAATAAGGAAGGCATACTAAATAAGATGCTACAAGAAAACTAATACGTTTTGTAATATTCTAGCAAATACGTATTAACTGTAAGTCTGTAGAAATATTAAATTTCCATATAAACATAATTTTCCAGAATATTTCATTTCATTTTCATCATATGACCATAAGTTCCTTCAGACTTAAGAAGCCCAAAAAACATATTCGTTTAATATTGGAAAAAACTATTTTTTGACTTCTAGCCAATAGATTTTACAGTTTAAAATGTAACAGTTTATGCTAATATTTATAGAAATTGCATGAATTTTATTACAAAACATAACCCAGATAATTCTTACATGCCGCAGGTACAGTTGTCTTCTAGGACGTAGTAATCCGCATATATTAGGAGTTTCACAAGCAGGAAGACGTACGCGATATAGAAGGTTTTGTAAAATATATAAAAACTCTTGGTAATTTTCACAAATTTGTGAAACTTACCAAGTGTTTTTATATATTTTACAAAACCTTTGTATTAATATGTTTCACCAAGTGCCCAACGAGTCATCAATTAATATCGCTATATAGAAGTTTGGATAGAAAGAAGAATATATGTGAAACCATATGCAGTAGGCCCTACAGTATCAATACGAGTAATACGATGATAAACAAATCTCATGGGGGACGTGAGTGCACCATGGAAACGTTACCTGTAGGGACTGGTAGAAATTGGATGTAATGCAACTTATAATGCCATGAAACGAACACTGTTAGTTTTTACTTTAGTTAGCTGGGAAATTGAAATGTTGTTACTCAAGTGAATTGATACAAAAACCCGTAAAATAATGCTAATTTTTCCGTCTGTATTTCTCATGAAATTACAAAACCAAAATGCTGTCAGATTGGCATTATTTTAGTTTCTCTTTTTTAAATATCGTTCCTTTTTCAAATAATTACTCGATTCGTCGTTAATTTGTTCATGTAAATACGGTTGTGGTCAAATCAAGTATTCACATAGTCTTGTATTGCCCCTCCCCCCGCCTCGCACACACACACACACACACATTCGGTACAAGACTCGTAATAAACGAAAATGTGTGAATGTAATTATTTGTAATTAATAAACGAAAAATATACATTAACAAATTTAATAGAAATGAAATGATTATTACTAAGTTCATAAGAAAAGGAAACACTGTTTTAGGGTTGACGGAGGTTTTGGATCTTGTTGCAACAGATATTGCAATCAAAAACTTTTTTTATTGGCGGTTTCGTCTTATTTCTTCAAATGTTCAACTGCGAATGTCTTTGAATATCCAAAACCTATTGATGATTATTTGAAATACATCGTACGCTAAGCATTAAATAGTCTTGTTTATTTGCAACTACTTACGAAAAAGCTTACAAAAATATACAAGTTTTCAGCTTTCTGTAATCGACCATACAGATATTAAGTTAAAGTATAAGCACTATTTTAACTAGCTTTACGCTCTACATAAAGTATATCCAGAATTATATGTTTCTCTATATATCATCATTTGTTTTTTACCTAACATATCGATCTGTAGCCCGAGCCTTGCGACACGTCTGTCGTAGAGAGTGACACATATCGTCACGGGGGAGCGAATACTGTCTTGTGCTCATAACAACGCCAGCGCGAAAGAACGTTGAACCCTTCAAAAAAGATGACACTTACGCGTAGACATTGCTAATTGATCAGGACGTACGACTGCTAGAGGACCTAGAAATCTGGATATAAAAGTCGAAGCAGATGTGCACAGTTATATACTGGTGCTATAACGTAATCAGCTACGGACCGTATTTTACGGACCGTTGCTCGTTCATCCGGAAGACAGATTACTTTGGAATACTGTTTCTGAGACCCAACATGAGAGAACACGGGAGCCTTAGAAACATAAACATAAACCTAAACATAAACATAGACATAGACATAGACATAGACATAGACATAGACATAGACATAGACATAGACATAGACATAAACATAAACATAAACATAAACACAAACATAAGCATAAACATAAGCATATACATAAACATAAACATAAACATAAACGTAAAAGAAAACGTAAACACAAACACAAACACGAACACGAACACTAACACGAACACAAACCCGAACACGAACATCAACATGAACATGAACATAAATATAAACATAAATATAAACATAAACAAAAACGTAAACGTAAACACAAACACAAACACAAACACAAACACAAACACAAACACAAACATGAACATGAACATGAACATGAACATTTCATGAACATGAACGTGAACATGAACAATAATGTGAACATGAACGTGAACATGAACAATAATGTGAACATGAACATAAACTAACGCTGGCCGAAGACAATCGTGTCACATTTAAGCGACTTCGAACCACCGCTATTAGAACGATACTCGCTGAAAAACTTCATGCTGGGGAACCTTCGTCTCGTGAAATGGATTATGGTTGTGCGGTGTAATCTTCAGGCAATAAGTGATGCTTGAAAAACCTATACATTGTACACAATGCGAGAGTAGGCTATGATGCAGTGATATTCCGCACTAGCCTAGCACAAAGCTTACATTATAATTCAAGAATGACATATGTTCTGACGTCTCGTTACGTCAATTACTGTCGCTAAGATATGTGGCTAAATTTTTAGCACAACCGAACCAAATAAATCACGTGCTGATTGGGAATAACCGACTTGCGAGAACATGCAACTGGTCGTATGTTTACTCGACGAGACGGCATTCGTACTGTCAAAATAGCATGTGGTGCCTCCAATTTTTGGACACTTGCCAAGGGAGCGAGTGTATACACTGCCCAACTGAATCCAGTATAGAAACCTTTTTAATACTATGAACACCGAGGTGAGAAAATATTTGTAACCTGTACCGAATCACTGAATTTTCTAACTGCCTTATACATCCTGACACTTTGGATCCGCTTAGATATCCAATTACTTTTTTGTAGAGTCTGGTCATGTAGGAATTGAAAGAAAAAAATGAAGGTGTTTTCGTGTCAGCGAGACAGGGTGCCGCCAGCCGAGAGTTTGCGATCTGAGAATGCAAAGATAGTTACCACAACCACCGTTATTAATGGGTGGCAGCAGATGTGGAATTCACGGCGCAGAAAAATTTCTGCACTGACGTAGACAGTCAGTAAATCGCAAATGGCAGGCGATCACTGTCATAGTGAATAAGTATGCGAATTGGCCAAACAAACCTGGCGTCTTCCTAATTGTTATCAGGACAACAACGACACATATGCACTTGTCCTAAAGCGTTTAAGGTGAAACATATAACTACAGACTGTATTGCTTTTGCTGAACTCAGACGAGGATAAAGGGATTCTGAAAAAGAACTTCTATAAAGAACAGTTAGGGATAGAAAAAACTATGTCTTTCATGGAAGGAGCAAGTTTCCTATACGGGCACTGACATGATTGTTTTGCGTCTATGTGTGTACAATCTACCTGTAAGTTTAAAAAGGAAGTCTGGTTTAAGTTGTTAGATTAAACTACAGTTATGCTTGCATAACATTGAAAGATTGATAAAATATTTTCTATGTGTAAAAGCGTACATGGTGACAATTTGTCTAAATTTATTTTTCACACCTAATTGTCATATGTCATACTAATGGACGATATATACATTTACAACTTTTTTTAATTTACGTTTTGTCTTAATTGAAAAACAAAACCAATAGCTCTGACTAGAAAATTCTATATATAGACTGACAAATGAAGTACTCTGGAAATACTATTTTATGAGACTTTTTTGATATGAGAAAATTGGCTTGAAAATATGCAGATTGGAAGTTGAAATTGATTGACAATAATAATTCGATCAAGAAGGTAATAGTTTTGGTTTAAAAATCGATGTGAAACAGTGCGGAAAGCAGTTAATAGTTGGTTTTCCTACGTATGTTCTATTAGTTCAACTATTATTTACGTCCTGCCTCAAGTATTACTTCACCGATTGTTTGAACTAAGGTTTGTTAGAAATATTGGTTTTTACCTCCTAC
Source organism: Magicicada septendecula (assembly GCA_034769895.1). Taxonomy (NCBI): domain Eukaryota; kingdom Metazoa; phylum Arthropoda; class Insecta; order Hemiptera; family Cicadidae; genus Magicicada; species Magicicada septendecula. Next base: position 543,395,245 of record CM068367.1, on the reverse strand, counting down.
GTATACCCAACTTTCGAATTGCTTGTAAACTGATAAATATGCCAGACAAAAGGAGAGTCTGAAGTAAAGGTATTTGTTAGACAAACTGAAATTATTTAAGTTTTACTTTTATTTAATGTGCGCACATAATATAAAACCAATTTTAGGAATATCCTCGCTTTACTACTAAAAAACATTTTTACAGAGAGTTCAGAGGTACAAAATCCTGACTCTTTAGCTTTATGAAAGTCAAATTCCTCCGTCGCTTCCATTCTGGCTTGCTGAGAAGCACGTTATTTCTACGTATTTTCTACTTGGGGGGGGGGGTTAAAAGGATCCTCCAAACAGACCGATACAGCAGGATACGTCATTTAACGTACACATACAGTCACTTTTGGGGAATATCCTCGGAAACGTTTCTATTCTATGCGTTAGGAGACCTTAGTTCATCTTTTCTTTCGTTATAGTAATTTCTTATAAATCTAGCTACATTTGAGCGTCATCAGTGATAACATAGATCTTAGTCAAGATTACTAATGACGAGCGTAAACCTATCGGAAAAGGTATAACTTAATCTACTAGAATTTCTGTAAAATTACAGAAAGTTTATTACGCTAGATAATGTGACAGACTCTTCCCAAGGATTTTTAATTTTTAAATATCAAGAAGAGCTTCTTCTTCTTCTTCTTCTTCTTCTTCTTCTTCCTCTACCTCTTATTTCTCTTATTTTACTTCCTCATTTTCTTCCCCGTTTTGTTTCCTGCTGCTGTATAGGGCGTCGGATATCATGTAACTTCATTCCCTCATCCGTCTTCTTCATTCCTCTTTATCACTTTTCAATTTGTCTAATTCCTCCGTTGTTTTCTCTTGTTTGTAAAAATTAATCTATCTCCTATATCGACTGCTTCTGTGTTTTCCACCATTTCACTTATCTTTGCCTACCCATTTTCAGCCTGGCCTTGGGTAATCTACAGCCTGGTCTTGGGTATGCTGCTTCACACTGGTAACATGTATATACCATTTAATTTGTCTCTCATTGTATAGTTTCCTGCCAAATTAGATAACTTGAATATATTACATTATTGAGTGTATTATTATTATTGACCAAGAATATTAAACATTTTTTTATAAAATTTTTCATGTTAGATTTTTCCAACACAAACCAATAATACCGGTACCAATATGTGACAGTCCATTTGTATATGTACTACAATATGTGAGATTTGTTCTGACAGTATATACCAGGTCACTGTTCTGAAATTGATAAGATATTACGAAAGTAAAAAAAAATTGTTTGCCTAATTTTATTGTGACATATGCAAGTATACAAACTTTCAAAATCACAGTGAGAAGGCAAAAGACGGCAAAAGAGGAAAACACTAGAGTGAAGTGTCATCATGTGTACAACGTGTCTGGGCTTTCCCTCCATTCATACAACTGCTATCGCCAAGGACACGTGTGTAGTAACACAACTCTTTTACAGTAAAACAGTATCTCTTCCACATGTCATCAATATAATGGTACTTGTATCATACGCACTCCCAAGAACTCGTCAATATTATTCGTAACCTTAACGTCGAAGTGTGAAAAGTAGATGACAACACAAAAGATGTTTTGGTAAACTCCAGTATACTAAAATATATTTTGAAAATTACATTTAGTCTGACGCCTAAAACTTACAGATTTTTCAATTATTCGTATCCCTTTTTTGGGCCGTGGGCTCCAAATATTTTGAAATTTCTAAAAATATACATTACATTCAGATTTTGTTTAAAATTCTCGTTATTTTCATTTCGCACATGGAATTAAAAATTTTAATTTAAACTTTGATCACCTTTTGGGCAAAAGGTGCACAAAGATATTAAATTTCCCAAACATAATGCTAAACTTAGATTTTAATCAATTTTTTGCGATTTCATCACTTCCTCCCACTTTTAAGGGCACTAGCGTCCAAAAAGTTATAATATTTTTTACACTTTTTTACATTTTGGTTAAAATTTCTTTTAATTTGATATCCCACGTTGATTTTTTCGATTTTTTCATTATTTTGACCCCCAAATATTTACCTCACCACATTGGAAGTCAATGGGAGTCAATCTAAAAGACAATAGCATTCTGTGGGATAAAAGTAAGGACACGCATGCCAAGTTTTACGAAAATCGGCTATCGTAAGCTTTCGAAAGTTATCGTGAGAAACAGATAAACAGATAGAGCAAAAATTCCAAACAGTCCAGTTAAAACTGAGAACTTGCTTTGCTCGTTCAGTAATATAATAGTAATAATGATGATTCTGATGATGATGATGATGATGATGATGATGATGATGATGATGATGATGATGATGATGATGATGATGATGATGATGATGATGATGATGATGATGATGATGATATTAATAATAATAGTAATCATCATTTTATTGTTATTGTTATTATTACTTTTATTATTATCCATTATTATATTTATTAATTATAATTATTATAATATCCATAATGCCCCATAGAAATCCAAGCCTACGCCAGGCCTACAACATCATGGTCTCGTGGGGGGCGGGCAACGACTGTTACTCTTTAGCCGGCAAACAGTTGGCACAGAGCACTGGTAGGAGAGTTTGACAAGGTTGTGTGAACAGCTTGAAAACACACCGTAAGCCACGATGGAACCGATCGTGCCAATGGGTGGATGGCTCGATGTTAGTGAGTCGCGAACGATGGACGCAGAGCACCACGACGCACCCTGTCGTATTTAGTCCTAGCCGTGGTACTCGAGGGCTCTGCCGCGGTAGTCTGTTACTTACCCGGTACTCGTGGAAACAAGATTGAAGGTTATCCAAATATTTCTCAGGTTCAGAGGTCCCTTAAAAACATTTGTATTAAAAAAAACCTCTTCGGAGGATGAAGGGAAGGAGACAATTCTCCACAGTTGGCACTGAGATATTCTTGACATCGTTTGCCGCAGCGCCGGCGGTGCCGAGCTATCTTGTTGTGAAACGGAATAAAGGTGACTTCACGAAAATCAGTCCCTTCCTTAATGAAAATGCTGTAGCCAGTTGCACTGGATCAGTCGTACAAGACATCAGAAAAGCCGCAGGTGGACTACTTGTCGAGATCCTAAACAATCAACAGGGTGCGCGGTTAGTTTAGTGCAGAAGATAGAGGACATAGAAGTGGAAGTCGTTCCTCATACCGCACTGAACAGCACGACAGGGGTGTTATTAGTGTGCAGGGATCTACTGAACTGCACAGGTGAAGAGACTGCGACCGAGCACGCCCCACAAGTAGTCCCAGCATGTCGACGACTAACGGTGCGAAGGCATGGATAGACGCTCCCAAATGGGTCCCTCTGCCGGAAAAGGTAAGAGCAGGAATTCATAGGCTGACTGTGAGAGCATTCATCCCTCAGCTGATGCAACGTTATCAGTGCTTGCGTTTTGGGCACACTGCATTACGATGTACTCGGGCAAGACGTGCCTTTGTGGGAAATCGGCTCATGGTGATGGTCTCTGTGCTGACCCAATGAAATGTGTCTATTGCGGTGGTCAAAATTAATCTCAATACCGCAATTGCCCCATTTATAAACAAAATGTAGCTATTCAGGAGGTACGTACCATAAGAAAACTGAGCTAATTCGATGCCAAAAAATTAGTATTGAGCCACCCCATTACCCCTTCTCAAAGTTTGGAGAATTTTGTTTTTAAAGAGGAAGGCGTCCCGTAAATTTTAAAACTAGGTAGATGGCCTAGAAGCATAAAATGCACCGAGCCCATTATGACAGGACTTGCAAACGAAACCCATGATTAACATATTAAGATTTTATTTGCGTTTGATCTCAGCGTGAACATCATACGTACATAATACATACATATATATATATATATATATATATATATATATATAGTAACAAGCCGCTGTATGCCGGTCGTTACAAAAATAAACAGTAGATAGAAAATTTTATAAAAATAAAATTTTCAAATAGTAAAAAATGTTGTTTATGTTTATAAATGTATGTAAATAAGAAATAAATCTGTTTTAAAAGGTTCTTGTAAAAATTTTGATAATCAGGCAGGTATTTATTGACTATCGAGCACTTCTGGAAGATTTGAACCAAGTCTGGAGTTAAATAGATTAACTCCAGTCAGCAATCGATTGGTGATTTTTCTTGCTGGTCCAATATCTCACTCAAATAAAATATTTTCTTCTTCTTGAAGTCCCTCAGCCTTGATAAATAATCTTAAATTAGCATGTGAAATAATAACAGATAAAAATAATGGAAATATAAAGATTTATTGAACAATTTAAGTAAATAATCGATTTTTTATCGATGGAGAACAATTATCGACTCCGTCTCAGGGAATTATCAATTGTGCATACAGAACAAAATTTATGATATGTATTATATAAAAGACAGGTTCTTTGAGCGATTAAAATTAATGGTCAGAGAAGGGTGACGAGAAAGTATAACATTAACAATTAAAATAAATACAATAATTATTATTCAACAGTATTCAATTAATTCGTATATAAAATGTTTAAGAAAGTCGTCGTCAAACCATATGCAGTCTATGACGTCACCACGATGTAGAAGGCAGGCAGGCTCCGTTGAATTAAAAGATGGCCGCTACTATTTCTGTCGTAGTTACTGCGAAATCGACATGTCCGAAAATCACGACAAAATTACCTTTGTGAATGTCTGAAATCTTCCCGCACTGGTGTAATATGTCTGTTAAGTTATTTGGTGTATTCTGACGAAGTGTTCCGTGTAAACTTGTGTTAGTTAGTTTATTTTGTATGTGTTCACTTCTGTGGGTTAAAGTTCTCAAAATATGGTTAGGATTTGTAGAGTGAATTGTGTCAAATATACTGTTTTACTGTTTTATATCACTCGTATCATTAAGTTAGTTGTTTGTTTTCACTATTGTCGTAAACGTTTTGGTAGATTTAGTTAAAAAAGTGTCTAATTCGTCTAACTCTCGATTCACTTATTTTATAATGGCTGACTGTTAGTACCATTTTCGACTCGGTTTTAAAGGAACGTTTTTCACACAACTCTTCAGCTTGATATTCAACAAAAGACTAATCAACTTGGTCAAAAATCTGGCCCAGTTAATCTTTGAAAAAGTATTGTTAACATATTTCGATTACCCATACACATGATAAAATATTACATTATATATGGAATTTATTTATTTTATTCATCACTTTTATGAATTATGAACCTTATCATTGGTTTAATCATATCATTCCTTTCAAATTGATATATTATAGTCCATATCTGTAGACATTTTGTGGAAATTAACAAATTTCTTTACTTTTTTGAAGTATAGGCTCAAAATTGGATTTCCGTCTTTATACAAATTTCCTCCATTTTAGTTATCATTAATACTATTATAATAAATTTTAATTAGTCATATTCCTCTTCCTTTCCTTAAATACATATAAATTAAACCTTTGAACTGGTTTTTTGTGTTAATCTGTAAATTTGACATTGCTCTTTAAAATTAATTAATTTATATATTTTGAAAATTTACAATGTTTTAAGGTATATTTCCTTATTATCATTTTAACTCATAGGATCATTCCCAGTAGTGGTTAACTGAGTTACCTTATCAAAATCTTGCTAGTTTACAGGATTTATAAGTGAATTATTCTGGTTTATATTGTTTCTGTGAATTCACCAAATGGCCTAGAGTTTAGAATTTTATATTTCTGTCTTTCTCAAATAAATTTAATCCTACTTCCTCCTCTGACTTTACATAGTTACTATTACATGAAAATAAAATGGTTTATAACTTATTGTGAGGTGTAGTATTTAATTAACACTACTGTTATTAAAATAAATAATTATCAACATTATTTAGCAATCTGCACAATTGAACATATTGCTGATATGGTTTGAACATATACTTTTAACTATTTTTGAGTTAACATAGCATACCTATTGAAACATTATTAATGGTATGTAGGCTATTATTTAGCAAACATAATTCATTTTAAAACACATAATATAAATCTTATTTTCTAATAACTCTTACAAATACATTTTACTAACACATTGATTTATGGCTGTGAATAAACAGTCTATTTAAACATTTTAAACTTACGAATACTAAATTAATGCCAGTCCTTTCTGGTCTAAACCATTATTATTTATGATCCCCTACATCAGTAAACATGAACTCCCATACTCTATTTATTAGCATTTTTTACAAATGTCTTGTAAATAAAGAGTTACATTAAAATAATAAAATCCTGGAAATCTTCCATTTTATTATTTTATTATGCTGTTTATTATTGGATATTAAAGTTGTTATATAGCATACTGATAAGTCATAGTATCCCTAACTTTAAGTTTATTGCGTTTCTAAAAAACACTTACACAAATTCACTTTCACTGTTGGTTCTGATATTTTGAGTCTTATTATCTCAGACCAGACCTTTAGTAATCATGGACTGTTAAGACTTGTTTATTTTCTTATCACACAATAGCTTTAGTCGGTTCACTTCTTATAATACTATACAGCACTTTAGTTTTCTAAATAATTACATTTTCATAGGATTTTGGTATGTTATACTTTCTTTTTAATCGTTTTTGTGGGTTTGGGGTTGATGGTAGTTAATAATAATAATAGGTTTAACAACGGTGTTTCTTTCATACTATTTCTTCCTCTCCTCCTGTCTTCTTTCTTGTCCTTCTTCTTATCTTCTTTCTTGTCTTCATTCTTGTCCTTCTTCTGGTCTTCATTCTTGTCCTTCCTCTAGTCTTCATTCTTCTGGTCTTCTTGTCTTCCTTCTTCATTCTTGGGTAAACCAAGGTACTTGGTGTTATCTCGACTGATGTTTAGTTTGGAGCATCTAATTCATTTACTGATACGGACCTTGTTCTTCTCTAAAGGTTTCAGGGTATTGTTTTCTTCCTGATCACAAACTTTATTCTTCCTTCTTCTTGTTTTTTGGGGTATTTTGGTATTCAACACTCTTAAACTGATTCTCTTTCTTCTTGATCTGGTGTTATTTAATTTGTTTACTGCTCCTAGCTTCCTGGGTAAATTACTGATCTTATAATATGAGTTGCTTTCAATACTTTCTTTGATATTTAAATAGTGGTTTTTGTATAATGTAATGAGGATTTTTATTTTATCGTGGTTCATTCCTTTGATTTCCTTAAATCTCATTCAATATTATTTTAACCTATTTGATGTAATTAAACTTTATGATTTTATATGACTTAATAAGTAGTGGATTTTCTGTCACGCTACAGAATGCCCTTCTCCAGAAGTAATTTTTTTCAGACTATACTTGCTTTGTTTGAAACAATTGCTTATGATAATTATTCTAGGTTTGTTATTATTCTGGACTTCCTTCCATTTTAAAAATTTTCTTATTTATATTTGAGTTTATATCTTTCTCATTCTCACTTGATCTTCCTTGATAGTAATAGTCATCTGAGTTTCATAATTATTATTTTATTTTCATATTTCTTCTTAGTATTTTCTCCTTGGGATATTTCCTCCCTATCGTTCCCTACTTTGTGAGCTGGTTCAGTTCAGAGAGGCACTGTACGCTACTTTCCTCTGCTGTCCAATACTTCACACATATTTGAGTACAGAGGCAAATCATCTCTGCTCAAAAAACATATTAATACTGCTGGAATTATCTACAGACAGATTAAAAAATTATTCAGAATAGTACACATTTGTTACTATTTAAAAAATATATCTTTGGGATACTTCACTTATTACTTATTATATTTCTCAGGGATTTTAATATTCCTATCTCAGTTGTTCTTCTGACTCGTTAACTAGATGTTTCATTCATTTGATATTATGGTAGGAAGCTCTTCTATTATTACATTTTTCAACTTTTCTTATCATATAAATCTTTTGGTTATAAATTCTTTATTACCTTCTGTTTTTTTTTTATTATAATCTCCATTGTTTATACTAGCATATCTTTATGACATTTTTAGACTGTTTCTTTGTTCTTATTATTTCCACTAGTTCTATTTTCTAGAACTTTTTATAACTGTCATTATCACAATTGACATTTAATTCATAAATCATTTTATATTAATTCGTTTAATTACATATATCTTTGATATTATTCTCACATTATTCCTGTCATGGTTATTATACTTTCGAATGATGGTTTTTTATTAATTTCATAATGAGGTCATAATTTCTCCTCATACCACTTCAAAGTTTTATTATCTCATAATTCCATATAAGCTTTGTACTTTATTATATTCAATCACTCAAATCGTATCAACTCAAATCGTATCTTCTCAAATCGTATCTCATTTTTCTTTTAATTTACTTTGGCATCATTTTATGGAAAGGTTTTTACTCTCTATATTGAAATTAGACATGATCATACTTTCCAGAATTATTTGTTTTAATTCTAAAGTCTGTTTCCTTTATTCATCCCATTATGATCCTTTATTAACATGTTAATTATATTTTATGCTTACCATAAATATGGTATTAAATCTCTTCTGTTTATTTCACCAAAGTGTTTTATTAATAATTGGTTGGTAAGTTGTACTTATTCTTGGTTTGGAAACTTGATTTATACACAATTCAAAATTCACTCTTCTTATATTATTCCATAAAGTTTTCTAATAATTGTATGTAATATGGGCTTGCTTTTCTTTTTAGAACTTATATTATTTAAATCTAAATTCTGTTTTATATTTATTTCTTCAAAATGTTTTTTCTCAAATTCTTGGTTAGTAAAGTGAACTTACTTTGTTTTTAAATTTTGATGATTTTAAATTCTAACTTCTTCTTATCTTATTGCCATAAAATTTTCTTCAAATAATTTTTATGTAAGGTGGGCTTACATGTGTTTTAGAATTTTGCTGGTTTTAAATTCTAACTTCTTCTTATATTATTGCCATAACATTTTCTTCAAATAATTTTTATGTAAGGAGAACTTTTTTTTTAGAATTTAGGGGTTTTTAAATTCTAACTTCTTCTTATATTATTGCCATAAAATTTTCTACAAATAATTTTTATGTAAGGAGAACTTACTTGTTTTGTATTCTTGTCGTAAAGTTTTCAAATTTTTTGCTAGTAAGGTGATCTTACCCTTGTTTGGAATTTTGTTGGTTTAATTCTAACTTCTTCTTATATTATTGCCATAAAATTTTCTTAAATGACTGGTATGTAAGGTGGGCTTACATGTGCTTTAGAATTTTGATTATTTTAAATTCTAATTTCTTCTTATATTATTGCCACATAGATTTTTCATAAATAACTGGTATGTAAGGTGGGCTTACATGTGTTTTAGAATTTTGATTATTTTAAATTCTAATTTCTTCTTATATTATTGCCACATAGATTTTTCATAAATAACTGGTATGTAAGGTGGGCTTACATGTGTTTTAGAATTTTGATTACTTTAAATTCTAATTTCTTCTTATATTATTGCCACATAGATTTTTCATAAATAACTGGTATGTAAGGTGGGCTTACATGTGTTTTAGAATTTTGATTATTTTATTCATAAAATTTCTTCATGGATGCCTGGTTAAAGACACCCTTGACTTCATTTGAATTCATTTCCTTGATTTCGTATGTGTTGTTGTTATTGTCCTTAGAGACAATATAGGGACCAGTGTACAGTAGCAATAATTTTTTTGTTATCCCCTCTAAGGAACTGGGTAATTCCCTATTCTTCAACAACACCTTCTCTCCAACGGTATAATGAATAACCTTACCCATGCTTTTATTGTATTTATTCCGCCGTTTCTCCTGATCTTCGGCCACCTTATTGTGAAATTGAATTCTATCAAATATATATTTATGCTCTCTGGGGAACTCCAAGATATCTTCGATCTCTCTAGGGGGTTGTCTCTCGTACATTGCGGAGTATGGGGTTATTCCTATGGCTGGATGGTATGCTAGGTTGAGGAATTCTTCAGTGGCCTCCAAGTATTCTTGCCACCTCCTCTGCTGCTCATGGCAATACGTTCTTAATAGGCGCCCCACCTCTCGCAAGACTCTTTCGGCCGGGTTACTGCTCGGGTGGTATACGGATGTCTTGTATGTATGAACCCCCATTGACAGCAGTGTATCCCGCCATTTCCTCCTCTTGAATTGTGTTCCGTGGTCGGTTATGATCGATACCGGTTTTCCGACGGTTGGGAAGTACTGGTTGATCAGGATTTCAAGAACTTTATTCGTAGTCGCCCGATTCGCTGGGTATAGCTTCACGAACTTGGTATAATGGTCCATTATGATGACGAGATATTTGTATCGGTGGCGGCCTCCACTGCGGGGAAATGGCCCACAGATATCCAGGAATACCTTCTCAAGTTTCGACTGAGATGTTATTGGAATCATCTGCCCCTCCCTTTTCTCGTTGTTAGTTTTTACGAGTTGGCAAATGCGACAGTTTCTAATGTACCTCCGTACCTTCCGATTTATGTCTTTGATATGGCAGCTCTCTTCCAGGGCCTTTACCACCTTTAAGGCGCCCATATGCCCATATCGAACATGATAATTGAACACTATCTCCTTCTCGATATGGGTCGGAATTATTACCTTCCATTCCTCCTTATATAATGATGGTTTGGAAAACAGGATTCCATTATGTATGGTATAATATTGGGAGATTGTCTCATCCCCTGCTTCCAGTCTTGAGATAATAGTGATTAACTTCGGGTCAGCTTGTTGGTGTGTGCTTAGGTGTTCCAAAATTGATTGTAGACCGGCGCTGCTGCTGAGAATATGGTATACTTTCAGAATACTCTCCTTCTCCCCCTCGAACGTCTGTTTGTCAATGTCTACTCTAGACAATACGTCCGCTACGACATTCTTCCTTCCGGGGATATACTCCCACTTAAGGTCGTATTCTTGCAGCAATAGTATCCACCGCGTTAACCTTCCATGGCTTAACTTACATCTCTTAAGGAACGAGATAGATTTATGGTCTGTCCGGACGGTAACGGAATAACCAAGGATATAAGTGCGGAACTTTCCGCACGCGAACACGACAATCAATAATTCCTTTTCTGTAACGTGATAGTTTTTCTCACACTGGTTCAAAGCTCTGCTGGCAAAGCAGATCACAATATGTTCGCCCTCCTCATCCTCTTGATATAAAGTAGTGCCGAGGCTGATGTCACTGGCATCACAATTAAGAAAGAAAGGCTTGTTAAAATCTGGATGGCGGAGTATAATGGGTTCAAGGAATTTTCGTTTTATAAGAGTTAATATATTTTGTTGTTCATTACCCCAGATCCATTTATTTTTAGATGACAGTTGCGGCTGAAATCTGGCAGTCAGTTCGGAGTACTTTTCCTGGAACTTGCGGTAGTAATTACAGAGTCCCAGGAACGACTGTAACTGCCTTCGATTCTTAGGTGTAGGAAAGTTCTGAATCGCTTCGACTTTTTCAGCCGATGGTGAGATTCCCTTATCATTTAAGACGAAGCCTAAGAATTGTATTTCTTTAGCAATAAAATGAGATTTTGCTAATTTCAGCGTAATATTGTTTGCTGCTAGCTTCTGTAAGACGTGTTCCACACGGTAGCAGTGTTCCTCCCAAGTTTCTGAGGACACTAGCAAGTCATCGACGTATACGGTGGTGAATTGTAGTGCTTCTTGGCCAAGTATCTGATCCATGCAGTGTACAAAGACTGCGACTGAGTTTATCAGTCCGAAGGGCAACCTCTTAAACTGGTAGTTCCGCCCTTCGAATATAAAGGCCAGATACTGGCGACTCTGTGGATGTAATTCCACCTGCCAGTACCCGCACACCGTATCCCAGGTACTGAAGTATTTGGTACCGTGGAACCGTTTTAAGATCTCCTCAATCTCACCGGGCGAAGTCCTGTCATTAATGATCATCTTATTTATTTCGCGCGCATCTAAACACAAACGGACTTGTCCGTTTTTCTTAGGAATAACCACGATAGGACTTGTATATGGGGAATGGCTACTCTCTATAATGTCACGGTTAATCATTTGCTCTATTTCAGCTCTTACTGCTTGCTTTCGTGATTGCGCAATGGGGTAAGACTTCCGGTTAAAGTCCACTGTGTCTCGGAACTGTAGAGTACACTGGAAGTTTTTCACTTTACCGGGCTCATCAGAAAAGACTGATTTATATTTGTTGTATATGTTTATTAATTTGTTCGCTTGGTTTGTTGTTAAACCTTCGCCAGTTATACCGCTCCGGAAATCCCTGATCTCCTGGATTCTTTGTGACCATAAATCTTCATTGGAGGTGTCGTCTATCCTTTGTTCAATTATAGATGTTGGATGGATGTAATTAATTTTGCGGACTTGCTGGTGGATACTATCGGGAACGACTTGGTCACTACCCACTAAGTTCGCCGTCCAAGTATGTCCGTTAGAAAACAGCGACAATGTTTCAGTTCTCAGATCAATGATGGCGGAATTTCTCCTAAGCACATCACACCCGACCAGTATATTAAATGGCAGACCGCTCGCCACCAAGAATTCCATATCAATCTCTATACCACAGCTCATCACACTGGCGGAGACTTGCCTACGTATTGTTTTATTTTGTCGGCCGGTTGCACCCAAGAAAACAATATTATTCAACGGCAACGTTGGTAAAGTTCTCCCGCACTCTTGCTGTATCCTCTCCAATTCCGTCGTACTTATGATTGACACGTTCGAACCAGTATCGATCATTAACTTGGCTGGGATGCCTTCTACCTTGGCGTCGACATGTATTATTTCATTATTGAAGTTATTGGTGGGATTCCTGTTATCTTCCTCCAATAACTCCTGTCTGATGTCCTTTAGGTAGTTGCACCCTATGATGGTGATACGATTGTTATTATTCTCATTATTGCACTCATTATTATTATTATACCCAGTATTTAGGAGCAGTAACGGGTTCTGGCGATTTATTACTGCCTGTGCCCGTTTAAAGGCTCGGCATCATTGTTCCTTTGAGCCATACTAGTCGATGCCTCATTTGGGATGCTTAGAGTGGTTACCTGTCGATCTGTCCTATGGTCTTCCGGTCGTTCGTGGTTCGACCTCCGTTCAACGTCGTCTAAACTATTGCTCCTCCTTGCCGGATAGTACCTTGGTTAGTCCCTTTCTAGGCTCCTCCGCCTTTCTTCATATCCGCGGTAGCTGTTTCTTCGATTGTGATCGAATCTCCGCTGTCTTCCATCTGTGGCTCGTATGAAGTTCACTCTAGGGCGAGGAAACCTATTATTATTAAAATTACCATTATTGGGACCCGTACGATTAGTATTATTAGGGTAATGACTATTACCATAATTGGGGCTTCTCTGACTATTTGCGTTATTAGGGTAGGGATTGCGGTTACCCTGATAACCATTAGAGGGTCGATTCAGGTTTTGATGGTTTGGACCCGTATTATTATTATCATTGTAACTAGGATTGTTCACATTATTACTATTATTAGAACCGTTATTTCGCGGGTATGCCCGGCCTCCTTGGTACCCAGTGTTTATGTGGTTCGTACCCTGGTTATTGTTCTGATACGTCCTTGGTTCGGGCCCATCACTTCTTCTACGACTCTGTCGGTAGTAATCTTCATTTTCATAATTTTCGAGGAGTTCTGTCATTGCCTGGATGGTTTTTATTTGGCTGCCCCTCCTCGCACGAATTACCTCTTCGTCATAATGATAGGACAACTTATTTATTAGGCATTCCTCAGGTATGGCTGGTTCTAAGTGCTTGGCCATACATACCTTGCCGAGGAAATAAGCTGTCATTGAACTACCGACTTGTGGTTTGTAGCGGCCGTGGCATATATTGTCTCTTATTAAATTTTGCGTGGTCTCTGACCAGTACTTGGCCTTGAACAGGCTCTTGAATTGCTCATAATTGTCGATGTCGCTCCGGTTGGCCATCCACCAATGGTCATTCACCTCCCGAAACGACTCGTCAAGGATTTCTCTGTTCTGGACCCATCGGTTCCCTCGAGGTACTCCTCTATGCGTGCCAAGAACTCCATAGGCTTCCGTTTATATTGCCGGAAATTGAGCCATTCTCTGTTCTCTGACATGGGGAAATTATGATATCCAGATGGTCTGTTCCTTATCATCTCTATCTCCTCCTGGCTCTGACGCACCTGTCCGGTTATGTTCGACATAGCGGCTTCCACGCCGTCGCATCTTTCAGTTACCTGTGTCCGCACTTTATTCACTTCTTCCAAAGCAAATTTCTTGGTCTCCTCCATTTTTGTTTTCTGTTGTTCTTGGAACTGAGTAATCTGCTTAGTTATTACTTCCCGGACTTCCAGCACTTCGTTTTCTGTTTGACGACATCTTTCGTCTACTTCTCTGATTTGCTGGTTAACAACCACAACTTCCTGTTCTAATTTCTTGACGATAGATTTCTTCGTCTCCGTTACTTTTTTATTTATCTCCTCCTTGGCCGACTCTATTCTCTCGTCTACCTTATTCATGCTCTCCTGGTTGACTTCCCTCAATTCTTCCCTTAACCTTTGATTATTCTCATCCATTTTCTCCTCCATTTTCAGATTATTTTCCTCCAACTTTTCCCTCAGTTGCTGATTGTCGCTCTCTATTTTCTTACTAGTCTCTTCCATCTTCTCTTCTAAATTTTTATTATTTTCTTCCATTTTCCTTTCCATCTTCCTACTAGTTTCTTCGATCCTCTTATTAGTATTTTCTATCTTACGGCCCAATTCTTCCTTTGTGGATCGGTTGTCTTCCTTGAAATCTTCTAACTTTTTATTTAAGGAGTGGTTGTCTTCCTTCAAATCTTCTAACTTTTCATTTAAGGAGTGGTTGTCTTCCTTCCTTTCCTTACTCGATTCTTCTCTGGTATAATCCAGTTTCTTATTTAAATCCTCCTTTGTGGATTTAATTTCCTCCTTTGTGGATTTAATTTCTTCCTTTGTGGATTTAATTTCTTCCATCATTTGCCTGAACATTTCCTGTATGTTACTATCCTCTGCTCGTGATGGTTTCTCCTTCTCTGGGACATAGACTTCCCCTGTCTGCGTTGTTACTTCAGGTTGTTCCTCGGGTGGTGTGGGTTGTTTCGGTTCCACCTGGGTTAGTAACACTTCCGGATCCTCCACGGGTGTTGCCTCTTTATCCACCATGTCAACCTCTTTTTCGGCCTCTGCCGCCCTCTTTTTCGAAGTAGCTCGTCTTTGCATTTTTCTGGTATCTATTAATTAATCGCTGCCAGGCTTATCTTATCAAGCCCTCTAAGCTGGACGCCACTTTGTAACAAGCCGCTGTATGCCGGTCGTTACAAAAATAAACAGTAGATAGAAAATTTTATAAAAATAAAATTTTCAAATAGTAAAAAATTTTGTTTATGTTTATAAATGTATGTAAATAAGAAATAAATCTGTTTTGAAAGGTTCTTGTAAAAATTTTGATAATCAGGCAGGTATTTATTGACTATCGAGCACTTCTGGAAGATTTGAACCAAGTCTGGAGTTAAATAGATTAACTCCAGTCAGCAATCGATTGGTGATTTTTCTTGCTGGTCCAATATCTCACTCAAATAAAATATTTTCTTCTTCTTGAAGTCCCTCAGCCTTGATAAATAATCTTAAATTAGCCTGTGAAATAATAACAGATAAAAATAATGGAAATATAAAGATTTATTGAACAATTTAAGTAAATAATCGATTTTGTATCGATGGAGAACAATTATCGACTCCGTCTCAGGGAATTATCGATTGTGCATACAGAACAAAATTTATGATATGTGTTATATAAAAGACAGGTTCTTTGAGCGATTAAAATTAATAGTCAGAGAAGGGTGACGAGAAAGTATAACATTAACAATTAAAATTAATACAATAATTATTATTCAACAGTATTCAATTAATTCGTATATAAAATGTTTAAGAAAGTCGTCGTCAAACCATATGCAGACTATGACGTCACCACGACGTAGAAGGCAGGCAGGCTCCGTTGAATTAAAAGATGGCCGCTACTATTTCTGTCGTAGTTAATGCGAAATCGACATGTCCGAAAATCACGACAAAATTACCTTTGTGAATGTCTGAAATCTTCCCGCACTGGTGTAATATGTCTGTTAAGTTATTTGGTGTATTCTGACGAAGTGTTCCGTGTAAACTTGTGTTAGTTAGTTTATTTTGTATGTGTTCACTTCTGTGGGTTAAAGTTCTCAAGATATGGTTAGGATTTGTAGAGTGAATTGTGTCAAATTGTAACGTCTTTCGCCGCGTTACAAATCCAGGGAACCCCTCGTAATTAAACTCCGTTAATTAGATGGGCTGCCTACGTTGTAACAGAATTGATCACAAATAATTAATGTAACAAATTACTTACTAACTGTGTAAGGAAACAATGGCAACGTATACAATTGATTTAAGCACTCCTCATATGTGTGTAACAAGAAGACTTCTCTTTATTTAACATTAAAAAACATATACTGACAGATCCCATGACTTTACTAATTCAATTATTAGGTTATTTGAAAGGTTTCTTTAAACTTTGAGATCAAACTTGATTTTATATAGTTCTACCTCGGATCCGGGTCAACTTTCTGTATTTCTGTAATTAAAACTTTTAATTATACTCATTTCATGATATTAGCTTGCAAGACTTTCTTTTATTCAACCATTGGAAGAATGGTATTATCGCTTGAATTATATTACTCTACATTAGCATATAAATTGTTACAACGTATGAAGCTAGAATAGTTACATGAAATTCTTAGATTTAATTTATCAGTCTTTACAAAGTTAATAGTTTCTGAAAAGTCTCTTTCAAGATGTGTTGTGTAACTAATATTAGTAACCCTCGATAGACAGGCTATCGAGTCACCTTTTAATTGGTATGCAGAAGACTCGTCCTGGGGTATCCGTCTTGGGAAACAGGAACAGCTACGTCGTCATCTCGGTCTGGCCTTCCTCTGTAAAGGGCTCCAAAAGTTCGCAGGTTGAACAATATGTCGTGTAGATATCTACGATGATCTTGTAGATTCTCGGATGTCCTGGTCTGCATATTCTGTCACGTGCAGTAGAGTTTGTGGCTTCTGATAGTTCACATCTCCGGGTATGACTTTGGAATTGTTGTTATTTGTTGAAGCACGTAGTCATCTTGTGTTACACTCCTTTTTTACATTTCGATTTTTTTACTTTAAATTTCTTGTCTATTTACATGACTATATTAATTAACACATCCAGATGCTTTAAACAGCTACATCTGGTACACCATCTTAAGGTGAGACAAAATGTAGTTAACATATTTTAAGCACACAGCTCCTACGTCTGTACGGTACGAAGTCACCATTGCAAGAGAGAGAAATTCCGCTCCCTTCGCCTGGTACTGGGCAAAAGTTAGTGGGATAATTTCCGCGCGAGAATATAGTTCCTAACTATATTTAAGTTAACATTTTTTATTTATACAAACTATCCCTAAACAAATATACATAATTTAAATCAGTTGTTTTAGCGACTATTTATGTCTTCAGATTTTTTTTATTATTAACATTAGTTTTTTTTCTTATTCTAACTCACACAGGACTCGGAAAGCATGTCGAGTCTGGAATCAACAGGATAGCGCCTGCTTACAAGCAAAGGGTTAAATACGATATTAATAACTCTTTACAATTTATCTTTTTATTAGAGCATCTTATAACTAATTAATTACTGCTTCCTCTCATACTGAGTACATACAGGTATTTTATATTAATACAGTGAGATTTAAATGGCTTAAGAGCTCGCAACCTTAATTTTTAAAAATTTTTATTTTCTTGATTATTTCTTTTATTTAAATCGTCACATACTCCACCGCTTAAATTGCACGCTACGGTTAAGCTTTTTGAGTCTAACTCACTATTGGGCACTGGGATATTGAATGGGGTTAGTGTGTGTAATTTCTTTCACATAGTTGTCGTACACTTTACAACGTTGTCCACATAGTTATTACCTATAGTTACAACACAGTACACTTTATATTCTTATGAACTACCTTTTTTGTTTTTTACATACTATTTACACTAAATATTTACACAATTAAAACACAAAACTCTTTCTTATCTCTATCACTTAATTTTACTACCGGTTTTTTGTTTGCCTTACTCTCTCTTCTATAGAGTAACTTTCTAAATCTTTACTATTTAGAATTCTATGTTTTCTTCTGTGAGTCCTATATAACTCATGTAGTTAATGAGTGTTAGTACCCATCTAGTTAATGATTATTCATTAATGCATGCTTCGCAGAACTGGAACTCAGGTTGATCAGGCCTCGTTTCCAAACTCTACGTTTTACATTTCTTACGTGGATTCAGATATATAATTTTCTTTACTGCCTAGTATTCCCTTTTCTTTTTGGGTTATACTATAACGTCACTTCTTCTTATACAACTTTAGTTGCGAAATATGCGTTCTCCGCACATATTTCTGAGTTGCAGGTTCGCACAGGGCTACTGTAACTGGAGTTAGGTACTTTTAGATTTGGTAAGGGCCACACCATCTGAATGATAGTTTCGAGGTGGTCTTATCAATCGCACTACTAATGGGGTGAGTCTTGTACATTACTAAGTCACCTACTTGGTACCTGACTGAGTTGCTATGATTACCTTTCTCTTGGTATCTTCTGGATTTTTCCAAGCTTGCTCTCAAGTTAGAGCGGGCTTTGTTCCATATTCGCTTTATCTGCTTATCCGTTATTTGCGGAGGCAGCAGATCGTGTATATTCCATCTTGTGGACAAAGGGTGGTTTGGTCGATACTTGTATAGTAACTCGAACGGGGTCGACTTGTGACCTTCGTGGTAAGCTGAATTAAAAGCGTATTGAATCCAGGATAGATTTTGGTCCCACGACGTGTGATCGTTCGCATGATAGGCGATTAGCGCAGATTTGAGGTTTCGTAGATACCTTTCAGCAATATTGCCTTGCGGTCGATACTCTGTAGTGGTTATATGGTCTATCCCTAACTTGAAACACATATTCCTAAATTCTTTTGCTTTAAACTGCGGGCCGTTATCAGATACTATACGTACTGGAGTACCGTAATCTTTAAATAATCTTTCCTGTAGTATTTTAACTGTTGTCGACGCTAATGCTCGTCGCATGGGATACATCCAAACAAATTTGGTGAACGAATCTACACAGATCAGTAACATGGTATTTCCTGATTTGGATCGCGGATACGGACCTGAAAAATCTAGATAAAGTTTCGAAAAAGGGGTCTTTGGGATTTCTGATATCAATTGGCTTACTTGAGTATTTCTGGCGGGTTTGCTAAGGGCGCATAATGAACATTTCTTTACGAAGGTAGCTATTTCGCAGTTCATATTGTTCCAATGATATTCCTTTCGAATACGATGTATCGTCTTATTGATTCCCATATGGGCTCCTATGGTAGATGAATGGAAGTATTCCATTAGCATGGGCTTAATTACATCCGGGGCTATTATTCTTAATTCCTTTCCGTCTCTTATTTTGAGACACAGTACATTCTTACTCAATACGTACTTCTCGGATTTAATACCTTGGGTAAGTTGTTCTATAATAGGCTTCAGTAAGGGGTCTTGTTGTTGATATAGGGCAATGTTTGTAAAGGCAAGGGGGAATTCAGTAATTACGGCGTTCGCACTTGCTATTTCCGGCTTCACTACGTTTTCGGAAGTTTTAGTGGGTGACTGGAACATACGGGACAGGGTATCGGCGACTACATTTTGAGTACCTTTAATATGCTGCACTCTGAATTTGTAGCAGTTTAATTTCAATATCCATCTGCCAATTCGTCCTAATTGTTTAGGGTGATTCAATAACCATGATAACGCCTGATTGTCGGTTTCTAAAAGAAATTCTTTATGTTCTAGGAAGGGTTTAAACTTTTCGAATGCAAAAACAATTGCTAAACATTCCAATTCATATGCAGAATACTTTCTTTCTTGATCGCTCAGTGTTCGTGATGCATAACTAATTGGTAGTCTACAGTTATCTATCACTTGGTATATCACTGCACCTAACGCTACACTGGAACTGTCGGTTTGCACGACGAATGGTTTTGTGAAACAGCTAATTGCAAAACTGGGGGAGTTATAATGCTTTCTTTAAGTTGCTCAAACGCGTTTTGATGTATTGAGCTCCATTCGAACTTTGTTCCCTTCTTTCGTAAGGAGTTTAGGGGTGCTGCTATTTCGGCAAGATGGGGAATGTATTTGTGGAAATAATTCACCATACCTAAAAATCGGGCTATACCTTTTGCATCTCGTGGGGGTGCAAATTCTCTAATAGCACGGGTACGTTCGGGGTCAATGCTTACCTTTCCATTCGCTTTCACTATGTGTCCTAAGAAAGAAAACTGAGGGACAGCAAAACTTTCCTTATTTGGGTTCACCGTTAATCCTGCTCTTAGTAAACGAGATAACACTTCACGCAAATGTCTGAGATGTTGCTCCATTGATTCACTGTATATTACGATGTCGTCCAAATAGTGGTACACATATTTAAATTTAATGTCGTGAAATATCTTCTCCAATAGTCTACTACATACGGAACTTCCTTGACATATTCCAAAGGGTACCCTAGTAAATTGGTACAAGTTAAAAGGAACTGCAAACGCGGTTAGACGTTTGGATTCTTCTGAAAGAGGTATTTGGTGAAAAGTTTGATTTAGATCCATTACCGTAAAAACCATAGCTTTAGTAAAATAGTGAAACGCACTATGGATGTCTGGAAGAGGGATTGATTCAAATTCTATTCTTTTATTTAATTGCCTGTAGTCTACAACTAGTCGGTGTTTATCTGGTCCTTTCGGTAATAAAAAGGAGGGTGAAGAATATGGGGACGTAGAGGGTTCTATGACTCCTTGATCCAATAACTTATTGATATGGTTTCGCATGACTTCCATCTTGGGGGGCGACAATTTGTACGGGGGTAGTCGTATTACTTTCTGATCACTCAGATTAATTTTATACTCTATTAGGTCCGTCAGTCCTAGTTTTGGTGTAAGAACCGAGGAAAATTCTTTTATTACTTTTACTATTTTGACTCTATCTCTTCGTTCTAGGTGAGATAAATCTGAATCTTGGTGTATTACATGTGCAGTGGATGAACAACGTTTATCTTCATTACTATCAAATTTATGTTTTCTTGCACGGTCAAATCTGAAATAAAATTCTCGCTCGTAGATGTCAAGAATCATTCCTGTCTTACTAATGAAATCTGCACCTAATATTAAATCAGGTCCTAATTCTTTACATACTAACAGTGTAAATATCCAACTTAGGTTTTTTATTTTAACCTTAACGGTAATGCTCAGGTTTATATTTATTTTACGTTTATCAGCGGTAGCACACTTTATATTCACAGGTTGGTTCCGTTTTACTAGATGATGTTTAGCTAACATGTCCGCTAATTCTTGGCTGATTAAGCTTCTACTAGATCCCGAATCAATTAAGGCGATGGGGGATGTAACGCCTAAGTCGACTCGTATTAATGGTAGTAGATTTTTTTTCCATTTACATCTATTAATCGCATTACACTTTTCACGAAATTCTCGCACATAGGGGTCGATATCTTTCGCACCTTTTTTGTTTTTCACTTGGTTACAGAATAATTCATTCTTATTATTATTATTGGTTTCTTTTAGTTTACCCAATTTTGAGTAGCTGCGGAAGACACAGGTTTTCGGGTCTCCCTGCCTTACATGTTTTTTTGAATTGGGGTTATTCCGTTCCAATGGCTTACTTTTGCACTCTCTTCTTATGTGCCCATATTTGCCACAATTATAACAGGTGGGTTTTCTGCGAGGTGGGTACTTGGTTTCCGCTTTATCTGGGTTTACAGTTATCTTACCAGCTTTGCGCACATGGTGAGGTCTACTAGAAACTTGTCTTTCATACGAGGTTGTTACATCAGGCAGTAGTGCTCGCAATTGAGGTCTATTAGTTCCAGAGGTTTTCATTGCTTCTCTATTTTGATCTGAGTACCATACATTTGAAGAATGGATACTGCACTGTTCTAGATCAGCAATAGTTTTGGGTCTATTCATCAATGATAGTCGAGATCTTTCTTCGGGTGACACTCCTATTAAAATGGTGTCCACCAGTTGTGTTTCATTCCAGCTTACACGTAGTAGTCGGGAGGATTCCCTAATATCGGAGATGTAGTGAGCTAATCTCTCCTGATGTCCTTGTACTCGGAGTACTGTCTTCCTTTTTATTTCCTCATAGATGCCGGTGGGAATAAAGTATTTTATTAAAGAGCTATGTAGCTCTTCTACTGGGAAAGTAGAGGTTAGGGCTTCTAGCACACGATTTTTTAACGGGGGTTTACACTTTGGTAACAGAACTTGTAAAATTTGCCAGTCATTCAGCTGCTGTAGATTCTTTATCTGAAGAAGATAACTAATAAATGTTAGTAACTTGGAAACATTTAAACCATCTGTATAAGGGATTTCGGTTAAAATTTTCTCCACAGGGTGAGTCATTTTTTCGTATAGATCTGCGTTATAGTTCATAGGGGTAATTCCTCGATGAGGGTGATTAGATTCATTGGGGGTGTTGGTCAATTCATTATTTCCGGGACGAAACTGAACATGCTCGGGAGGAGGGACATTCACATCTGTATCAGTATTTTGTTCTGGGTTCGCTTGCACTTGCGATACGATAGGTGAGTTCCGATCCGAGTTAGGCGGAGGTAAACCAGTGGTGGGGGATTGTACTGGGGAGATGTGTAATTTCATTAATGATTTCTCTATTTCGTCCATCCTGAATGAGTCGGATTTTCGTCTTAAATCGTTGATAATTGAAGGTAAGCGGCGTAGAGCTTCGTCTGCTAGCTTTTGTACATCAACGGGTATTTCTGTGAGATTCGGCCAGATCGACAAATTTTTTATTCGCCTGGTTAAATGCTCTATTCTCTGGGTAGTCCGCAAAATTTTTGCCGGAGATTTCTCGTCTTGGAGTGTTTGAGACAATAAGTATAGTTCACTATACTTGGCATTACAAATTTCTTTCTCGCTTTCATAATCGAGTTGGCTTAGATTGTTTAATTGCACGGGCGCATCAAATCCACATTCGCGAATTGAACTTCGTAATTCCGCGACTGTTACATCAGCATGGGGTAGTCCACGCAAAAGGGCTTCGTAAGACAGCTCGTCTTTTAATAACAAATCCGGGTTAAATTGGGCTATTTTGTTCTAACACATTAGCACGTACTTAAAATTAATACTAGTATATTACACATATATTACATATACATATAATAATTTCATAAGTAATCAATTTACACAAATTAGAAAAGAACAATTTCTCTTCTAAGGGAGAGACAGAAATCACACACACATACCTTTCAAGGTTAAATAGCCGATCAGCTGTTTACTGGAATGTAGGTCAGAGGGTGGCCTACATATTTAGTTAACAAAGGAGGGTAGAGCGTGTCAGTGAGAGGGGGTTTTACACTTATTGTTCTCCACAATGCGACTGAATAACACAACTACTGTATACGTACTCTAAACCGGTATAAACACGAGAGAAGGGGAGCGCAATCTCTTGATTCTATTATTATTATTCCGCTTAGACAACACTTCGGCTCCGTTCATTCATAAACTTTTGTCAATTAAATAATTACTTATTTTGTTCACAAGTTTTAAATCACGAACTTCTACTTAATTACTTTATTATTATTTACAAAGTTATTTTTAATCAAATTTTTTTTTTTATAACACATACTAGTGTATGTAAGCTAGATAGTTGGACATACACTATGCAGAATTATTCAGGAAACAACAGGTCATAGATTGTAGTAAACAAACCTGTTACAGATTGTTCGGTTGACCAAAATTGTTATGCTTGGTCACAATTCATGTATGCAAGTAATTATATCGAATTATGCAGGTTCCTACTGGCCTATAGAATGCCAAAGCTACATGCATTGTATGACGCTAAGGATATTTTACTTATACATACTACCATCTACGTAACTTAATACTATTAAATATGTTTTGAACATTACATTTATTAAAGTAACTTTCTGAGTGCATATATCAATATTATATATTTAGTTGTTGATCATACAATTTATCCACGCATAGTGAATGCAATTTCGTTTGTGACACTATATACACAATTAAAACTCTTTCCTTTGTTTCCTTTATTTTTTTTTTGAATGACGCAATTTTGTTTGAAATGTCACTTTTGTGACACTCTGTAAACAATTACCCTTTATTTTTTTTTACAATGTAAGCAGAGTGACGCACTTTTGTAACTGCTTTTCGCCGCGTTACAAATCCAGGGAACCCCTCGTAATTAAACTCCGTTAATTAGATGGGCTGCCTACGTTGTAACAGAATTGATCACAAATAATTAATGTAACAAATTACTTACTAACTGTGTAAGGAAACAATGGCAAGGTATACAATTGATTTAAGCACTCCTCATATGTGTGTAACAAGAAGACTTCTCTTTATTTAACATTAAAAAACATATACTGACAGATCCCATGACTTTACTAATTCAATTATTAGGTTATTTGAAAGGTTTCTTTAAACTTTGAGATCAAACTTGATTTTATATAGTTCTATCTCGGATCCGGGTCAACTTTCTGTATTTCTGTAATTAAAACTTTTAATTATACTCATTTCATGATATTAGCTTGCAAGACTTTCTTTTATTCAACCATTGGAAGAATGGTATTATCGCTTGAATTATATTACTCTACATTAGCATATAAATTGTTACAACGTATGAAGTTAGAATAGTTACATGAAATTCTTAGATTTAATTTATCAGTCTTTACAAAGTTAATAGTTTCTGAAAAGTCTCTTTCAAGATGTGTTGTGTAACTAATATTAGTAACCCTCGATAGACAGGCTATCGAGTCACCTTTTAATTGGTATGCAGAAGACTCGTCCTGGGGTATCCGTCTTGGGAAACAGGAACAGCTACGTCGTCATCTCGGTCTGGCCTTCCTCTGTAAAGGGCTCCAAAAGTTCGCAGGTTGAACAATATGTCGTGTAGATTTCTACGATGATCTTGTAGATTCTCGGATGTCCTGATCTGCATATTCTGTCACGTGCAGTAGAGTTTGTGGCTTCTGATAGTTCACATCTCCGGGTATGACTTTGGAATTGTTGTTATTTGTTGAAGCACGTAGTCATCTTGTGTTACACTCCTTTTTTACATTTCGATTTTTTTACTTTAAATTTCTTGTCTATTTACATGACTACATTAATTAACACATACAGATGCTTTAAACAGCTACATCTGGTACACCATCTTAAGGTGAGACAAAATGTAGTTAACATATTTTAAGCACACAGCTCCTACGTCTGTACGGTACGAAGTCACCATTGCAAGAGTGAGAAATTCCGCTCCCTTCGCCTGGTACTGGGCAAAAGTTAGTGGGATAATTTCCGCGCGAGAATATAGTTCCTAACTATATTTAAGTTCATTTTTTTTATTTATACAAACTATCCCTAAACAAATGTACATAATTTAAATCAGTTGTTTTAGCGACTATTTATGTCTTCAGATTTTTTTTATTATTAACATTAGTTTTTTTTCTTATTCTAAATCACACAGGACTCGGAAAGCATGTCGAGTCTGGAATCAACAGGACAGCGCCTGCTTACAAGCAAAGGGTTAAATACGATATTAATAACTCTTTACAATTTATCTTTTTATTAGAGCATCTTATAACTAATTAATTACTGCTTCCTCTCATACTGAGTACATACAGGTATTTTATATTAATACAGTGAGATTTAAATGGCTTAAGAGCTCGCAACCTTAATTTTTAAAAATTTTTATTTTCTTGATTATTTCTTTTATTTAAATCGTCACAAAATATACTGTTTTACTGTTTTATATCACTCGTATCATTAAGTTAGTTGTTTGTTTTCACTATTGTCGTGAACGTTTTGGTAGATTTAGTTAAAAAAGTGTCTAACTCGGTTTTAAAGGAACGTTTTTCACACAACTCTTCAGCTTGATATTCAACAAAAGACTAATTAACTTGGTCAAAAATCTGGCCCAGTTAATCTTTGAAAAAGTATTGTTAACATATTTCGATTACCCATACACATGATAAAATATTACATTATATATGGAATTTATTTATTTTATTCATCACTTTTATGAATTATGAACCTTATCATTGGTTTAATCATATCATTCCTTTCAAATTGATATATTATAGTCCATATCTGTAGACATTTTGTGGAAATTAACAAATTTCTTTACTTTTTTGAAATATAGGCTCAAAATTGGATTTCCGTCTTTTTACAAATTTCCTCCATTTTAGTTATCATTAATACTATTATAATAAATTTTAATTAGTAATATTCCTCTTCCTTTCCTTAAATACATATAAATTAAACCTTTGAACTGGTTTTTTGTGTTAATCTGTAAATTTGACATTGCTCTTTAAAATTAATTAATTTATATATTTTGAAAATTTACAATGTTTTAAGGTATATTTCCTTATTATCATTTTAACTCATAGGATCATTCCCAGTAGTGGTTAACTGAGTTACCTTATCAAAATCTTGCTAGTTTACAGGATTTATAAGTGAATTATTCTGGTTTATATTGTTTCTGTGAATTCACCAAATGGCCTAGAGTTTAGAATTTTATATTTCTGTCTTTCTCAAATAAATTTAATCCTACTTCCTCCTCTGACTTTACATAGTTACTATTACATGAAAATAAAATGGTTTATAACTTATTGTGAGGTGTAGTATTTAATTAACACTACTGTTATTAAAATAAATAATTATCAACATTATTTAGCAATCTGCACAATTGAACATATTGCTGATATGGTTTGAACATATACTTTTAACTATTTTTGAGTTAACATAGCATACCTATTGAAACATTATTAATGGTATGTAGGCTATTATTTAGCAAACATAATTCATTTTAAAACACATAATATAAATCTTATTTTCTAATAACTCTTACAAATACATTTTACTAACACATTGATTTATGGCTGTGAATAAACAGTCTATTTAAACATTTTAAACTTACGAATACTAAATTAATGCCAGTCCTTTCTGGTCTAAACCATTATTATTTATGATCCCCTACATCAGTAAACATGAACTCCCATACTCTATTTATTAGCATTTTTTACAAATGTCTTGTAAATAAAGAGTTACATTAAAATAATAAAATCCTGGAAATCTTCCATTTTATTATTTTATTATGCTGTTTATTATTGGATATTAAAGTTGTTATATAGCATACTGATAAGTCATAGTATCCCTAACTTTAAGTTTATTGCGTTTCTAAAAAACACTTACACAAATTCACTTTCACTGTTGGTTCTGATATTTTGAGTCTTATTATCTCAGACCAGACCTTTAGTAATCATGGACTGTTAAGACTTGTTTATTTTCTTATCACACAATAGCTTTAGTCGGTTCACTTCTTATAATACTATACAGCACTTTAGTTTTCTAAATAATTACATTTTCATAGGATTTTGGTATGTTATACTTTCTTTTTAATCGTTTTTGTGGGTTTGGGGTTGATGGTAGTTAATAATAATAATAGGTTTAACAACGGTGTTTCTTTCATACTATTTCTTCCTCTCCTCCTGTCTTCTTTCTTGTCCTTCTTCTTATCTTCTTTCTTGTCTTCATTCTTGTCCTTCTTCTGGTCTTCATTCTTGTCCTTCTTCTAGTCTTCATTCTTCTGGTCTTCTTGTCTTCCTTCTTCATTCTTGGGTAAACCAAGGTACTTGGTGTTATCTCGACTGATGTTTAGTTTGGAGCATCTTATTCATTTACTGATACGGACCTTGTTCTTCTCTAAAGGTTTCAGGGTATTGTTTTCTTCCTGATCACAAACTTTATTCTTCCTTCTTCTTGTTTTTTGGGGTATTTTGGTATTCAACACTCTTAAACTGATTCTCTTTCTTCTTGATCTGGTGTTATTTAATTTGTTTACTGCTCCTAGCTTCCTGGGTAAATTACTGATCTTATAATATGAGTTGCTTTCAATACTTTCTTTGATATTTAAATAGTGGTTTTTGTATAATGTAATGAGGATTTTTATTTTATCGTGGTTCATTCCTTTGATTTCCTTAAATCTCATTCAATATTATTTTAACCTATTTGATGTAATTAAACTTTATGATTTTATATGACTTAATAAGTAGTGGATTTTCTGTCACGCTACAATATATATATATATATATATATATATTTCAGAAAGAATATTTAATGGGGTCACTCTGCAATTAACAGTAGTTTTTAAAGCTCTTCATAACTTAAACATGAACAATTAAATTAGAAAAATATTTCAACAAATAACAATAATTCACATTAATTCTCCACAATGACCTCTCAGAAAGGGCTAATCATTTTATATATGTATATATTCTTTTCAAGTGGCTTTAACCATTTAACAAATTCACATTAATTTTCAAATAATCACACAATTATATTAATTCATAGTTCATAATTCTCATAATTCACATAATGCATATTCAGTTTCACATAATTCACGTTAAGCCCCATATTCCAAATAATCGGTCAGCAATAATTAATTATACTCATATTACTCTTTCCGTGCCTTAAAGGTAACTAACAATCATTTAACAATTACACAAATGGGATGCCAACAATTGACACTTCTAATTATTTTTATGTGTCTTTTGAAAACTGACCAGTACTATATATGTAACGTGATTTTCATTGAATACTTTTATAGTAACCCTCGCAGTGTTCATCAGGGCTGCAGGCATGGACAGATCGATTAAAATCCGATAACCAGAACTATGAATTAAAAGAGACAAAAATGAGAATAGGCAAGGAAGGCTAGAATGTAATACCCGAAATTTACTATGGTAATAAATACAAATCGAATATGACCAACTGCGTACCGCAAGCTTCATACATGCACGCTTCTGCACGGTATATGCTAGAATTAATTACAAAGATGGAAAATACCGGTGTATAAAAATATTAGCAATTTAAAGGAAGCAGTAAGTCTATGGTTAACACTAGGGTAAAACATTTAAACAGCTAATGAGGTACACTTGCCCGGTTGATCAAGAAATCCCACGATAAGTCAGGTGGACAGGTCACACTGAATTAAAGGATAAAAGTAATTAGAAAAGCCAAACAAAAAACGAGCAATCGTTCTGTAAATGCCTGCTGGGCCTGCCATACAATTATTGAATCTTATAGGTAATTTACGCGTTAATAGCACTAGCCTAGGAGTGTACATATCACAAACGGACAGGTCCGGTTCTGATCACCAGATGTTTTAACTGCAATCCAAATTACCAAAAACTGAAATCTAATGTTGTTTGACGTTTCACGGAGCAGTTGTTTTACAGAAAAGTCGCGAGGTCGAGTGTGAATGACTGAATTCTTTCACCTGAGTTTTAGAAGTTACCAGATGTTCGGCAGACTGCTGGTTAAAGATGGAAGAGGTTCATCTTGGAGATAATGCGGGTCCCATTGAAGCTTCCGACGACGAAGGGGAGCTCTACTGCATCGCTCGGCGGATGGTGAGAGATGAAAGTGTCACCATCGAGTTGCTCTCAATTCCTTGGCTGGGCGGAACCCTACAAGCACAAGTATTCTGCAGCTGTTACAAAAGAATAAATTCACACCCCCATAACTCGACCTTTATATGGCACGTACACCTTACACTTCCGACTACCACAAGTCACCCGCACGGAATTCAGCAATTAATCTAATTACATTTTAATAATCAACTTGAGACACTGCAAGGCTATGATTACAAACTATTGAAACAAATACTGTCAGCATTTCATGAGATATTATACTTTCAACTAAAACTCCACCAGTTGGCGTGAATTACGTTAATTCATTTTTATCAATCAATTGCTAGCTTTGGTTAAAAATTTCATTGGCACATTTATTTTTACAAAACGTTAATTAACAAGAGTAAATAATTAGTAAGTATTCTGTTTAAATTAATACTAAATGTTTCACAAACGAATTCGCCACGTGCTTTACTAGCAAGCTTGCACCAGTCTGGGGACACGCACACTTTTCTGTATCCATCTTCATCTAAGTATTAAATACATTTAAACACGTTTCCCCTTATTTAAATAACAACATATAATCAAGGAAACTTACCCGAGGCCATTTATGAAATTATTTAACCATAGTAGAGGTACCAGACATCACAAACAAAATTTTCTTCGTCGTCGGAGCCCTGAAGCGAATTGTATGAAGACAGGCGAAGCGCTGAGCACAAGTAGTGCAGTCGGACACGGCGTTTTTTACTCAACGAAAACAGCCTCCGGGAACCAACCGCCTACCTCTGTCGCCGCACCGCGGGAATACCACAAACCACTTAGCAGACGACATTGCCCGCGAAATGTGGACCGTATCGCAACAAATTAGCATTCGCCACGGAATTCATTTGAATACCGTGGCACAGTATGCCCAGCCAACCACCTACGTAGGACAAACTCACTTACGCACAGTCAGTAAAGTAAACAGCGTCACCGGCCCCTATTTTAAAGAGAATATTACCTGCAGTAACCCGATTCATCCAGCGTTACTTTTCAGAAATGTATAGCAAACCAACCTTTAATAAAGACAGTGCGGCTGAGACAGATACACAAACGGTACGGAAGGATATTGTCGACGGCTATAAGAGCAGACCGATACTTCGTCCTCCAAGGAGGGCGGCCATAAACATTGTGGCTGCGCCTGCAGCCACCTTCAGTTAGGCCGAGACAGAGAGAGGATACCGCCGTCCATCGCCCCGTCCTCACAGATACGCCAAGGAGGGTTTGTTAAAACCGAAATCGGGGATAAGACTTGTTCCCGATGACCAGGAATTGAGCTCCGGGTCTCAGTTCAGCTCGATTGCCGGCGGCAACAATCTCACCAACCTAGGTGACCTGGCGGAACTCGGCAATCTACAAAAAAGGAAAACGAAAGGATGGCCGAAACGGAAGCCAAGGAAAAAAGCACGGTCCGTAGCGACTGAATCTTCAACGTCCTGCACTGAAAACAACCTTTAGTGGAATACCAACGGTTGCATTTCGTATTACTGCTAACTGAATATGCTACTCTCCAGGCATATACCAATGTGTACGTGCTTACAGGAAACGCCTTTGAGGCCACAAGAACATTTTAATATGAGGGGATATGAGTCCTTCCGTTGTATTGTGACTCCAAACAGCAGAGCTAGGGGTGCCTTTACCACATTTCTTAGCAACACATATTCGCTCGCTACGCCTCAAAGATACTACACCTCAAAGACTCCGCAACGCTCATAATAATTATTATTGTTACTATACGTCTTTAGTAATGATAATGCATGCAAGCGTTCGTCATTCATTGTCTGAAAAAACAAATTTTTTCTGCAGGGAAATTTAAAACGTTAACTGAGAAAATCAGCTTCTTATATAATGAAGATACTTACGTTGAATGGATAGTATATTTGACATGTTTTATGTGTTACTATTTAGCTTCTGCGGTACGTCGTACGAGCTTGCTATTGTTGCTGCTAGATATTTTCTAATTTTGAACTCTGGTATTTGGTGTTTAGCTTTGAAAAGTCAAAACCTTCAAAATGTACTGTAGAAATGTACGGACAACATTAACTCGAAGAATTGTATGTTGCTTAGATGTCTCATGAATCCTGACAATATCCAAGTGGTTTTAAATAATAGATTTGTATTGCTCTTTAAATATTTGTCAGAAACAAAGCACTGATCGTTTGTTAGAATTTAGGCATATATTAATAGGTTTTGTTTGATTTATGGACAACATAAAATTCAAACAGTAAGTATAAATATACACTTAGAAGTCACAGATAAGTATATAATAATATCTGTGTTTTAGAACTGTTGAAATCTGAAAAAAAAACGGATGACGGTGACAAGTGAACCGGAGGTCGCAATGACGCCATTAATCTTGGTTACTAACCAAACTGCCTCACCAATAATATTTAAATATACCTTTAGAGACTTAAAGGATGCATATTTATATTTATTTATACGATGAGTATATGTAAGGATTTGTGTATGTTTAATTTAATAATACATAATATGCAAAAAAAAATATTGAAAAACCGGACAGCGTGCGCCACTGTCAACTTATAAAAGTCCAACATATGTAGGAGATAAGGCTAATGCCACGCAAGTATACTGCTTAAATATTTGCAGGTACTATTTTGACGGATTTCTTCGACCAGGTAATTCACTAAGGTAGCACGTTTACCTTAATTTCTCCGTGCATGTTATGTAGGATATAGCCTTTAATATTAAAGGGAAGGTATTTCATTACGTTGACAATTCATTAACAACCAAATTTTTATTAAAACAGCTACATCCTTCTATAGCCACATTCATATCTGCGATTTCCGGTTACAGTTGCGAGAAAATAAGGCTCGTGTAACATGTTGCTGCCTGCCCTTCACTTGGGAATACGTACGTGACGAAGAAAAACCAGAAGCAGAAATGATTTTGTTTTGAGACATTATGACATTAAGATCTCTTGGGATTTTTGTGACAACAGCTCAGAAGGAAAATTGAATTGTATCAGGATATTTTATCAGGATACACAGGATTTTGTTTATATCATATTAGTAATGATAGCTTACACACACAAACACCACAAAACGTAATACTATAGAAATATTTGGTAAAAAGTTGTTACTGGTGATATGTTTCAAGCACGTGATATGTTTCTAATAAGTAGTGTACTATTAGTCAGCCATGTTGGTTTTCTTCGTGTACGGCATCTCTTTGTTGGTTGTTTGTTTTTAGTTAGTTTTTGTAATCGGAGGTGTCTGGTGTTATTTTAATTGTGTACGGTCTACGAATTTATTCTGTGAGTATTCGAATACTCACATGTTCAAAAATGTTGAACATGTTGAACATGAAAAAAAATTCGAACATGTTCACATGTTCGAATGCTGGTGTTCAAAAATTTTATTATCTCTTGTATTGGTTCTTATTTATTCAGGTATTAGTTTGATTTCCGTTGAATGTTTATCACGAATATGTTTGTTTTCCCAAATATTTATTACAGCGTATTGATGTATATATTTACATATTTTGGACACGAGTATTGATGTAAGTGTTATTAGTCTCGTGTCCTGAATTTATTGCGTTGATTTAAAAATGTTTGATTTTTGTGTGAATTTGGATACAAATTTAAATGCACCTTGTTTTTGAATTCAATTATTTAGTTACGCAATATAATAAATTATAATAATTCTGCGCTTTCGTTTATGGCATTAAATTTTATTTGAGGGCAGCCAAATGTTTGTATTCATAAAGTTACTCAAATTCAGTCCACTGATTCCTGGCCGTGAACGTAGTTCACAGAATGTTAAACAAAAGTTGCGTCTTTTGCACGCAGTTGAATTTCTTTATCTAGCATGTTTTTGTTTCTAAAAAAACGAGGTTAACTTTAGGCTAAAACACATTTCTTTACGGCAGTTTTGTAGTAGTTGGTACTCCCTTGATCACTAGTACGGGATTTAGTATGGGATTTACCTCCATGGCTAACACTGGAAACCGGATGGCAGATATCACATACAACTACAAGTCAACAGTGCCTTTCATATTTAAAAACTGTGCCCTTAAATTGTCACTGAACACATACTTTCCCTGCGGAATTTTATTTTATTATTAACTTTCATTAAATATTAATTAGGAGGTATGTAGGCATATGAATTTCTGTAAGAAGAGCTGTACCCTACACTATACTAACAAAAGATAAACAACGTAATCACAATTCGTAGCTGAACCGCAAAGAATGATTTGATTTTCAGATTTAATCGATCCTTGTGTTAGAGCTACTATATCTTTTGTAGGTATTTATAATTACGATTATCATGTATAATATCTAACATTTAGTATTCTCAAATCAGAATGTAAAACAATTTTCAATTTACTTCCCTTCTTTGCTTAAGAATTATTTTATATTTTATG
Source organism: Magicicada septendecula (assembly GCA_034769895.1). Taxonomy (NCBI): domain Eukaryota; kingdom Metazoa; phylum Arthropoda; class Insecta; order Hemiptera; family Cicadidae; genus Magicicada; species Magicicada septendecula. The sequence continues at coordinate 543,361,384 of CM068367.1, read as the reverse complement.
ATTTCAGATTTTAAGTTTTCGTTTTGTGCACTGGAACCGAAGTTAAAGAAAATCTGGTAAGAGTTCCGAGTAATTATGTGTTTCCTGGAAGCCACTAAATTTGGAAAAACTGAGGTTTTTGTGTTTCTACCTAAACTACAGGTCAAAACTAGATGCGGGCCTGAAACATTCGCACTGTTATTTGCAAGATGCGAAAGAATGCAATAATTACTTGTGGCAATACAGCATTAAAACACAATGCTGTTTCAAGTTGATTGCTTTTTCAGTGATCTGCACAAAAACCGAGTATTAGTGGAAAATCTGCCACAGAAAGGAAGACATGTGTAGTAATAGGCAAGGGATGGCCCTCCACCCCGCCTTACATCGAGTTGGTAGCTTTTTCTGTGATCTGCACAAAAACCGATTATTATAAAAAAAGTACTAGTAGAAAACGAGTTCCGTCATAAAAAGGGAGACATAAAAGCTACTTCCAGCTGTTTTTTTTTAACGTGAATTCACAAAAAGCGAGAAAGCTTAGTTAGTTAGGTTAGTTTGCATGTTACCCTAACAACGTCAATTTTACCTTATATACGTCAAAAACTACCTTATTTACCATGCACTCAGCTAAATAATTGTACTGCGTTTTACATTATTTGGATTCCACAATTGGTTTTTTGAAAATTGTTTGCACCCGGACGTAGTTTTGACCTGTAGTGTACGTAGAAACACAAACATTGCGGGATTTGCAGGATTTTTGACTGCCAGACCACAGGTAGTTACTCGGAACTATTACCGGAAAGTGTATTTATTTTATATATTAATCTTCCTGAGGAAAAACTATACCATGGTGTTACTACTAAGCAGAACTTTGTTAAAAATTCGTGAATATAAATCTCACAGTTATATAAAGAGTTATTAGTGTGCAACCCAAAAGCTCCTATTGATATTAGGTAATGATTGCTTCATCGGTAGCGCAAAAATTATTTTGCACTTCAGCTGTATATCAGATAATAAAAACTTTATAAATGTAAATTTTTATAATTGAGATGCAAACTGTTTTAAATATGTATATATAAATATATTAATATATATATATATATATAATAATGTTCATTTTGTAGTCGACCTCTAGAAATGTTTATAAAAAAATGACAGTGTTCTGAATGTAGGCGAAATTAAATTTCAAACTAATTAAATTAACATCTCCACTAATTTTTGTTAGAGGTACAAAATATTTGTATATAATTTCAGTATTTTTTTCAGTAACTAAAAATACCAAATAAAAATGGAAATTTTATAATTTATATACTACTGAAAAAAAGGATCAGATTTGCTATTAGATATTTCATATTTCTTTTGTTATAACTGAACCCGTTTCGTCGTAATTATTACAACATGCAGACAACAGGAAATCTTTTGTATATTGTAATTTACTATATGTTTAGTTTATACGTGTAGTCTTTTTTTACTTATTCTTTGCTTATCAATATGGTTCTGCGTTCATGAACATAATATTAGACACGCCTATGTGGTAAGTGATGGTTCTATAGCAACAAAAATATTTCAAATTTATATGTAAACGATATGATGAAGAGAAGTGATATGATAGAGAGTGAATTGACTTAAAGTCGAAGTTTAACATATTCAGATTATAAATTTTTATTCCCATAAAATAGTCTGAAATTAAATAAAATCTAAACCAAAAGTGAACTAAAATTTAAGTGAATGTGTACTAGATCTGAAATATATTTCGGGCAAAATATGTAGTAGTAAATAAGATATACTACCGAAAGTATTAATATTTGTTAAAATTTTTTGTTCATAGCACGTAAAAAAGCCGCAAAAAATTATTAAAAAGCAAACAGTAATTTAATAATCAAATTAGTAAACATAGAAACTGATGTATAGCAGCTGCGGCTGTGTCGTCACCAGCCTGGAACATACCCTACGAATCTGGTTGTTGTTTATACAATATACCTACCTGAATCGTGGTGAAATGTATATGCAAAAGACGGAATAAGAGAGAATATACAAGGCTTTAGCAGGTACAACCGAGCGTTGGCGAAGAACAGTGGCATCACTTGAAGAGATTTTGAGACGTCGTTCGGTGAACAGTATGGCTACAAATAAATCAAGGTGTAAATGTAGATGCCGATTATTCCTAGGTCGACCTCAGTTACAGAGTGTGGAAGCGGGTCAGAACATTCGCTTATAGGTTCGCGCTGTTCAGCCCTCTGACATGTATAGAGCACGATAGGGAACTGACATGCAACCTTGATGGAATTTCTAGCACATTGGCTGCACATATACCAGGTCAGTAGTTGTGATAAGTAATTCCAGTATAAATCGAAGAAGATCTTGACTTCAAAGCTTCAGGCATTAGGACGTCTAATACGCCGCTGACGATAAAGGAAGTACAGCCTGCCATATAGCGGGATTGGACTCTATTTCTTACAACATAATACGTTGACTGACAGAAGGTGCAATTGTTACATTATTAATCATTTACAATATCATCTGGAAAGAAGAGTCCTGTACGCAAAACTGTAGAAAGGAATCTGAAACCATCCCGCTTCTAAAATATAGAAAATATTACTTTTAAACAGGACATTATAATCGAGTATCGTTGACGTGCTGCTTACAGAAATTATTGGAAAGGATGTGTTATTGTCTGGCTCACATGTTGCCTTGCAAGACCGTCAGTACTCCAGTGTAGATACCGGAAACAACATTCAACTTCTGACAAACTGGTATATCTAGAGAACGCAGTTGATATAAAGGAAAAACGCGTTTCCTACTAATTTATAAACTTTTAGGAGTTTAAATTTTATTAATTTAATCTATTTTCCTCAAATATTCATTAAAAAGCATATCTAATAGCCACTTTAGATGAAAGGAAAGAACGAGAGTTGATAGATTTACAAAGCAGTTGGTTCTATTCACAACTTTAATTACGTTATTGCCTCCTACGCCGGATAAAATATTCAAAATGCTATTTCCCTACTCCGTCGTTATAGAATGGTGGAGCCTATATTTACAGAAATTGTAGATAATTGTCGATTCAAGGAGTAACGGTCAACCGCACCATGTAAAATTTGGTTGCAACATTTTTTTCAAACCTTTCGAACATTAATTACAGTGTACATTTTTAACACGCACATGCGCGCACGGGAAAATAAGAAGAGTTACATCAGCAACGAAAGAAAACAATTATGCAAAAGTACAAACTACAATACAATCTCTCCATAAGGAAATTCTCTGTAATGAAAATTCCTGTATAACAAAAATATTGGCTGGTCCCTTACAATTCTATACAAGTCAATGTATTTTAAGACTTCTGTAACAAAAAGGCTTCAAATTTTCTGTCCTGAAAGAAAAGAAACAACACTTTATAAAATTAAAATAGAATTTTCTCAGTTATAAAGTTCAGGTACCAAAATTTTATGTTTAGAACAAAGTCACTAATTGCAAGTAAACACGTGTTTATACAAATGTTGTAAAAAAATTAATATTATTGTAAATCTTACAGCTTTTATTGTCACTGTCCTTTGTAATGTAGTTGCCGACAACTGCTGGTATAAAGTGCATGTAGGCCTACATGTGATCTTTGAATAGGTTGCAAAGATTTCTATCCTTGAAACTCTCCATGAGGTCACGTGTTTAGTACTGCAATTTTTATTTGGAATTCCCACGTGACACTAAAAGTACAGTCAGTTGTATGTCGGGATGCTATCAGTCCGTAATTACACAGCTCAAAGTATTGTTCTGTATTTCTTTTTCCTTCTGCCCATTATTCCAAATCGAAAGTAAATCGTTATTTGTTTAGTGTACTTAGCCTACATTTATGAGTGACAACAACAACGTACATTCACAAGTAGTGGCTTAATTTATTGTACTTTAGTCGTGTATTGCGGTGCAAGTCTAACTTCATCAATGGACAGCAAACAAAACATTTTTTCGATCAATAAAATGCGAAAATTATTCGACTACAAGAGAAGGCCAGTCGATATTGGGGTGGCTTAAACTGGCTTTGTCGACGGTAACGACAATAGAAAGCAACAAAGGAAAATTATTAAAGGCACATAAGGAGGGGGAAACACCTGTAAAAAATTCAAGTACCGGTCTACGAACAACTAAACAAAGCGGTACTACAGTAGTTTCGAAATATATTAAGTCTGCAATTCCTAATTAACAGAGAAATACTGAAACAATAACAGAATTCTTCTCAAAATAAGGCAGAACAACGTTATAAGCTTTCTAAGAGCAGATTGATTTTGAAAAGCATAGAATCAACAACGACATCCTAAACGAACAGACACAATTCAAATCGCACGCATTATTCGAATATATCTCAACCCACACGCACAACTTCGATCTTTCGAAATTCGATTCCGTCGCCCACAACAGGGCGGACAGCGCTACCAGCGGCAACCTCTGAAGATGCCTTTTAAAGGTGAAAACCGGTTCAGGTTGTAAGGTAAAACTTTATGTTTTTACTTATAAAAGCTTTGTGTTCCGAGTCGTTAATGTAATAGTTATATTTAGAATCAACAAGATTAATAATCATACACTTATTGGAAACTAAAACACCTACAGGATCAGAAAAAGAAGTAACGAACAAGAGAGTACAAAAAATGGAACGGCATGCCGTCAACAGTAAAAATTTATAACAAAAATCCATAAAAAGGTACGCAAATTAGGCTACTACAAATTAACAATATATTCTGAAGCCTTATATGTACGTGATCCTTTGGAGTCTTTACCGCAGAAAACATAATAAAAGTAGAAAGAAGATTATTGATTAAATTTATGGCCCAAACAGATTAAATGTTTTAAGTTTAGATTAAATAAATAAAACAAAAATTTAGCAAAGATATTTCTAAACTTTTTATAGAAATGCAGAAGAGAAATTAAAATTTTATGGGCATTTATTGTAAACGAAGTATGTAAGATTAATGAAACAGATATTTGGGCATCTGAGATAGTCTAAATAAAAAAAAATTTAATGCCACATAGAAATAGGATAAGATTTAGAACAGATCCCGAATATGGACGTATAAACAATGATGGACACGAATAAGTAGGAAAAAATAATGGAGGAAGTCTAGCTGGAAGAAAATATCAATAGACCGGCGGTTTGAAATCACAGAAGCAGAGAGAAAGGTCAGAAGTGAAAGAACGATAGCCAAATGGAACAAAGTTCTAGAAGCTTTGTACCCTTCCTACACGGTCCGAAGTGGCCTTAATCGAAGAAAATAGTTAATGTAATGTAATGTAATGTAGGTCAAGAATAATATCTATACCTACTGCACTTTTTATAGAAAATGATTTCATTATTTTTTCATATTTCAAACTGATTTCAAAATAACGTAGTAATTAAAACGTTTTTACTAAAATTAAGAAACACTATAAATTGAATTATTCAATATTTTATTCACGCAAAATGTGTAAACTATTTTGACTAACTTGGGTTAAAATACTCTGATAAAGGATTATGTGACAACTAATGTTTAATACAAATTTTGATAAAGTGTAATATCATAACTTTTTTATAAATTTACTTGTTTATGATACTAATTTTTTTTTAGAACTGACATGCCTTAAATACATAAGGAGAACGAACATAAATTAATTTAATATTTATTTCTTATGATTATTTCTCTGTTTTACAAAAGAATAAGTGTGATTATGTCTTTATAAGGAGGTGCGACAATTAGAAATATGGAAAACTAATTGTACGAAATGTAGTCTTAGTTTTCAACGGTAGTAAATTCCGAGAACGTTGTCGGGAGAATTAGAAAGACTCAGTATTAAAATTGTGGAAAATATGTAATCAAATTTTAATGTTTTAGTATAATTAAGTGTATTGTTAGACAGTAAACATGAATAATCGCATACGGAAAATTCCGGATACAATTGCGAAAATGTACGTCTTTTTGTTGTGTGTGTGTGTGTGTGTGTGTGTGTGTGTGTGTGCGTGTGTGCGCGCGTGTATGTGTTAGCGCACAAGCGTGCTTGATAGGGAGGAGAGAGAGAGAGAGAGAGAGAGAGAGAGAGAGAGAGAGAGAGAGAGAGAGAGAGAGAGAGAGAGAGAGAGATACCAGTGATGGCATGTGCCGATGCCATGTGGCGATAAAAAATTCAATTCTTTCAATCTAATTCCACCATAAAGATGTATTCGGATTTATATCTCCACTACAAACTACAATTAAAATTACAAAAATCTTTAAAAAATTCTAATATTTACAAATAAAATGAATGCTCATTTATGCCTAAGTTTAACTAAGGTTAAAACGTCAATGAAATATATTTTTCAGGATAGGCAGTTACTTATGAATAAAAACTCAAGTTCTCTGTACTTCAATGGAACAGTGTTATCGATTGACGGGACAGACACGCAAACTGCGTGTAAGGTCACAAACACGATTCCACTACTGTTCCGGTGACACAATTTAACACGGCTTAATATTAACGTTTATTTCTACAACTTCCGGTTACGAAAAATATTCAGTCTACAGCAATTATATTTGAAGTATTTCATGTAAAATAGTGTTCACTTTTTCTGGAAAATGCGTTTTTCTTAAACACGTAAACTCGGTGAGGTTTTTAAGTATTTTAGCTGGATTAGCTCTGCAATAGAAAAGACAATTCAACAGATTTTTTAATGACTTTGACCATTTATACAACTTATCTAAAGCTTATAGAAATAAATTAGTTGAAGAGAAGTTACAACTTGTTACCGGTTTACGAGGCAAAACGTGACTCTATCGGAAGAAAATCAAGCGGGTTTATATCAATGCTATCAATAGAAGTAAAACTAATGGAAAACTAAACGGAAAACAAACACTATAAAGCACATATACGTACAAAACAATTAGGTAAACCTCTGTGTGGTTTTTTTAAAGTAACTGTTATGTTAAAAATCTTGTGCGTTTAAAGTAAAAACATTAAAAAACGAAATAAGTTTTGATCAGAATTGCGTACCATTTACTTATTTACTTTTGGATATTCATTTTAATTGTAAAATATTGTTGACAATTCCAGGATTTACAAGACACAACACAAGACTTTTATTTTATAATACCACCACAGTACCCACATTGACATTTTAACGGTACATATAACACTACATCCACCAACGTACCGAAAATTAATTTGAAAGCCACTACTGTTAAGAATACATAAAAGGTCAAGAATATCACCATGGATACAGAAGGAGAAAGTACCATATGTTAAAATACGTGAAGTATCATAAAAAAGCAATTACTAGTAAATATACCAATAAAGAAGAAAAGAAGACTAAAGACGAGACGACTGACATACCTTACCCAATAGATCAGTGAGAAGAACAATGGAAACAAAAGAAGAAAAAAGAATCAGTGAGAAGAACACAATGAAAACCCAACAAAGGAAGAATGAAGAATCAGGGAGAAGAACAACAATAACGACCTCAAGAAAGAAGAAAGAAGAAACAATACGAAGGAGACAAGTGAAAACAACATCATGTACAAAATAAATAAGAGTGAGAAAGAGATCAGTGAAGAAAGGAAGAAGGAAGATATCCAGACCAGACACAAGGAAAAAGGGAAAGAAATTGAAGTATAACAAACTAACATAAACCTATAAAGGAATAATTGTACTAAGAAGAAAGAAGAAATGTTAATTAATTACATGATATAAATCCCTAAGCTGTATGGTGAAGTCAACACTGACCACAACTCATTTGATGAAAACATTCCTTGTCCATGTAAAATAAACTGTTATCAATAACGACCAAATATTGTAAATAAATAATCACCAACAAACTGAATAAGAATAGGATAATTTTATTTTAGCTAAATGATGTGTAGACATATAAAAAGAAGACTAGGTACCAAAATATAAAAACCAATTGTACAGTGGGATTGATGTTAGTAAAAACCCACTAATTAACAATAATTAAGACCATAAAAGAGTAAACCAAAGGTACAATAATAATAACCAATAACCAATGTAAAAACATTGAATGAAAGCCAATCAACCAGATTATTGCAGAAATACACTGCCAGCAGGAACTCATTACTGCTTACCAAACATGCAACATAACCTAATCTGGGCAACCAGTTTTCAATAAAACTTAAGAAAAACAAAACCAAAATAATAACAAACCAGAATGTATTGAACTAGGAAGTAACTAGATGATATAAGGAACGTTTTGTACACAATAGATGATATAATAACCAAATATAAAGGCTATATTAATGTAATCCCATATAACTATAGGCTTGTAATAACAAAGATACATGATGCAACCAAATTATGTTATAAACTTATTATACAAAGGTAGTAACTCAACTAACAACTTGAAGTAGAACAGAATACTGTTCAGTTGAATAAATTCAACCAAGATAACTATATAAATAATCAAAATAACTATAATAACAAAACAACTATAGTAACAACTAGCTGCAAGCAATGTTGATAACTACTAAACCAAGGTGATAACAAATACAAATGCAGAATGAACTGCAGGACATTGATAACAATATCATTGAGACCATTATCATTATCATTTGAATAACAATAAGTATAATATGTATAGAGTATCAAGCATAGAGTAAGGTAACTCCATGAAGACTGACAAGCCTACTTAACAAACTATAATTAAGGCACTAAACTAATAATGTAGGGAAAAAGAACACTGTCAATAGTGACTAAACCCATTAGTGTGTAAATTGGCTATGTTAGAAATTAGTTAAATGTTATTATTATTAAAAAATAAGAAAAACAAATATTGTAGCGTGACAGATAAACACATAATAATGAATGGCATTGATCATTAAAATAATATAAAATAATAACATTGAATCCGAAGAAAGCATTAGAATATAAAGAATTAATTCAGAGCAACCGTGCAGAACAATCATTGATATTAAAAGTATAAATTCGAATAAAAGTAATGTTACTAGTGATGAATCATCAAAACCAGTTTAATAACTCAAGGTTTAAAAATATAACCCAGGAAGGTAAGGAGTAAATAAGGAAGCAACCCAGAGTATTACTAAACCCACAACGAGTATAAGGAATAAATAAAAACGAAACCCAGAACAAGGCAAGATCCACCATAAAAGGTGAGGCATTTAAATAACCAGAAGAGTAGATGAAGTAACCCCAAGAAACCCGATGGCATCCAGAAGAAGATGAAGAACATACAATCCTAAGAAGCCAGAAGAAAAGAAGACATCATTGAAGAAAGAAGAAGAAGACAGCATCCAGAAGAAGAAGGAATGCTCTTGTAAAAAACACCCATATCCCCATATCCCAAAATAAATAAAAACCATAATAATAAAAGTATAACGAAGTATTCATGAACAGAAACCATATGTACAATAAAATTAAGAATAAAAGTGTATAGAGTAAGAGTTGCCAGTGGACCAAGGTGAAACAATAATATAATACCCAAATTACATCTTCATTGTAACCCACAAACAGATCTCTTGATTCTAATAAGACTAAGCAACCATTTAGAAATAGCATCAAGAAGTGTAAAGTGAACCAGTGCTAGTTTGTGTATTATAAAAAATAAACCTTATGTTTCAACCTTGGCATCCACAAACTGTGTAGATAATGAAAAATACAACTTTTTAGTGACTTATGATTTGTACGGAGTGAATATAATACATGTAATAATATCAAACTGTCAATCTGTTTGAAATGACATTTCTTTAAAAATGAACAAAAACAGATGCAGACATAAAGTGACAGGGTATAATTACCCTAAACCATATTAAAAACAGTTTAAAAACTGAGTAATTAAATTTAATATAAGAAATAGAATAAGAATGTAGAAAATAAGGTTTTGTTTATTTGAAATAAGAATTATAAAAATGTATTAGTGATAAGGACATTTAAACAGTTTAAAACCACTAACATCCTAATTGTAAAAATATTTGTTACTTGTATAAATGGTAATAATTAATTGGGATGTTAGCATGGTAAAAAACATTCTTTGTAAATAATATTTCTGTACTAGGATTAAGCTTTGTTTATAAAATATCTAATTAGTTTGAAGACAACCATTATTTAAAATTATTCCTTATCTGTTTATAGTATTAAAACAGATACTAATTGTTGTTATGTTTAATAGAAAAAATGTTTAATTTATATTACAATGTTAAAAAGTCAGAGAGGGTATAACTTAATATGTATTGTTTATATAAAAATTTGTATGGAAAAAATTGTTAAGAATCTAGGCAGAATGATGAAAACTAAACATCATTAAAACTGAGAAACTAAGTATTAAATACATTTAAACTGAAGGGATTTAGATAACATAAACCAGAAATGAAGCCATATAATTAGAAATATAACTTAGAAAGATTTTGTAAAATTATAGTTAGGATTATAAATAAAAATGGAAATGACAGAACTCAAAATTTGGAGAGGGGAGTCATATATTCCAACATAATATTTTAAAACTTAACCAATTCAAATAATTGCAAGAAATTAAGGGAATATAAACCTTTTATTACAATTTGAGATTAATAATCATAAATATAACTTAAAAATGGCAGAATTTGCATAATGACAGGAAGCTGATTTTGAAAATTTACAAGATACAAAATGAAGGTAAAATTACCAATTTTAGATAAAAAACATAATAAAACGGCATTATTCGATATCGAAATACGCCGAATGAACTGAAGGATAAAATTAAGTAACAACTAGCTAATAAATTTGAATAATAACCAAAGTTTAAGCAGTTATATAATGTAACTTTAATACATGCACAGGATGCAAAGTAAAATTCGAACAATGTAAGGAATAATATTGCTTTGGCTAAGATTTTAGTCGAAAGTGAAGAAGTAGAGAGTTGATTATTGAACGTTGTACGGGACACTTGACACGAGCAATTAAAACGATTTAACCTAGTTTCTAGTACCGTAATGGCGAGTCATTGTATGATACGAATTTGAAAATTGCGAGTGGCGACCAAAAACATTTCACAACATCGACACAGTGACATAAACACTTACAAAAGACTAAATAAGATTGTATAGCACGAAACGACAGTTACATAACATTTTAAACACCATAAAACAGTATATAACATAACCATCATTAATGCCTGATCGACAAAAAAGTGAACTGACTTATAAATACACCACTTTTCAAAATACAACACAGAAACTAAACCAGAGACACTACACCAACTTCAGAAGGAAGATTTGCAGACACCAGGACGTGAATTCGGCAAGAAAATATCTTTATTGGAATGCAAAATCTACGAAGGAACGATTGACAACCTCGACGGCGGCCATTACTTTTTGTCACCGCTCAACTGAACAGCACTCCTAGTTAGTCGGCGACACGGTTCGCAAAATATTTCTTTATTTTAATCTTTTCAATTGAATATATGTACTTTAGTATTAAGAATTATTCTTGTAACGTTATACTTTTTTAATCTTTGCCCGATTTCTCTGACTTTTCCAATAAATAGCTGTTAAAAGAACCTTATTGTATTTTATATAAAAACTTGTAACATTCGATACCCTGAGAGTCGATTTTAAAATCGACAAGAGTCTTTATAAACAATTGTTAAATAAATAATTTATACTTTTCATTTTAAAACAGTTCTTTCTTTTCTAAACATAGCAATTTAAACATACTATAATTTAAATACAATATACTACAAGAATTTCACCACATTGAAGGAAGATAACCTCCAAAACTGAAAGTAAACAAGGATCGATTGTAATTGGAGACAATCCTATAAGTGGTTGGAGTTTCTTAAAAAATACAGAAAAATTAATAAAATTTCCTAGACAAGTGAGACACTTTTCGGAACTTCACTAACATCCATTAATTAATTGTTTCTAATTAATTAATCAATAAAAAAAATAAAATAAATTTTTTTTTAATTATAATTTTTTTTTAAACAAACAATTTTCTTACACGAAAACATATTTAAGATATTTTGTAACACCACATCCATACAACTTTAACAACCTAAACACGTTCTTTTACAAATTGGCTAGCCCAAATAGTGGGGCTCAAATTAAAAAGGAAGGAAGAACAGGACGGATTTAACAATTTGTAACAACAGTATAAACATGTTAAGTTACAAATTGGCGCACAACTGAGGGGCTTTAATTAGCGATTGAAAGGCCACTACAATCTGCCCAATCACTAATTGGAGTTTGGCAGCAGCTATAAAGCCAGAGAAAGAGAAAAATGCAACGACGTGCAGCCTCAAAGAAACGGGCGGCGGAGGCCGAAAAGGAAGTAGAAATAGATATGGACAATAAAGAAGCGACGCCAGTAGAAGATGTGGAAAGGTCATTGCCACCGGTATTGTCAAAACAACATACACAACCAGAGAAACAACCTGAGATGCCCACACAAACAGGGGAAGTCGATGTCCGGAAGGAAAATTTAGAAAAGTCGACACGAACGGAGGAGGTGAGAATACAAGAGATGATCAGAACAATGATGGAAGGAATAAATAAGAATCTAAAATCCACAAAAGAAGAATTGAGTGGAATGAATAAGAACATGGAGGATTTGAAGGAAGACAACCAGTCCCTGAGTAAGAAGATTGATGAAACAAATAAGAAGATGGAAGAAGAAATGGGGAAGAAGTTAGAAGAATTGAAGGAAGATAACCAATCTTTGAAGTCATAATAACCAAGGAATAATTGAGTCATAAAATTGAAAGCACAAATAAGAGAATCGAAGAAAATAGTAAGAAGATGGAAGAGAAAATGGAAGAAAACAGTAAGAAGATGGAAGAAGACAACCGATCCCTGGGTCAGAAAATCGACGAAACAAATCAAAAGATGGAGGAAACCAGCAAAAAGATGGAAGACAAATTGGAGGAGAATAACAAGGAAATGGAAGAGAAGATGGCGGAGAAATTGGAAGAATTGAGAGAGGACAACCAAATTTTAAGAGAAGAATTAAGGGAGGTCAATCAGGAGAATCTGGATAAACTTGACGAAAGAATGGAATTGTTAAGAGAAGAACTGAATAAGGAAATCAACGTTAACAAGAAAGCGATGAATAAAAAGTTGGAAGAAGAAAACATAATGGTGAATCGACAGATCCGAGAAATTGACGGGAAATGCAACCAGACCAAAAAGGAGGTACAAGAATTTAAGGAAGTAGTAAACATCAAGTTTACAAATATAGAAGAGCATAGTCGCAGGAAAGTGGAAGAACAGAGGAAGGAGACGCAAGAAGAATTCGGGAGAGTACGGAACCAAGTCGCGGAACGGTGTGATGGGATGCAAGAGGCTATGACCAACATCACGGGTCAGGTACGGCAAAGCCAAGAAGAGATGGAAGCTTTAAGAAATAGACCAACTCATTTCACCGGATTGCCCATCAACGAAAGCCGAGAATGGCTCAACTTCCGGCAGTACAAGTGGAAACCGATGGAGTTCCTGGCGAGGGTAGATGAGTACTTCGCCAAACATAGAGTAACTCAATGGAGCCATAACCGGGAAATGTTGGACGAGTCATTCAGGGAGATGACTGATAATTGGTGGATGGCTAACCGTAGCGAGATTGCCGACTACCAGCAGTTCAGGAGAATGTTCAAATCAAAATACTGGTCTGAAACAACCCAGAACCTGATCCGAGATAACATATGCAACGGACGATACAGGGCACAAATAGGCAGTAGCATGACAGCCTATTTCTTAGGGAAGGTGTGCATGGCGAAACACCTCGAGCCGGCTATACCCGAAGAGTGCTTGGTAAATAAACTCTCCTATCATTACGATGAAGATATTGTCAGGGCAAGGAGAGGTAGCCAGATCAAGACGGTACAGGCCATGACGGAATTACTGGAAGGGTACGAAAATGAAGAATACTACCGCCAGAGCAGGAGGAGGAATGAACGACCGGAGGCGAGAACGAATCAGTACCCTAATAACGGCAATAACCATCCCGGAAACCGAAACCAGTCCAGTAATTACGACGGCAATAATAACCCGCCGCGTAATAACCACAATTTTAATGGCAACGCAAACGGTATTAGGAACAACAACACCTATCCTAATAACCGGAACAATTATTCTCAGCCCACTAACAACCCGTATAGTCAGAGAAATCCATACCCCGGTAATAATGATAGACATTACCAACCAAATAGAAATTATTATAGCAATAATTATAATAATAATAGAGTGTCACGCCCGAGGGTTAATTTTATAAGAGCGGAAGATCGCGGTCCGAGAAGGTACTACCAACCACGGAGGAACAGTTTTCACGGTGGAGACAGAAGATGGAGAAGTGCGGAACGGGACGGTCCACGCCACGAACAAGGAAGAAGAAGTAACAGCCTGGAGGATCTTGGCCGACAACAAAACAGGGAAATAAACCTCGAACAGGGTACAGAGCGGCAGGAAACGACACAGAGTTTCCCGAACGATGCCTCGGTCAATCCTAGTCCAAACGATGACCACAATACTTTAAACGGGAGGAGGCAGTAATTAACGATTACGATCCGTTACTGCTTCAACTTCCTGGGTTAAATAAAGATGAGTTGCAACAAGCAACCAATGCAAAGAACATCACGATAATTAGTTACCATTACCTGAAAGATATTAGAACTGAACTTTTAGAGGAGAACGAAAAGAGCCTCAATAATAATAATAACGAAATATTATATATAACAGCGGAGGTAGAAGGAATTCCCGCAAAAATCATGATTGACACAGGTGCCAATATTTCCATTATAAATGCCAATGAACTGGAAAGGATACAGAGAAAATGTGGGAAAACTTTGCCAATGTTACCAGTGAATAACATTGTATTAATAGGTGCAACTGGCCGCCAGAACAAAACCATTAGGAAGCAAGTTTCCTTAAGTGTCGTTAGCCGCGATATACCTTTGGACATGGAATTTTTGATCGCCACCGGATTACCATTTGACATACTGGTAGGTTGCGATATTCTAAGAAGGTACTCCGCCATTATCGACATTAACCTAGAGAGAGTATCACTTTTCCCAGACGGAATAACATGGACCGCAAATTTGGTAGGAGGCGCAAATATACTTCACAGCCCTATACACCAACAACTTCGTAAAATAAATTTCATACGGAACAGCCCCCTTCATAAACCAATTGTATACAACAATGGAGGAGAGGATTTATGGTCAGTAAAGATACAAGAGATACGGGATTTCCAGTGCGGAACCAATAACGAAAAAATACCTGTACATTTAGCAGATCGTCTAGTCAGTGTATATGAGAAATATAAAGCAGTGTTTTCAGACGAACCAGGTAAGGTTAAAAACTATCAGTGCAAACTTGAATTCAAAGAAAACGTGGAGTTTAACCGGAGGTCATATCCAATCGCGCATTCGCTAAAAGAGGCCGTGAGAACAGAAATTAATAAAATGATTGAAAATGACATAATTGAGATTAGTCAATCTCCTTACACTAGTCCAATTATTGCTGTTCCCAAGAAAGACGGACAAGTCCGGCTCTATTTAGATGCGCGCGAACTGAATAAAACCATTGTGAATGACCGAACTCACCCGGTGAAATAGAGGAGATACTAAAACGTTTTCACGGCTCTAAGTGTATCAGTACCTGGGACACTGTATGTGGTTATTGGCAAGTGGAGTTGCATCCACAAAGCCGTCAGTACGTGGCGTTCATTTTCGAAGGCCGCAATTACCAGTTCAAGAGACTGCCCTTCGGACTTGTAAATTCTGTCGCCATCTTTGTGGCATGTATGGACCAAATTCTTGGACAAGAAGCACTCCAATTTACCACAGTCTATGTAGACCATTTACTCATTAAGTCAGAAACCTGGGAGGAACACTGTTATAGATTAGAATATGTACTCAGAAAGTTAGCGCAAAACAACATAACTTTGAAGTTGGAGAAATCCAAGTTCATTGCGCGCGAAGTACAATTCTTAGGTTTCAATCTAGACGATAGAGGTATTATCCCGTCAGCAGAGAAAGTGGAGGCAATTCAGAAGTTCCCGCAACCAAGAAACAGGAAACAGTTACAATCTTTCCTCGGACTCTGTAACTATTACAGAAAGTTTCAGAACAGATATTCCGAGTTGACAGCCAAGTTTCAACCACAATTATCTGCTAAAAACAAATGGACCTGGGGTGAGGAACAAGATATTACCTTCCGCTTGATAAAAGAAAAGTTTCTGGAGAGCGTTATACTTCGTCACCCAGATTTTAAGAAACCATTCTTTTTAAATTGCGATACTAGCGACATAAGCTTAGGAACAACTTTATACCTGTAAGATGAGGAGGGTCAACATCTGGTAATAAGCTTCGCTAGTCGCACGCTGAATCAATGCGAAAAGAATTATAATGTAACCGAAAAGGAATTGCTTAGCGTGGTGTTCGCATGCAGCAAGTTCCGAACATACATTCTCGGGTATCAAGTCACTGTTCGTACTGATCATAAATCCATCTCGTTTCTACGTAGGTGCAAATTGAGTCACGGCCGATTGGCTAGATGGGTACTCGCCCTACAAGAATATGATTTAAAATGGGAGTATATTCCGGGAAAAAAGAATGTGGTAGCAGATGTATTATCACGGATAAATTTGGAAGACCAGACCTTCGAGGGAGAGAAGGAGAGCTTGGTTAAAATTTACAACCTATTTAGAACCAGATCCGATCTACAAGCTCTATTAATAAACATCCGTATCCACCAACAGTCTGACCCTAAACTGAAAAACATCATGAGTCGATTGGAAGCCGACGATGACACCGTTTCCAAATACTACCATCTAAACAAAGGAATATTATTCGTAAAAACGGCTTTGGATGAAGAGACATGGAAGGTGATAATTCCACACCAAATCGAAAAGGAAGTCATAGTAGATTATCATATCAGGTATGGTCATATGGGAGCGCTAAAAGTGATACAGGCTTTAGAAGAAAACTGCAAAATAAAGGATATCAACCGAAATGTGAGAAATTACCTAAAGACTTGCAATATTTGTCAGTGTGTCAAGGTAAGCAATGAGAAGAAAGAGGGTATAATGATACCTATTACCTCAAATACAAAACTAGAAAAAGTGTTCCTAGATATCTGC
This sequence comes from Magicicada septendecula, assembly GCA_034769895.1. Taxonomy (NCBI): domain Eukaryota; kingdom Metazoa; phylum Arthropoda; class Insecta; order Hemiptera; family Cicadidae; genus Magicicada; species Magicicada septendecula. The sequence goes on along the minus strand of CM068367.1, from coordinate 543,344,338 downwards.
GGGCCATTTCCCCGTAGCGGCGGTCGACACAGGTATAAGTACCTAAAAATAACCATGGACCATTATACGAAGTACATAAAGCTATATCCGGTTAATCGGGCAACAACAGCGAAAGTTCTTGCGGTAATAATCGACTTGTGTGTGCCAGAGATCGGTAGACCATCTTCAATTTTTACCGACCATGGTACGCAATTTAAGGGGAGGAGATGGCGAGACACACTATTATCACTTGGGATCAAAACCTATAAGACGTCAGTCTACCACCCAAGTAGTAATCCGGCTGAGAGAGTACTGAGAGAAGTGGGTAGGATCTTGCAGACGTACTGTCACAACCAACAAAGAAAGTGGCAAGAGTACTTAGCAGCAACAGAGAAATTCCTAAATTTCGCCCACCATCCAGCTATAGGAATTACCCCTTACTCCGCCATGTATGAGAAGCCAACTCCCCGAGAAATTGAATAAAAATAATCGAGTTTCCACCAAACAACGATCGCAAATTTAACCAGTTGAGATTCTATAACAAGGTGGCTGAAGACCAAGAGAAACGGCAAGCCAAATACCAAAAGGCAATCGGGCGTATAATAACTTACAAAGAGGGCGAGAAAGTTCTTTTAAAAAATCGAGAACTGCCCAGCACCCTAGAAGGGATAACCAAAAAGTTATTATTGCTCTATACAGGCCCATATGTTGTGGTAAAGGATAATCATAATAATACTTATGAACTGAGAGAGATAGTTTCCGGAAGAGTTAAAGGTGTGTACAATCAAGCATCCATGAAAAAGTACTATGAAGAATGAGTTTAGAATTTTGAATTTATAAATACAACAAAATTCAAAAACAATTGTAAGAACATCTTACAACCAAATATTTACGAAAAAAAACTTTTTGGCAAAATAAAAGAAGGAATTTTGAATTTTAATACATACAAATTCTAAAACAAATGCAAGAACAACTTACAACCAAATATTTAAGAGAAAAACTTTATGGCGAAATAAAAGAAAGATTTTGGAATTTAATATACAAAAAATTTAACAATGAAGTAAGACCAACTTACTCTGACTAACTTATGAAAAAACTTTATTGTAAATAATTAAGAAGAATTTGAATTTAGAGAAATACCAAAAAATTCAGAAATAATTGTAAGATTATACGACACACAATTTTGAAGAGATACCATTTGGAATAATTAAAAAGGAAGAATTAGAATTTAGAATTATGTATAACAAAAAATTAAAAATTAAGTAAGCACATCTTACTATAAACAATTTTGAAGGAAACAATTTCGGAAATAAATGAATTAAACAGAATTTGAATATTGATAAAACGTCAAAACTTTGAAAAAATAAGATCAACTTATTACAATGATTTATGAGAAATGTTATGGAAATAGATGAAAAGAAGAATTTGAATTTTGCATAAAACTAACAAAGTTCTCAAATTAATAAATATGTGCCATTTATAATTAAATTTAGAAGAAAATAATATGATTAATTCAGAAAAAAGAATTAAATTTAATCCAGAATAAATGTGAATATCTAGCATTTGAAGGAGTAGAGAAGAAAAACAAAAAAGAGTGTGATATACAAGAGAAGGAAAAAATTTGGAAACAAAGAGAAGAATCTGTTATTATAATAAAATTATAAAAAATCCAAGAAAGAAAAACAATAAAATAATAATGAGAACAACCTATGACTAATTACTTATGAAACGATAATGGAAACAGTTAATCAAGAAAAAGGAATACGATATTACTCAGTTCTGAAGAAGCAAAGAACAACTCATACCAAACATATGGAGAAAATGATTTTGAACAAATAATAATAATAAGACCTATATGAAATGCAAAGAGAAGAAATACCACATGAAATATAATATAAATGAATTAATGTTAATGAATGAGAAGGCGGATTAATAACTTTCTAAGAGAAAGGAAAGAACAAAATGTTTAAATAATGATCAAAATAACAACCTGAATATCTAATATAAAGACACAAATTTAAAAAATTAGATATAATAAAATAAGACCATTCAAATAATGAATAAGAAAATACTATATATAAAGACCATGCTAACACTGTAAGTAACCAGAAGGAAGTATAAAGAGAATTCAGATGGAGAAGAAAAAGAGTTACACTATAACTAGTAACAAGAATTATTAAGAGGAGTTTTCAACCATAATTAAAATAAATATATCAGACAAGTTAAGAGTTCAGAAATATATATATATATATATATAATGAGTATAATAAGAATTAAGAAGATTTATTAAGATAGAAAATGTGAGATAATCTGAGAAACTACGAAGTGAAGAATGCAAAGATATTTTTATTAGTCGAAAATGAGACTACTTTTTATTTATTTATTCGATGACTGACTGAAGATAATTCCAGCAGCATTATGTTCTTTGAGCAGAGATGAATGTGCCTCTGGACTCAAATTGTAGAAGTGGTGTATGGCCAGCAGAGTTGTGTAGCCTACAGTGCCCCTCTGAACTGCCCCAGCCCACGTGATAGGGAATGTTAGGGAATTAATATCCCAAGGATGCAACACGAAGTTTATAAAGAAAGAAAATGTATTATAATAATAATAATATATCTCAGAAGACACTAACTATCCAAAAAGGATCAAAAGTAAAATAAGTAACTATATATATAAAATTTATTAAACTCAAATATAAAAAGTCGATATAGAAATGGAGAGGAAAATGAAATATAAAAAAATAATGAAATTATCATAAGAAATTATTTCATCCATAAGCATGTCTGAAATAATTACTTCTGGAGGAGAGCAATCTGTAGCGTGACAGATAAACACATAATAATGAATGGCATTGATTATTAAAATAATATAAAATAATAACATTAAATCCGAAGAAAGCATTAGAATATAAAGAATTAATTCAGAGCAACCGCGCAGAACAATCATTGATATTAAAAGTATAAGTTCGAATAAAAGCAATGTTACTAGTGATGAATCATCAAACCAGTTTAATAACTCAAGGTTTTTAAGTATTTTTGGCTGGATTAGCTCTGCAATAGAAAAGACAATTCAACAGATTTTTTAATGACTTTGACCATTTATACAACTTATCTAAAGCTTATAGAAATAAATTAGTTGAAGAGAAGTTACAACTTGTTACCGGTTTACGAGGCAAAACGTGACTCTATCGGAAGAAAATCAAGCGGGTTTATATCAATGCTATCAATAGAAGTAAAACTAATGGAAAACTAAACGGAAAACAAACACTCTAAAGCACATATACGTACAAAACAATTAGGTAAACCTCTGTGTGGTTTTTTTAAAGTAACTGTTATGTTAAAAATCTTGTGCGTTTAAAGTAAAAACATTAAAAAACGAAATAAGTTTTGATCAGAATTGGGTACCATTTACTTATTTACTTTTGGATATTCATTTTAATTGTAAAATATTGTTGACAATTCCAGGATTTACAAGACACAACACAAGACTTTTATTTTATAATACCACCACAGTACCCACATTGACATTGTAACGGTACATATAACACTACATCCACCAACGTACCGAAAATTAATTTGAAAGCCACTACTGTTAAGAATACATAAAAGGTCAAGAATATCACCATGGATACAGAAGGAGAAAGTACCATATGTTAAAATACGTGAAGTATCATAAAAAAAAATTACTAGTAAATATACCAATAAAGAAGAAAAGAAGACTAAAGACGAGACGACTGACATACCTTACCCAATAGATCAGTGAGAAGAACAATGGAAACAAAAGAAGAAAAAAGAATCAGTGAGAAGAACACAATGAAAACCCAACAAAGGAAGAATGAAGAATCAGGGAGAAGAACAACAATAACGACCTCAAGAAAGAAGAAAGAAGAAACAATACGAAGGAGACAAGTGAAAACAACATCATGTACAAAATAAATAAGAGTGAGAAAGAGATCAGTGAAGAAAGGAAGAAGGAAGATATCCAGACCAGACACAAGGAAAAAGGGAAAGAAATTGAAGTATAACAAACTAACATAAACCTATAAAGGAATAATTGTACTAAGAAGAAAGAAGAAATGTTAATTAATTACATGATATAAATCCCTAAGCTGTATGGTGAAGTCAACACTGACCACAACTCATTTGATGAAAACATTCCTTGTCCATGTAAAATAAACTGTTATCAATAACGACCAAATATTGTAAATAAATAATCACCAACAAACTGAATAAGAATAGGATAATTTTATTTTAGCTAAATGATGTGTAGACATATAAAAAGAAGACTAGGTACCAAAATATAAAAACCAATTGTACAGTGGGATTGATGTTAGTAAAAACCCACTAATTAACAATAATTAAGACCATAAAAGAGTAAACCAAAGGTACAATAATAATAACCAATAACCAATGTAAAAACATTGAATGAAAGCCAATCAACCAGATTATTGCAGAAATACACTGCCAGCAGGAACTCATTACTGCTTACCAAACATGCAACATAACCTAATCTGGGCAACCAGTTTTCAATAAAACTTAAGAAAAACAAAACCAAAATAATAAAAAACCAGAATGTATTGAACTAGGAAGTAACTAGATGATATAAGGAACGTTTTGTACACAATAGATGATATAATAACCAAATATAAAAGCTATATAAATGTAATCCCATATAACTATAGGCTTGTAATAACAAAGATACATGATGCAACCAAATTATGTTATAAACTTATTATACAAAGGTAGTAACTCAACTAACAACTTGAAGTAGGACAGAATACTGTTCAGTTGAATAAATTCAACCAAGATAACTATATAAATAATCAAAATAACTATAATAACAACACAACTATAGTAACAACTAGCTGCAAGCAATGTTGATAACTACTAAACCAAGGTGATAACAAATACAAATGCAGAATGAACTGCAGCACATTGATAACAATATCATTGAGACAATTATCATTATCATTTGAATAACAATAAGTATAATATGTATAGAGTATCAAGCATAGAGTAAGGTAACTCCATGAAGACTGACAAGCCTACTTAACAAACTATAATTAAGGCACTAAACTAATAATGTAGGGCAAAAGAACACTGTCAATAGTGACTATACCCATTCCAACGAGTATAAGGAATAAATAAAAACGAAACCCAGAACAAGGCAAGATCCACCATAAAAGGTGAGGCATTTAAATAACCAGAAGAGTAGATGAAGTAACCCCAAGAAACCCGATGGCATCCAGAAGAAGATGAAGAACATACAATCCTAAGAAGCCAGAAGAAAAGAAGACATCATTGAAGAAAGAAGAAGAAGACAGCATCCAGAAGAAGAAGGAATGCTCTTATAAAAAACACCCATATCCCCATATCCCAAAATAAATAAAAACCATAATAATAAAAGTATAACGAAGTATTCATGAACAGAAACCATATGTACAATAAAATTAAGAATAAAAGTGTATAGAGTAAGAGTTGCCAGTGGACCAAGGTGAAACAATAATATAATACCCAAAGAACAAATCTTCATTGTAACCCACAAACAGATCTCTTGATTCTAATAAGACTAAGCAACCATTTAGAAATAGCATCAAGAAGTGTAAAGTGAACCAGTGCTAGTTTGTGTATTATAAAAAATAAACCTTATGTTTCAACCTTGGCATCCACAAACTGTGTAGATAATGAAAAATACAACTTTTTAGTGACTTATGATTTGTACGGAGTGAATATAATACATGTAATAATATCAAACTGTCAATCTGTTTGAAATGACATTTCTTTAAAAATGAACAAAAACAGATGCAGACATAAAGTGACAGGGTATAATTACCCTAAACCATATTAAAAACAGTTTAAAAACTGAGTAATTAAATTTAATATAAGAAATAGAATAAGAATGTAGAAAATAAGGTTTTGTTTATTTGAAATAAGAATTATAAAAATGTATTAGTGATAAGGACATTTAAACAGTTTAAAACCTCTAACATCCTAATTGTAAAAATATTTGTTACTTGTATAAATGGTAATAATTAATTGGGATGTTAGCATGGTAAAAAACATTCTTTGTAAATAATATTTCTGTATTAGGATTAAGCTTTGTTTATAAAAATGTCTAATTAGTTTGAAGACAACCATTATTTAAAATTATTTCTTATCTGTTTATAGTATTGAAACAGATACTAATTGTTGTTATGTTTAATAGAAAAAATGTTTAATTTATATTACAATGTTAAAAAGTCAGAGAGGGTATAACTAAATATGTATTGTTTATATAAAAATTTGTATGGAAAAAATTGTTAAGAATCTAGGCAGAATGATGAAAACTAAACATCATTAAAACTGAGAAACTAAGTACTTAAATACATTTAAACTGAAGGGATTTAGATAACATAAACCAGAAATGAAGCCATATAATTAGAAATATAACTTAGAAAGATTTTGTAAAATTATAGCCAGGATTATAAATAAAAATGGAAATGACAGAACTCAAAAATTTGGAGAGGGGAGTCATATATTCCAACATAATATTTTAAAACTTAACCAATTCAAATAATTGCAAGAAATTAAGGGAATATAAACCTTTTATTACAATTTGAGATTAATAATCATAAATATAACTTAAAAATGGCAGAATCTGCATAATGACAGGAAGCTGATTTTGAAAATTTACAAGATACAAAATGAAGGTAAAATTACCAATTTTAGATAAAAAACATAATAAAACGGCATTATTCGATATCGAAATACGCCGAATGAACTGAAGGATAAAATTAAGTAACAACTAGCTAATAAATTTGAATAATAACCAAAGTTTAAGCAGTTATATAATGTAACTTTAATACATGCACAGGATGCAAAGTAAAATTCGAACAATGTAAGGAATAATATTGCTTTGGCTAAGATTTTAGTCGAAAGTGAAGGGAGTAGAGAGTTGATTATTGAACGTTGTACGGGACACTTGACACGAGCAATTAAAACGATTTAACCTAGTTTCTAGTACCGTAATGGCGAGTCATTGTATGATACGAATTTGAAAATCGCGAGTGGCGACCAAAAACATTTCACAACATCGACACAGTGACATAAACACTTACAAAAGACTAAATAAGATTGTATAGCACGAAACGACAGTTAAATAACATTTTAAACACCATAAAACAGTATATAACATAACCATCATTAGTGCCTGATCGACAAAAAAGTGAACTGACTTATAAATACACCACTTTTCAAAATACAACACAGAAACTTAACCAGAGACACTACACCAACATCAGAAGGAAGATTTGCAGACACCAGGACGTGAATTCGGCAAGAAAATATCTTTATTGGAACGCAAAATCTACGAAGGAACGATTGACAACCTCGACGGCTGCCATTACTTTTTGTCACCGCTCAACTGAACAGCGCCTCCTAGTTTGTCGGCGACACGGTTCGCAAAATATTTCTTTATTTTAATCTTTTCAATTGAATATATGTACTTTAGTATTAAGAATTATTCTTGTAACGTTATACTTTTTAATCTTTGCCCGATTTCTCTGACTTTTCCAATAAATAGCTGTTAAAAGAACCTTATTGTATTTTATATAAAAACTTGTAACATTCGATACCCTGAGAGTCGATTTTAAAATCGACAAGAGTCTTTATAAACAATTGTTAAATAAATAATTTATACTTTTCATCTTAAAACAGTTCCTTCTTTTCTAAACATAGCAATTTAAACATACTATAATTTAAATAACCTCCAAAACTGAAAGTAAACAAGGATCGATTGTAATTGGAGACAATACTCCAATCTTATAAGTGGTTGGAGTTTCTTAAAAAATACAGAAAAGTTAATAACATTTCCTAGACAAGTGAGAGACGTTTCGGAACTTCACGAACATCCATTAATTAATTGTTTCTAATTAATAATAAAAAAAAAAATTTTTTTTTATTATAATTTTTTTTTTAACAAACAATTTTCTTACACGAAAACTTATTTAAGATATTTTGTAACACCACATCCATACAACTTTAACAACCTAAACACGTTCTTTTACAAATTGGCTAGCCCAAACAGTGGGGCTCAAATTAAAAAGGAAGAAAGGACAGAACGGATTTAAGAATTTGTAACCACAGTATTGAGTTATTTTACAATATGTATAGTCATAGACCTAGGTTTGAATCTATGAAAACGGACATAGTATTAATATTAAGGCATAGTTTTAAAGGAAAATTGTACAGTACGTTAAGAATACGTTATTACCATCGAATATGGAATAAAAACAATGTATTAATAATAATTAATAGCTTAATGGACACTAAGTATATATACCAAGTGCGATTTCAGCAACCTCGAATCCGAAATATATGATGAGGGGATTCAAAATAATCGTCATAAAAAATTAGAAAGAACGAGGGTAATCAAAATGAGATCATTGCATTTATAAGTAAGATATTGGACTTATAAAAATAATTGTATAATGCTGATCCCTTCCGCGTGGGTATGTCGACCAGAAATTCTTAATCTTTACCCCAAAAAGTGACGCGGTTGTAAGCGTCTGTTTTGACGAAGCCCGCCGAAATTAGACGAATTAAAATATATTGACCAATCAGATCCTATAAAAATTACGAAGTGCATCATTCCGACAGAGGAAGCGAAAACAGTCTATTACCAACAACGAAGCGAACTACATGCACGTCGTTTCTCTAAAAAAAACGTGCGTTTGACAGCGACCAGATGTAAACATACGTTAACCTCAAACCAGGAGTGGAGGTTATGTCTACTGAAGAAATAGTGCAGTATATTTTTAAGTGAAAATATTTCGGAGTACATGCGCATAGGAGTGAGTGCAGTGCAGTGAGAAAAATTTAAATTTTTTTTTATTATAATTTTTTTTTAACAAACAATTTTCTTACACGAAAACTTATTTAAGATATTTTGTAACACCACATCCATACAACTTTAACAACCTAAACACGTTCTTTTACAAATTGGCTAGCCCAAACAGTGGGGCTCAAATTAAAAAGGAAGGAAGGACAGAACGGATTTAAGAATTTGTAACCACAGTATTGAGTTATTTTACAATATGTATAGTCATAGACCTAGGTTTGAATCTATGAAAACGGACATAGTATTAATATTAAGGCATAGTTTTAAAGGAAAATTGTACAGTACGTTAAGAATACGTTATTACCATCGAATATGGAATAAAAACAATGTATTAATAATAATTAATAGCTTAATGGACACTAAGTATATATACCAAGTGCGATTTCAGCAACCTCGAATCCGAAATATATGATGAGGGGATTCAAAATAATCGTCATAAAAAATTAGAAAGAACGAGGGTAATCAAAATGAGATCATTGCATTTATAAGTAAGATATTGGACTTATAAAAATAATTGTATAATGCTGATCCCTTCCGCGTGGGTATGTCGACCAGAAATTCTTAATCTTGACCCCAAAAAGTGACGCGGTTGTAAGCGTCTGTTTTGACGAAGCCCGCCGAAATTAGACGAATTAAAATATATTGACCAATCAGATCCTATAAAAATTACGAAGTGCATCATTCCGACAGAGGAAGCGAAAACAGTCTATTACCAACAACGAAGCGAACTACATGCACGTCGTTTCTCTAGAAAAAACGTGCGTTTGACAGCGACCAGATGTAAACATACGTTAACCTCAAACCAGGAGTGGAGGTTATGTCTACTGAAGAAATAGTGCAGTATATTTTTAAGTGAAAATATTTCGGAGTACATGCGCATAGGAGTGAGTGCAGTGCAGTGAGAAAAATTTAATTAATTAATTAAAAGTTTAAGAAAAAAGTGTAAACACTACGAACGACCAGTTACGCAAGTATCAAATACCCGCAAATATTATATTATGATTGTATAGTAATAGATATAACAGAACGCTAATAGCGACTTGAAGTAACATCCGGTAATCAATTAAATACCCAATTCATAAAGGAAGGGAACTCTGTAATACAGATAAACAATGTCAAAATTGAACTCTATAATTAACGACAATTTTAGCTATTTGTATAATTCGAATGTTTAATATAAGTAAAGACATTGTATAATCAATGAAGGGAGTATGTGCCCTAACCATTAGTCAGATAAGAGTATTCAATATTTTGTTTCTATAATTAAGTAAGAGTTACGCCAGAGAGTGGCATAAATATATTCAATGAATTACAAATACCTGAAATAGGTACATCCAGTTTTGGAGATGATTATAATCCATGACACTGAATTCTAATGATTATTATCACTTATTAACAAATAATTAATAACTTTTAACCAAACACGGTTGCACTAAACTATCTTAATGTCAATGTTTAACCATGAACAGTTGTTCATATTTTATATTCTTTCAAATTAATAATCCATGAATTTATATTTTATCTACTTGTTATAACCGTAGCAATTTTATTAAACATGTGTATTTTGCACACTCAAAGAACCTACTACAATTATTAATAACATTACAAGTTTAATAACACTTCATAACATATTTGTTTATCAACACAATTATACGACTAGCCAAAGGCAGTCATACCAACTTGAGATTTTTCAATGTTTTAGATTCCATGTTCGAATTTAACTGTTAACAAAAAGGAAAGTAAATTATATTATTGTACTAAATTTTCTTGTTCTAGAATTGAATAAATCATTATTGTCATTTGAACCTTTGAAAGAGTTGGCTTTTATTGTAATCAGTAAATACAGCTTAGTGAGAAAAACGAGACGGTTGGTACCAGACTTCCAGAGCGAATAATTCAAATGGAATGATTATTTCCAACCGCACCGACCTATATATATTATTACACAGTATAAATTATCGTAAATATCATGTTTGTGTATGTTTATGTTAGTGTATAGGCAGGACATTACTGATCATCTCACCACCGCTGATCAACGGAGAGCCAACGGAACTTCAAGTGAATCAGTTCTAAGAAGTGAATAAAAAAACATTTCTAAACCAAATAAACTGACAATTAGAACGTCGATAAAAAGTGTAAGTAACCGATTTATTGACTACTGGATTCAAAAATAGGTTGAATTGAGTGGAATAAATCACTAAACAACCACTTAATAATAAAGTACGAGCTTTGAATAATAATAATAAATAAATTACAAGACCCCATATTAAATAAACAACCCTGAGACTAATAATTAAAATAATTACAATATTTAAAAACGATAGAATCTCGTCTTCTAACAACATATGCGAGTGAAATGCGAGTTAAATGAAAAGAAAATGCAGAACAATACAAAAAGGTAAAATGGAGTTTCATCGAAATACTTTATTGTAAGATAGAAGAAGTAATGAAGATATATGAGCAAACTATAAGTAAAAAATATAGATACAATCATTTTAACTTATAGGTCTAGAAGCCAATGGTATGTTTGGAAATGATGGCGGAGGTTCGATTGCCAAAAGTAGGGCACAGGAGGTTGAGGGCGAAGCTGTTGGTAGAATCGGTGTCGGCCGTCCGACGATGAAATGGGTGCCGGAACAAATTTGCATTACCTAGTCCTTAAAGTATAGAAAAAGAACCCGAGGATTTTTCAGTTATGCGAATTTTTTTTATTTCCTTTAATTTAGGTTGTACTTTTGAAACGGTGGTTAGTATGAGTGAGGATTTATGTGTTTTACGATTTATGTCCAATAAGTAAAACACGTTTGAGCACAACAGTTGCTCAAGTAATTCTTGCCAGGCAGAAGAGCTTATGTGCTTAGTTAATCTCCCAGCTCACTCTGTGTCACGTTTCGTAATGATAAGTACGGTATTATGTTTCCAACGCACATGTAAATGGTCAGAATTATAAACCCCCAAAGAAAGTAAAGTGCGAAGTGTAATCCAGCTTTTAACAACACGAAAGACTTGTAAAACTTCATAGGCAAATAAAAAGTGTGTGATAACTTGGGAACGAAGTAACTGGAAGCAAATAGTGTATCATGTTCCATGGACATCGAATGTTCATGAAAAACTTTATTCTAAGCAAGTTTGCCTTGTGATTGTAGCAATGAATTGAAAACGAAATGTAGCCATAGCTGTTCACCGTAAATGAACTGCACACTTCGTCATCACCATCATCTCAAATTTACGGATTAGGCTGCACTGCCTGTTCCGGAAAGCATCTCGTTTAGGTCGCCCCACACTACGATACCCTGTGGATTTATAATTCAAGGCATGTATGGGAAAGCGATCTTGCTGCATTCTTCCCAAATGCTTAAACCAGTTGGCCTTGTACTTCTAAATCTATTCTGTAATTTAATAATTTGAAATTTGCGCCTTCTCTGTGCATTACTTATTCTCGTAAAGTGTACTCTTTAACCAACCGGAGAAATTTCATTTCTGCTGATGTAACCTTCCCACTGTCTCTGTGAGAGTACCAATGTCTCACTGCCATACATCGCCACCGGTACAGCCATAGACTTACAAAACTTAAGCTTTGTGTCTTTCCTAGTTTTGTATTTCAAGGTTCTGTAGATTTCCCCCCCCCACACACACACATATATATATATATATATATATATGTTTAAATTTATGAAGTTTATTTTCGACATCACAATCAACTGCGGGAGATATTTCGAATCCAAGATAATTAAAACTGGATACCTGCTTCAAGATAGCCTATTTCCATTTATCTCTGTCTTTGCCCTGACTGGATACTTTCCTCTAAAAGCCATTACTTTTGTTTTATGTGGAGATAGCATCAAGACATATTCCCTTGCTAAGTTTCTTAAGATGAATACTCCCTTCTGCAAGTATTTTCTATCTGTTGTATAATAACAACATCGTCAGCATATAATGTAATACTAAATGTACATTGCAGAGAAAGCTTATTTCCACATTTAAAATTTTCCATCCATCGTTTGATGATACCGTCCAGATAAGTATTAAAAAGTATAAGGCAGGTACAACAACCTCGTCTAACTTCTTTATTTGTCTCAACTCGCACTGTCAATCGTTTTCCTGTATCAATGACAACAGAGGTGTTTTGATAAAGACTTCTAATTACCTTGACAAGATGCAAAGGAAAACCTCTTCTGATCATAATCTTCCACAAGATATCCCTATACAGATTATCTAATACCTTTTGATAATCAATAAAGGCCATGTGAGTTTCTAAATTATCCGGTCTCTTCTCAATCGCCTGCTTCAATACAAAAATGGGATCGATTGTAGAGCGACCCTTCCTAAAGCCCACCAATAATATTCTCTGCTATAACTCTGAGGAACTGCTCACTTCATTTCTTTAATTTCAATGAACCGTATTCACGACAAATATGACAGAAAAACTTGGGTACAAAATTATGCCAAATACGTTCTTTGACGTCTGGCTGTAGGACACACACAAATCAAATGGGTGCTACGAAATATATAAGTCGATGCAAGAAAGAGACTACGGTATTTTGGTTCTACATGTCCTCGTAATTTGGTACGGGCACGAATCACTTTTGTATTTTACACTTGGCAGGACACTGTTTTTTAATCATTTCAAAGCTTTAGAGAATACGTAATAACGTACTTGTCGTCACAAAATTTGATACACACTGAGGTAGGACAACGGTGAAGTAAACAAAACACTTGTGCTTGACAGAGGGTAACTTGAATGAGTCCAGTGCAAACACTTTTAACTTTTAGGATGACCCTCAATACCTGTTGAACGTTTTACAATGAATATACGCCAATGACTACAATAAGGAATTAGTTACATGGAAAACCTTTTTATATAATGTTTTAATAAATTATAGTGTGTTACTATAATATGTAATGTACTGCTCTAGATTGAAATCTATGTTCCTGAGAGGAATGCGAAATAGTGAGAATATAGACACGCGCACATGCAGTGGTGTAACAAAGAACGTTACTGAGAAATACCGATTCACATTACGGAATCAAAACTCACTCAACGCTCACTTTCCTCTCATTGTGCATTGTAATGCTATGTGTTGTACAAGAATTGGCAGTGTAAATTACTATTACTGTTAAAATCTAATTTTAATTTCACACATCTCAACACTTCGAAATGTAATAGATGACTCACATTTTAAAGAGAGCGATCAAACTCCTCATCTGTTTCCTATTCCGTCTTAGCATTTCAGTGAAATTAAAATCACTGTTAAATTCTGACAGTTCTCTGTGGTGTAATTACTATCACTGATGATATAATCACCATCCGAATCTGATGTGATAATACTGTTGTCGGTAACGTTTGACGCTATCCTTTCACTTTCCCAGTAGTAGACATCTACCTTTCCGACTTTCTTGATCAGTTATTTCAATCAGTTCCGTAAATTTAAGACTTTCATGACTGTTGCAATTTTTACATTTAGGTTTTTACTTTTGCCCAGGCAAGTTCAACAGGATTGAAGTGGCCGTATAGGGAGGAAGCTACAGGGTGACCCTTGCTTAATAGAAATTGGTCAATCGTGTTCTGCTTTTCTCTGCTGTACTGAAGTTCTATAATTTAAAAAAGGTGTTCACATAGCTTCACCACAATTAATAACCTTATTTCTCAGAAATTGTATCCTATAGAGTTTCATAGAATACTTTGTCATAGAATGTTTTCAGCGAAAACAGAACGATACGGCGCATTGTCTCTAATTGTTACTGGTTCCGCCAGAATATTTGTCATTTACTTATTCTCAACCCAATTTTTAAAATTTTCATAGTTTATCTGCCCATGATAGTCACCGCTAGGACTTCCAAAAGTTTAGCACCTGAAACAAAGCCACTTTTATTTACTGCATGTAAAATCACTAATCTGTTTTCCGCACATTAATTCTGTAACAGTTCAGAAACACTTTGATTGCCAACATTTATCTACAGGTATATTAGTGTCAACCCATGTTTCATCTAAAAAATGTATGCTTCTCCCAGATTTCCGAAAACGTTTAATTTGCATAAGGTACTTGTAACGCGTCATTAAAATTTCTGGTTTTTTTATTAAGACGTTTCTTTTACTTCTGCATTTATTTCACTTGAATCCCACACTTTTAAACACTAGCTCTAATGATTTAGCGCCGCCTTGGGAAACGATTCTTTCTTTCACTATGTGTAGGAGTATTTAACAATGGGCATAACGTTTAGAAGTTTATAAGAATCCTCAATAATATTTGTTACTATACACTTATTGAAATCATCAAGAAAAGATTCCTTTTTCCACATGTTTTACGTTTATTCCCCGGCGTGGAGACTGTTCCTTCTGGGCTGCATTTTCTTTGTTTTCTCAAGTATTTAACAAAGTCTTTAAATTTATTTCATTATTACGCAGCTCGTTTTGTTTCTTAATTTAATAGGTATGTCAGTGAGTTTCGTTGTTTTTATTCTCCATATTCTTCAATTATATTACTAATTATTTCGCTGTAAACAACTAAGCTTTTCTTCTTTCTTTCGCTGACCCTTGAAAAGTAACTGGGAACAGACAGCTGCAAATAAACAAATAACAGGATAATTCACTCACTGAGTGAAAGTAACTAAAATTACACTAATCCTAACCGATAATTTACAAATCCATATTTTTAATATTACTATAACACAACTACTTGAATTGTTTTAAGTTGTAAACACAAAACCAATAATACGTAGTTTTTGATTGCACTTAATACCACAAAGGTGAAAACCACACTGCAGTAAAATTACAAAGTGTGTAATGCCTGATTGAATTTGTCATAGAATGCATGTGAACAGGGGATGGCAGCTCCAGGGGCAAATTAGCGGGGACGATGAGCCTCAGAGGGTCGAACAAGTTGACAAGTTTTGTTAATTTCTTAATTTTTAGGCGGTTTTATTATTTTTCAGCTGTGTCGCTAACATAGTAATTTAGTATTACTTTAACCTATACAGACAGGTTTATTACACAGCATTAACGTATACGTTTGAAATATTAAATATAGGAAAATCTATTCATTAAACAATACTTAAATAATTAATATTTGTTTGTTTTATTATCATTTGCTTTAATGTAACTAATTCACTGAAAATATAGTAATGTTACTTACTTTTTCTTTTGTATGAGCCGACCCGACCCCGGAACTCCCCGAGACCAAATTCTAGATACGCCACTGGAAGAAGTGTTGTTTTGTGTGATTTTGTAGAATAACATTATTTTCTAACGACAATATCTGAAATTTTATGTTCAGAGAAACAATTTAATATGGCATGCCGTGTAGCAATATCCTAGCATCATTTCTGCCTTGACAAAGAAATGCTACTAACACAAACACACTCACTCATACTATATCCCTTCCCACAAAGACACAGAATTCAGTCTCATGTACAAAATATATTACATAACTGAACAATTAAGCAGCTACGCAAAACAGATGCTAATTTTATAAATTATTTGAAGAGTTAATACAATATCTTACATTACTTCCAAAGAGTGTCTCGTTCTATTCAGTCTAAACGATCCTTTTATTTTTCAACATTTTTTTTCCAGTATTGTATTCATAACTTTTATCACAATCCTATTATGGCTTTCTGTGATTATGGTTTATCACATACGGTAAGATTATTTATAATTTACACAAACGTACTATCTTACTCCGACATGAATCATTTGGAGGAAATATTTTTATCAATTAAAATGGTGAAATAAATCCTTTAAGTACAGTGCTATGAGTTACAGTACATAGTACGCTCAGAGCCATTTTCATTAACTGTGAATTTTACGAATTTACTGTTTTGATTATTTATGAAGTAACTACTCTTATCAGTGAACTTTTAATTTTGGAATGCTTTTAAGTTAATTAACTTTGAGTTAAGTTGAGAATTCTGAGGGAAAATAGTCAACAGTAGAATGTTCCCAGTACTACTGTAGCCAAAATCGTGAGAGTGTGATTTTGTGTAATTTTGTCGAATAACATTCCTTCTTTCTAACGATAATATCTGAAGGTTTATGTTCAGAGAAACAATTTAAAATGGCGTGCTATGTAACAATATCCGAGCCTCATTTCTCAGTCGTTTGGTGTTTCCAAGCAAATACAAACACATCTTTCAGGTTTTATTTACATAGACGGTTTATGTTGTTATCGCATTGTAATATTCTTAAGAAGAAGAATATTTTCAAGCCATTAGCTAACTTGAGATGTAATGCTCACCACACCTTATTTTCAAGGAATATTGTTGGTGTTTAATTACTTTACGATGTTATAACATCGTTATAATACAGACGTCAATTGCTTAAAAGCTTTTTTGTATGCCATACCGTTACAGCGTATTGGAAGTAGTTTACTTGAATATCATTCCTTAACACAGTATACATCAAACGACTATAATGCGACCATCCTCAAACAAATTTAAATTATTCTGACGGTGAATGCAAGAAAAAAAGAAATATTATCAGGACATGTACTCTTAGTGTTGATGGATTTATTCATGACTCACAAGGCAGTGATGCGCACATAAACTACTACAATAGTTATGCCAGGTGATTCTAGAGAGTATTTGAATTCTGTCTCAAGTTTTAAAACATGAGGAACGTTAAACGTTTTATATAAAATTAAGTAAAAATATTGAAAAACCAAGAATTAGGTTGCGAGTTATCAAATGATTATACAACGCTTAAAATTTTTCGTTTTGATTACAATACTCTTTTAGAAACTAATGACAGGGTAACGGGTATTATGTAACATGTTTTATGCGTCATAGAATAAATTGTGTTAGTTGTATAATTGTTGATATATGTGATTACAACAAATTTCGACTGTGTCGATTTGTCTGAAATTAATGACTCTGCTGTAGTGAAGACAACAATACACAGGCGGCATAATTAGCTCGACATTTAATTTTATATTAAATAAATAAATAATATATATATATATATATATATATATATATGGTTACATAATATTAATAAAACGAACATTTACTTTTTCTATCTATACTGCAGGATCAATAAAGTGCTAAACTAGTAGTTAACAACTAGTGGAGGTGCATCAGTACGTTCAATATTTATTTAGATTAACGGTAGCAGACTCAATTACATAATGTATCCATGCGGAAAACGCTGGCATATGTATACTAATAAATAACTAGGCTTAGCAGCTCTATTAAAAGAGGTTATATCGTCCAATAAGTTAGATCTATAATTTACTTCTAAATTAGTTTTTAGGTAATGAGTAAGTCGCTATATTAAATAAAAAATAAATTGTTTAGAATTTATTCTTCCGTTAGAAAAAAATAATATATATAATTCCTGCCTTATACTGTGTATTCCTGCCTGTTAGACTGTGTGTCATTTCTCGCAAAGAGCCTTAGGTAATATAGTTTACAAGGTTTTCCGTAATTCCTTCTTTTCCTTGTTTTGAGATAAGTTGTATGAAAGGCGTATTGAGTATTCGTGCAAAATTATTTCCGTACCAAAAATTACTAGATTTTCTTACCTTCATCGTGCTCATAACAGTGATTCGGTGATAATATTAATGCCTTTTCTACAGTATTTTATTAATTTTAATACTTACCATTCTAATTTGTATTAAATATACTAATAACAAAACGCAATTTGATGCAAAATTGAACTAAATTTGATGCAAAATAGTTAGCTAACTTTTAATGTAAGTATTAATGCAGTACTACTTGTAGACTTGTCTACGATATATATTTTCTCTCATTACATTTTAAGTTACATTATCCATTAATATTTTGTTTTTTTTAAGTAGCTAGTATATCCTATCTATCAAAATTTATATTCAACAAGATGTTAAAGGAAAATAATTTTACAAATATTAGAATTACTGTTTAGACTTCCGACTACCTAGACATTTAAAATTAACAGTTATTTACATTTATTTCATACTTTAATTGTTTTCTTTTGACTTACTCTTTGTTTAAATAACTAATTCTTTACAGTCATAAATGTGGTAATTATTGTTATTTTAAATTTTCTTGCTAAATTTTAAATTTAGTGTTTGGGGGCTGACATTCATTCAGAATATGGATTTCCGGGAATTTTAGCATAAACAAATATTCAGACATAGAAATTAAATTAACGTCAAATGAAGTTACTATTAGAGTAACAGATAAAAATTAAAAAAAACGAAAAGAAACAGACAAAGAAAATAATAAAATCTCAAACGGTCCTCTATTATCTATACAAGTTACAGACATAGAAGATAAAGAAAACTCAACGGAAAGTAATGTGACTGAATGTAAAGAAAATATTTTGAACAGTATGGGAAGGAAACTTTATTACAAGGTAACATACATACAACGGATGAGAAGAAAATATTATTACCATATGCAAATGAGGGAGGCCGGTCCAATCTTACAAACATTTATATTGAAGACTTGAGGCTGCCTCTGTATTAGTAGTCGCCAAAAAGGAAATATTTATGAACACAATGAAAAGATGGAAAGGCGGACAACAAACGTTTCTTATGAAATATTAATCAGAATGAAATATTAAAGGAGAAACTAGAGTAAGAGTTCTAAACTGTCTAGACAAAAGTAGTTTAAAATATTACTAGTTAGGTCTGTAACAATTCTGTAACTTACAGGAGCTTAAAACGTAATAACAACACACTGATATACGTATGAAATAAATTTAGTTGCTTTTCAATTGCTTGAAGTTTACTTCATAATGGCGAGAATGTGATATACGTAACATTACTTTGGGAAACATCAATACGGATGATGAAATCAGCAACACAAAGTTTAATATTTAAAATTAAATACTCTTTGTAGTTGAATTTTCTCATTCTATTAACATCAAGAATGATGTTAGCAAAGAAAATTATAATTTCATCAAACGGGCAAAATTTTATGGCTCAACATATTTTTTATGAAGTTTGAGAATGTCTTTGGACTTAAATTATTTTTGAACATGGTTCTCTGTTTTAACTGGAAAATTTGACATTTGTGTGTCTGGCAGATTAAGGAAACGTTTCTCAATAACTTTTGAATGGATAATCTGATTTTCGTAAAACTTACCAAGGGTGTCAATACTTTATTCCGCACTAGTATTCTTCTTCAGATTGAGATTGAACCATTAAAAAAAAAGTGACAAAAAGCAAGAACAGAAAGGATATTTTTTAAATATGTAAGTTGGATTTAAGATTTAAAATCAATCAAGATTTTACCAAAATCTGAATATAGTCTTCATTTATGGTAATTTCAAAATTTTCGAAACCAGTGGCCAAAATTCGACAAAATTTAGTTCCATATGGGGTTATAGAAAATTTAATCCCATATACGTATATATTTATTAGCTTCAAAAATTTTATAACTTCAGAGATACCTCGTGTCAAAAATGAAGTAGAACCTTTGATATGATTGTAGGAGACTATCTGGGGCATCACGTTACGAGGAATTCTTTTTAAATAGGAACTAGCTGTCTATAATACTTTGATAAAATTTATATGTCTCAACACCGCTTGGAACTTTTGGGCTGTCTTCAATATGCTTATAACATATGTTTCCAAAAGTTATATATATTATTTCTTTTTTAAGTAACTCGATGCGTTTCCTGGAATATTGTTGTATATTATTATATATTATCAATTTATAATTAAGTATACAAGTAGGTAATTGTATCTTATTTTTTGTAATGTTAGTTGACCTGACGCACGTTAGGCTGATTGTATCAGTATTTTCAGAGGTTTATAAATATGAAAGTAATATATATATATGTGTGTGTGTGTGTGTGTTGTTGTAGCAGTTTTTTGGGTACGTCCGTGTATGTGATGCTTATATTGCCGACGTTTTGTTCCGTAATCCCGGAACATTTTCGAGGCGTACTAATCCGGTATTACGTTGGCAATATAAGCATCACATACACGTATGTACCCAAAAACCTGCTACAACAGAGATATTCACCGTGAAAGCCTTCGCACGAGCATACATACACACATACATACATATATATATATATATATATATATATATATATATATAATATATTGGAATTTCTTATATAATGTAGACTGTTATTAATTTTGTTTTTTTATAAGTTATATATATATAAGTAATTTAAGATAATGGATCTTAGATGTCTAAGGAAATATTAAAATTTAGAACTTAATTATTTATTTAACATTATGATAATAAATATACGTAAATATTCAATGGAGTTTTCAGGATGTTTATTGTTTCTAGTATCCATAATAATAAAATATAAATGAACGTTACTCGCAACTTAAAAACGTAATATATTAATTTAATTTTATCTAATAAGAAATATTTTTCCATTAAAATTTCTGAGTGACTTCTGCAGTTCAGAGTTTTTATATGTTATAAAATTCATAATTTTACTTGATTGAAAAGCTATAAAAGCAATTTAATATACTTAGTGAACAAAAAGGTAAAGTGAGTTTAATTAGTAATCAAATGTAGGTTTACACTGGATTATTAAGAAAATTCTCTGGTGGTTACCATGGGAAAAAAGAAAGTTTATGTTTACTGAAATAAACGGAATTTATATGTTTATATTTTTACATTGTTATGTGGTTACCTAACATAAATTTACAGGAAGCCTGAAACAGGTTAACGAAACGGGCACTTCTTAAACACTAAAAAAAGGCTTTTAAGTAAAAGAATATGTTCTTAAGTCTTAGTAAATACCGTCTTCAATCATCTAAACTTTAGGGTGATATTACATCACACTAAATATTATAATATAATTCAATATTAATTTATTGTTTCTTCATGTCAGAAATGGAGCCCATGATAGTGAATCTAATGACCCAATAATTGTCAGGCAATTTAATGTTTTTTTAGTGTAAACATAGGTGTAAAGTATACGTAAATGTTACAACAGTTTAGAGATTTCGAAACTTTATAAACTTTTTATTATACTGGCATCATCCTTTACTACCAGCAGTTTGCAAGCACTTAAGACAGAATCTGGCTTAGGAGCGGCACGTGATTTTTAACACAACCACACATTTATATAATTATAAACGCAAATCAGATATTGAAAAACATTTTTTGAAGGGTGGATAAACGTCAAACGGTGAAAGTAACTTTAACTGTTCCGACACAAGTGAACAGTAAAAGTTTAAACAGAGAGAATAGACGCATATTTATTGATAGTAAGAAAGACTTTAAAAAATATAGTGAATCTAATGCCTGTTTAATATAGATAGATCTATGAAATAAAGGTATTTAAGAAATATCTATCTATCTATATATATATATATATATATATATATATATCATTTTCTATATAAGTAACTCGACGTTTCTTGCAGTAATTATATAAATTTGTGATCTTATTCAATTTCTTTCGTTTGCAAGTAGTATAATTCGTGTATTCTTAAAAAAAAGAATATACGAATTATACTACTTGCAAAAGAAAGAATTGAATAACATCACAAATTTATATATATATATATATATAAGATTCAAACACTTTTTACTTCAGTCTATTTCTTGATGTACGTAATATATTTTAAGTAGAGTAAATATTCTAAGTGCTTGGTAATCTTAGTTTACAATCTATAAAACCAAGATGTCGTATTGATAATAAATTAATGTTAATATTGTAACAATAAAAGAAAAAACTATCATTATCTATTTTATTGTTGTTGCTTTGGTTGTTAATATTTATGTATGTCCCAAAACATGTTCCAAATAAAGAAAAACATCTTGAGGTAAAGTTACTATAAGTATTAAATACAATATATAAGATTCTATTTTTCTTTGGTATATTTAAGGCTGTACGTTCACTGACTGATATGTGAGACAGTTTCCTCGAATTTAATGAAGTTATGAATGGTTATTACTTATGTATTTAAAAATATACAAAACGCTAGATCAATACTGTTAAACTTGAAACGTAGGCGTAAACAAAAATTGTTCCTGTAAAATACGGCGTCCGTAATTTATTGGATTTTAAGAACACTTTAAATGTTGCAGGTCTGTAAGCGCGTAGGGATATGTTGTGTTCTACTCAAATATTAAATATAGCAAAAGATCAGTCCTTTAAAGTTACAGGAAAGAATTTAAAAAATTTATATTTATCGATACATAGATAGAGTGATGATTTAGACAGGTGTCTGCAATATCTAGCAATGCCAAGAGACATCTCGTGATAGCGTTAAGAAAACAGTGATTACCAAAAATGTTTAGATTGATTCAAAGTCAAATCTCTATACGAATAATGTACATAATACAAAACGGGCAACAGTAATCGAACAGTGTGTATATGAGAATATTAATGTTGCGAAATTTAGTAAGTTTTAAGGAAACACATAAAAACTTAAAAACATTTATAACATTATTTTTTTGTAATCACGTAATTGTAATTTCAATCATACTCACGCTTTTATATTAAAATGTTTGGATTTATAGGGAAACGAATAAATATGTGTGCAACCACATGAATGTTGCATCTGGGAAAAACATGTAATAAACGTAGTGTATCTTTTATGTTTTTGTTTTAATATATCATCTTGTAGGCGAGCAGCCGAACAAAGCAGGTTAAAACAGCTGTTTTTCATATAAAGAAAGTAGCACATCAATTAAATGTATTAAGACAGCATTAAGTGAGTCGGTTCTACTGGTACTAGAATATCATGGAACATTGCCAACGAACAATGCCAATAAACTTTCGGTTATATTAAACACGTATTTTCATCAAAGCGTGAGAAAAGAACAGGCTGTCAGAAAATAATTACTTAAACAATCGATATCGGTCGCAACTGAAGAACATTAAAACAGCATTGCAATTCGCGTGTTTGCCTTTTGGGAATTCACAAAATTCTTAATATTATGTAGTTTAATTAAATAGTTCAAACAGCATATTTTATATTGATATACGATTGTGTGTGTGTGTGTGTGTGTGTGTGTGTGTGTGTGTGAGTGTGTGTTTCTTAAGAAGGAGGGAGAAGCTTACAATTTTCCTTAGGAAGACTGAACCACTTTGTGTGTGTGTGTATGTATGTGTGTACACACACGCACACGCACACACACACATTATATTATATACATACACACACACATACATATATATATATTTCAACGATACAAATTATAAATGCATAGGTAGGTTAATTGAAATTATTACAACAGAGTCTATATATGGAGGTAGGAAATATTTATTAATTAACACATCAAAAACTACTCTTGTCTTATTGCGTTATAACATAACATTTTTTATTATTTAATTATCTTGAAATAAAAGAGTCTATTGGTTCGTTTTACATATAAGGTTATTTGTGCGTAAAATTCCAATGGTGTAGTAGGCACCAGGCGCGCCGTTCTCGCTGCTACTCTGCGCGTTGCTCGATGACCACTACGCTGACTATTCACGTCTCGCACACACGCACTGCAATATCAGACTATTGATGTTTATAATCTTAAACTTAGGGTTCTGACTGAGTACAAATAGATGATGTGTATTTGGTTTACACAACTCCTGTTTCTTCAAGTGTTCTCGCGTTACATTCAGAATACCACGATAGGTATTCTGCCACTAGACCGGAAATCTTCCACTATTCACGATAAAGCATTTAAATAAGATCCATTTAAATTTATTTGAGTTCTATGATATGGCTCCGACTACGATAAACTCGTACCGTCTACCAAAACTAATTAGTCTTATAGAAATAGACTTGCCTTTACACGAAAAACTCGCAATAGTCAGTACGTCCTTCTATGACAAGACTTAAGACCGAACTGGCCCATCCGTACTCAGCGGAGTACCGACTCAAATAATTTTTAGACCTCCTGATTGGTGGAAAATCTAGCAACGTCATAGATGTTCACAGTGGTAGACAGACTTCATGTTAAGACTCTGTCCGATTCTGCAAAGGCCTGTCTAGATTTAATCTAAAAATTGTATTTCCTTCTATAAGATAACGAAATAAAAGAACTGATTTCATTAAAAAAACATACAAAAATTATAGTTTTGGAGAATTCAGTATATAAAAAATGTAGCTTACAACAATGAGAACACCCTGTCAGAGTTTCAAAAAGAAATGTCAATTATCAAAGAAGTTATTAAATAAAATGTGAATCACACGCGCATTCGCACACACACAAATATTTCACATGACATAAAAGAGTAAAAAATTATCCATATTTAGACATAACATACGTTTTTAAACATACCTTGATTCAAAACTTATGACTACTATACAAATAAAAGAACAAAACAAATTTATAACATGTCTATGGCCGTCAGAGAAAGTGTTACAGCATTAGTATCCCTATTATATGAAACATAAATCCTGTTCTGTTGCAATATATATGTATATATATTGCAACACATCTTTTTATGATTTCTTTCATTATGGATTATGAGTTTTACATGGACCTGGTTAGGGTATACCATGCCAACACTTACCTGCAGTATATGGTACTTTTCTGCTTTGCCGGCTATTAGGTGTGGGATTTGGTCTTACTAGGTATCAGGTAACGAGTTGGGACGATGTGTTTTCAAAAGAATTATTTCAGGAAGCTGAGTTGTATAACTTGTGAATAAATGAAAACTACCTTTTTAGTCTATCATTCCAATGATTATAATTGTCACCCTCAAGGTGCTTATCTTTAAACAAATCATAATAATAAAAAGAATTTCAAATATTTAACACGATTTACGGCGGGTTCCACCATTTATATTCTTTCTTGAATATTACTTTACACATATTTTCTCTAGTGATATATTGTTATACTGCTTTCGTCTAACAATCACATATTAAAATCATATATCTTAGTACATAATTTATAAGTTCCTGAAAATAAGACATACAATACACAGTATATACACAAAACATATAACATGGAAATATACACACAATATGGGCAGTTTCACACTGTCTGCCTGTAATTATAATTCATTTATAAAAAATCATTTTTGTTATATTGAATTTAATTATTTAATAAAATGAAAATACTGAATTGATTTCATTCTATGAAATCCGTAACCCTGTTCTTTATACATGAGAAAATAAAATACGAACTTTTTAAATGAATATAACAAGGGTTATAGTTATCGTTATCTCTATGGTAATTATTATTAATCTAAACATTTTTATTAAGGGTAACTCCCTTTTAATTATTCTACTCTTCAGCCTGCTTGGCTATCAACAATAATTAATATGAAACAATAAAATTTGTGACATCTAATATCTTGATAACACTCTTAGAGCTTCTCTGCACTCTCCCTTATTTTATCACATTTAATTTATCAAATATAATTCTTTATACAGTGCACAATCTCATGAAAACATTTGCTTAGAGTCTTTCTGCACTCTTATTAACATATTATTATAATAATCACACATTATCTAAATGTTCTGTCTTTTTGAATAAATGTCTCTATATGATATACAGTACAACATTTAAAAGTGTCTTTAGGCTTTAGTCATACCGCCTATATAATTAAATGTTTATCAATTATTTAAAACTGTTCAATTTCGCTTATAGCGGCTTTTCATTTACTTGTTGTGTTTTACAACATTATTATGAACCCTGAACCATATCAGGTCACCTGTTTTGATGATTTCATGTTACACAGATGTACACGGGTCTCAGGCGTCGGCGTTGAGTACAGCTATTCCTCTCGAAACCTCCGTCAGCGTCGCTTAGCGGTGTATGAACAGCTAGGCTAGGCGTCGTTCCTTTATCGTCATGGACACAGCGTCTCTGGCCTCGGGTATAGTCTGATGTCCGTAGTACGTAGTTGTAGTAACTCAGGTGTCTGCCGGTCTCATTGAAGCGTCTTCTGCAGCGTATCGTTCCGTGTGTACGACTCAATGAATACTTTATGAAATGAGAGAGATGCTCGTTTTGTTTGCTATATAAAATCTTATCTGTACCCTTCTAAATGTACAATTGTATCAGATAACGCTTATTATGCGTACTCCAGTTAGAACGATAAACATTGATAACAATGTTTTGTTATAACACTCCCCCACTTGCTTTAAAAAAAATTGTTTGTGCTTTACAGAACATTTTTTTTTTTTTTTTTTTTTTTTATCTATGTTTAGTACATACACAGTCAGTTATATTACATGTTTATTAGAAAGAATATAAAATCTTATCTTAAAGTAACAATCACATATGGGTATTATTGGATATAATGACGCAGAGATGACGCATGGTACTTTCCGACGTCCTTTTGCTTCACTGGGTCATATACCATGTAGGTGTGTGGTCCTAGACGACTCCTTAGTTCATATGGGCCACAGAATAATCTGAAGAATTTCTTGGAAGTGTTTAATATACTACTTCCCACAGGATTTGTCTTTATCAATACCTTATCACCAATCTGGAATCTTGTCAATCGGTGAATTCTATTATACCGGTCTCTCCTTTTACCTGCTTGATGATATAGCTGTCGTTCAGCTCTGTTTATTTTTATTTGAATTGGCAAATCTACATTATAATTTTCCGGTTTATTAATCATGTTGTGCCAGAATCTTTTAGGTATTTTATTCTCACTTAATTCTAACGGTGTGTATCCTGTAGCTTCACTATAATTGTGATTCATTGCATCTTCGAAAAATTGTAGATAGTCAGGCCATTTACTCTGTTGATTGTAGCAATATAACCTCATGTACTTGCCTAACTCTCTATTTATTCTTTCAGCAAGATTAGTTTGTGGATGCCTTATGGATGTAAGTACAGGTTTTATACCTTGTCTTGTCAATGCGTCCTTCCATAATTTATTACCAAACTGCTTACCTTGATCTGTCAACACTTTATCCATTTTTCCATACTTTGCTATATACTTCTGGGTGATGACGTTCAGAACAGATTTCATGGTGGGTCTTCGTACAGCATATAACTTTACTAGCTTGGTAAACACATCTACCGTCACAATTATATGGCGGTACCCACGACTTGATCGCGGGAGTGGTCCAAGGAAATCAAGTGCAACTATATCCCCCTTCTTCTTAGTTCTGATACTCCCCATTTCAACGCAAGTGTTTAAATTCGGATGTTTGGCTGTTTGACAATCATGGCATTTCCTAACAATTATTTTAATTTTTCTGAACATATTATTACAGGTGAAGGCTTCTTTCATAGTTAAATAGCACTTCAATGGAGATGCATGAGCTAGACTACGATGACATGGCATAATTAATTGCTGTAACATGTCATGAGATAGCACAACTTTCCAATCATAATTAATAAGCTTAAATAAAATTCCATCTTTCACACAATAATTTATAGGTAACGGATTATTTTTTATATTCTGTAATCGCTGATCTTTATCTTGCTCTCTAGCGAGATTACGTAGTAATTCTTGTACTTCTCTCTCGGGTTTGTATGTTATGTTGCTAAGTACCCTGACATCTTGTGGTTTAGCTTCATGTGTTTCTTCTTTTTCTTCTATATAACGGCTTAAGGTATCAGCTACTTCATTGTCTTTGCCTTTGCAGTATTTAATGGTGAAAGAATATTCCCCAATGGCAAGAATCCATCGCATCAACCTCGCACTCTTTACCTTACATGTTAATAGGAAAGATAAAGCCTGATGATCTGTATGAATTTCAAAATGAGTTCCGCATAGATAGAATCGGAACTGGGATAATGCATATACAATAGCTAGTACTTCCTTTTCTGTAGTGCAGTAAGTAGGGTAAAACTGACAGTTCTACCCCGGATGTGACGTCATATGGCGGGAAATTCAAAAATCTAGGTGGTGGGGGTAAAAATCTGGTAGTCGGCTTTCGGTCATGTTGTGGGCGGTGAGTATAAAGTGGGGTTATGTGTGCGTTGATTGGTGTATACGTCGTCGACGTTGCCGCTTCGTGCATGTGTTATAGTGTACGGGTTTGTATATGCAAGGAGTTTTTCCTTTCGGCCATGTTGTAAAATCGTCGTGCTGGTTAATCGCCGTAGTCGACTCTTGCGTGTGTTATAGTGTACGGGTTTTGTATATGAACGTCGCTGCGGTCGATGCGGTGTATCGTTGGCAAGGCGGCGTGTCCGTGTGTCGTGGCGAACTGTATCGCGAGCCCGTGTAGTGATCCGGTTCGCCGTTCGCCGTTCGCCGGCCGCCGTCCGGTCGATCTGCTGTCGGACGCCGTCCGCCGCCGACGGCGAATGGCGAACGGCGAACGGCGAACTGGTTCGTGAGGCTGCGTCGTGATCCGGTCGGTGCCGTTCGCCGTGATCCGGTTCGTCGTCGAGGATTGGTCTGTGTGTCGGATATTCTGATTGATATGTAATTTTCTATAGGTAAGTAAATATATACAGATTGTAAAAATACGTTCGCACCAACCTGTTGGTCTAGCGCTCGCTATAGCGGGCCCTACGTTTGTTGTTGTAAGAAACACACATGAATAATAGGGACAAGTGGCAGTTGGCTTCCGCTGAGATTTATTGTGGAACGAACACGCACACACACACACGCATCATGCATGGAAAAGGAAAGTTGAAAATAAACACTTAAGCAATTACAGATACACTCATGTATTTATTTACATGGACACATCTTATTTACAAAATATTTACAAAAACATAAATTAAAAAGTACATATATACAAAAAAACTATTGTGGACGCTTATATATTATAGACACATATTATTTACAAAATATTTACAAAAACATAAATTAAAAAATAAATACATTTTTAAATATTTACAAAAACAGAAATTAAAAAATAAATACATTTTTAAATATTTACAAAAACAGAAATTAAAAAATAATTACATTTTTAAATATATATATACATAAAAAACTGTTGTGCACGTTCACGTTCATCTGTAAGAAAAGAAAGAAAGAGTATTAGTGACGCACAGTTGATGCGAGTAGGATGGTTTAGAATAACGTTTATCAGTACTGTAACATACCTCAAAAATGCATACGTCTGTAGAATTCGCGTTTCGGCTTCCCGAACGCGTAGAATCGACATTGCGGACATCTCGGTTCCGCCCCCTCCGACGCCATGGTTCGAAACCAGTTGACGATGCACCTAGAATGGAATGTGTGGGTGCACGGCAACCCGAGGAGCCTCTCCCCATCCGTGTATGGAGCTAGACACGCACCACATGTGGCGTGTGGTAGCATACCCTGGATGGGGCAGTCCTCTCCACGGGTCCAACACCACGTTGGTAATGACCTTCTAAATAATATCATCATCAACGTGGGGTTGTAGTTGTTGTGCACCCTTGGTGTCATAACGTCAATGATTTCAAACAACGGTAATCTTTGTTGTGGTTCCCGTTGTTGTGGCTGCGGCTGAGGCTGAGGCTGAGGCTGCGGCTGCGGCTGCGGCTGAGGCTGCGGCTGCGGCTGCGGCTGCGGC
This sequence comes from Magicicada septendecula, assembly GCA_034769895.1. NCBI lineage: Eukaryota > Metazoa > Arthropoda > Insecta > Hemiptera > Cicadidae > Magicicada > Magicicada septendecula. Next base: position 543,314,147 of record CM068367.1, on the reverse strand, counting down.
TGCGGCTGCGGCTGCGGCTGCGGCTGAGGCTGAGGCTGTGGGTGATGTCTACAATGCAGCGGATGGTGTATGCAATTTGGGCGAGTGGTGCTTATCCGCTGCGGTTGATGCTGTGACAACGGTTGCGGCTCATACTGTGGTGTCCGAGGTCGTAGTGGTTGATGCTGCGGTTGTGGACGCGGTTGAATGTCACTGTGTGGCAGAATATAAATAAAAAGATAAAAACGTGTACAGTCATGGAAAAAAAAATATATGTACGCATAAGAAGATGACTTACACATCGCAGTTTGGGCGAGTGCTTATCCACTGCGGTTGATGATACGACAACGGTTGCGGCTCGTGCTGCAGTAGAGGCTGCGGTGTCTGAGGTCTTATTGGACGATGCTGCGGTTGTGGGTGCGGTTGAATGTCACTGTGTGGCAGAATATAAATAAAAAGATAAAAACGTGTACAGTCATGGAAAAAAAAAATATGTACGCATAAGAAGATGACTTACATACTGACGTCGATTATGGAAATCGTTGATGATGATGAGTTGTTAAATATTTCATCATCAAGAAAATCTTCGTGACTGTCATTATCATCATCATCATCATCATCATCACTATCATCACAAAGATTGACCATCCTCTCATCAAATTCCACATCGTCCATGTGCATGAAGACACCGCTGACAGTGTCACCACTATATCCGCTAGATTCATCATTACTGGAAAAAAAAAGAAGTACAAATTTAATATCGAACGTAAACACAACAGTACAACGGAATGTTAATGAAAACGGTCGTACCGACTCGTGCCGGGTTCAGGAGATGCAGGAGTTCTGCTGGCAGCAGTAGTTGGAGCGACAACATCACTGAAAAAAAAAGTATAAATTTAACACCCAATGCAAACGTAATAGTGCAATAGTTTGTTAATGAAAACGGACTTACCGACTCGTGTCGGGTTGAGGAGACGCTGGGCTCGTGCTGACAGCAGCGGGTGGACCATCAGCATCACTGAAAATAAAAAAATATATATATATGAATTGAACGTCTACTGTAATCGTAATAGTATAAAAGATTGACAATGAAAACTCACTTACCCACTCGTCCTGGGTTGAAGAGATGTAGGACTCGTGGTTGCCAGCAACGCACGTTGTATCCGTTGTGAACTACAAAAAAAAACAATAAGTCAGCCGAATGGAATATATTGTTTATGCTCATTAATACATAAAAAAAGGTGTACTTACTATCTTACACGCCGCTGCTCCTCTTGAATATGGTGTTTGCATACTCGTCCTCGTCCGTTATTATGCATTCTGTAAAATGTAATGAATTATGTATATTAATTAGTAAAAGAACATAATAAAGTGTGTGTGTGTGTGTGTGTGTGTGTGTATTGCTGAAATTAAACAGAAAATACAGTAAGTACTTACATGCAAGATGTAAAACAAACTGAATATGATAATCGTAGCGACAAAAATCTTATATATATATATGCATTTGCTCGGTGGGAGTCTGCTACAGACATGCTCCCCCCTATCATAACGTTCACAAGGTCAGACAACATCTTGTTGTTTAAAATTAAACGCATATTCCCCCTCTGTCTCGGCGGGAGTCGATTACATCACCAGCGGCTCGCGTCCGGTTTCACAAGGTTAAACTGACGTCATCTAGTCGCCTATTTCCCCACACTTGCACTGTGTGAATTGTATTAAATAATTTTTATACATGAAATACGAGTTTATTCTTACCATGAGTTACTGATCCGTATACCTCCGCCTCTTCACTTCATTGTTAGGACCAGCATTGTCGTCGGATATCGTGCT